>CM055097.1:59522882-60072072 GCA_029204225.1 Diphasiastrum complanatum
AGGAAGTTTATGCACGGTCCACTTCTTCCAGAAACTCTGGAAAATTCCATCTCTGACATTGAAGCCCTGGCTACAAGCATGCTGCATTCCTGGGAATTAAAGACTATTAATATTTTAGAGGAGGCTAAGCATGTTTGTTTTTCTCTCTGCTTTCAGCCTTGAAATGCTTATAATCAGTCTCTTATTAATAGAACTATCACTACTATTGTCAGTGACTGTTCTTGGCTTTATCATTATATTTACTCACAATAAAGATGCTGAGCTGTTACTAACAATTCTACCAAAAGCAAATTTGGCATTAACAATGAGTGTATTCCAGTATGCCTTGAAAGTTGCAATGGAATATGTAGTTGGTGCCGCACCTCATTATGAAAAGGAAGAATTGACAAAGGCATGTGAACATTTAATTCGGGGTGTAAGCTCCATACCAGTGAATATTCCAGGAACCCACTATCACAAAGCTTTGAAGGTGAGCTAGTCTCACCCTTATGCACTTCATTTGATTTCGTACATCAATTAGGAAGATCTACAAAATAAATCCTTGTCCTATAAGTAGAAGATTCATCTTATGAGTATGGAAATAAGTCCTCTGAATCTGTCAGATAATCATGAGGTCAGCTATTTAATCATCTTTATTATGACTTTCCCAGGATAGTAAAAAGAAGGCCTGTGCACTGTTAGAGAACATTGTGAGTTGGAGACAGTTGGAAAAACGGCCTCACGGAGATATCCTAGGGATACTGATGGATACACAAGATGAAGATGGTTGTAAGCTGACTCCCAATGAAATACATGATAACGTTCTTACACTTCTTTATTTAGGTCATGACACAGCCGCAGCAGCTCTGACATGGGCAGTTAAATATCTCACTGATAACCCGAAGCTGCTCGAAGATGTCACAGTATGTATCTTCTTATCTTAAGATTTGTTCATTTTATTACTTTTAATGTGTTACCTGATTTTTTTTATTGACTCTTTTGAAACGGTAAATTGGATATAATAGGTAGCATTTTAGACTGAAAGTTTCAAAACAAGCATAGCGAGAACAGGCTATCTTTATTATTATCTACTGTGACTAATGATGTGTGGGACTGTATAACAAGTAACAATGATGCCTGATGTCAATATATTAACTTAAATCAAAATCTTCAGGATGCCATACAGCATTTGGTCCACGCTATTAATGATAGAGTCAATGATCTGAGGCTTTGTAGGTGGACTCCATAAAGTTAAAGATTACCCATCTCCTCTCCTTTGCTATGTCGGATACTATCCTAGACATAACATAGATGAACATTGTTGAAGTTAACAAGATCAATGTTTAAATTTGCCTAGGTTCTCTAATCAATATGTGAAGGAGCTGCTTTAGTTGTCAGACTTAGCTCTTTGAACTCTAGCTATGAGCAAATCATCCACAAGAATACTGATTTAGTTGAGAAGTATATCTTCTTGCTGATGAAATGAAAGGGGAACAATGGTGGACTGATAGCTGATCAAGATTGCTGATAGAATCAAATGTAGACTCACTGAAATGTTGTAGCTAAGATCTACACTGATCAATGTTAAGAAGCCTAAGTTTCTAAACAATCAACCAACTAGAATGAGGCCTTCTGGTCTATCATATACTTAGGGCATAGGGCTGAAGGCCCAATAATGAATAATGTTGATTCATAAATGTTAATTATATATTATGGGGTCTCTAGGGCCCAAGGTGGAAGGTCTTAATGTCAACTAATTACAACTACCACATGGGGCCCAACCATCAACATAAAGGCCCAAGTACTTGTAGCTTTGTAAAATTAGAACATTGGATTTGATGCCCCAAGTACTGCCTATGAAACAGGCTTGAAAAGGCAATGTCCCATGCTAGTAAAGTAATGAAAAAAGGGAATTTAGAACCGATGTAGAACGAGAATTCATAGAACATCAATTTGCAGGTGAGAGTCTCAGCAACAATAACAATTGCTCCTTCAGCCCAAGCGCATGATCCAAAGACTTAGAAAATCCATAGAATAGGCCCTTAGTGTCTCAAATGCTCCAGTTAGTAGGTTTTCCATGACACAAAGCTAGGAACTCAATAATGAATATCTCAACAAACCTATGCAAGGAACATAGGCATTAGATTACATGGATAAATGCAGGAAAGGTGGACTCGGCAACATCATATTGGGAACAATGACACGAAGAAGATTGACGTGAAGTATGGGTGTAACTGTTGACAAAGGAGGTAATAGGAGTTGGTATGCACTAGGAATAAGCACTTTAGGAATCTTGAAGGTTCTTAAGAGTGAACAACGAGTGAGACCTTGCAGACCAAACGAAAGGTGCGTCTAGATAAGTTCACTCTTGATAAAAGTTTACATCGACAATGCTTGTGATATAGACTAAGATAATTGAACATGCTGTCTTAATATGGGACAAGAAACATCGGGCATCTCATGACTTCCTATATAAAAGTAAAGTGAAGGGGTTGTTGTCATTAGAAATAGGCAATCTTTGGATAATATAGATTGTAATCTTTTGACAATCGATTGGTGCTAGTAAGCACCTAAGTAATATAGCTAGACTTACAAAAGGGTAAGAACAATCATTACCTTTAGTGGAGAAAAAGTTTGATAGGCGATCTTCTAGAATGTGGTTTTGAATTCATATTGATCACAGAGCATCAACAAATGCATGATGCTTTAGTATCATTGAGGTTTTAATCTTAAGCAGCTAAGTGAGATGTTGCACTTTTACACTTGGGCAACCCATGCAAGAAAAATCTTAGGCAAAAGTAATCAAGAACGCTGCTTAACACCAAGATGCTTAGTTGTTGCATCTTCAAATGAGCATACTTACTACTTAGACAAACAATCTACAACTAAACAAGAAGTGTGATTATGCCGATTACAAGGTAAATTCTATTTGAGGACACATAGGGCTCAATGTTATGCCTCATACTTGGCTGTACTATTTCCCTCCAGAAGTGCTACCTCCCTTATTTCTAATATTATGTGCTAGGATTTCTTGGAAGATTCATTTGTGCTTCTCCAAAAGACTATTAAGAGGAATTGAGGACACTCATTTGATAGCTTTTGATTATTCAGATGCTTGGGCTCTTTGTGCAAGAACCTAGAAGTTAGGGTTTAGGGTATACCAAAATCGGGAGTTGAGATCATAGTGAAGGCAAGAGATCCCACTTCAAAACACGTGACGATTGCTATAGTATGGCAGCTCAGCCACAAAGAGATGGACTAGTAGGTATTGCAATGCCACCAACGTAGGTGGTCCTTTGTGGATATGGAGCACTTTTCTAGCGATTTGATCATACCTCCTCCATTGTTGTTTTTCTTCTCCATTGCCCATGTCCTTGTAGTTTGGCCCAAAGGTGCACTACCGAATCACGGACAGCGATTCGGACAACGGTCCAAATCGCGACTCGCGGGTAAATTTCTTTTTTAACTAAAAAAAATGGCGATTCTGGTTCAAAGAATCGCGATTCGCGAATCACAATTCCAGCTAATCGCAATTCGTTGCAACTTTGGCCCATCTACACACATATTCTCAGTTTACCGCACCCCCCCCTCCATAGCATTTGGCCCTCCTTCGGTTTCTATCTTTCCACCTCCATAGAAATCGGTGCCTCCCTCATTAGCACCTCCGTAAAAATCGGCACCTGGCCCCTCCATCACTACTTCAGCTCCGCCGATCCATTGCTACTTAAGGTCTATTTATGTACCCTCTACCCCTCTTTTCTACATTTGTTTGGACTATTTTAATAGCTTGGCTTTTGATTTAGGTTTTCCAGCCAGCTCTTTGTTGGAAGTAATGTTTAATTGTTATACCTAAATGTTCAATCAGGATCATTAGGGCCAAGCTTGTGTGCTATGACTAGGGGCCTATTTTTGGTAGTGATAGACTGAGTCCTAGGCATAAGCTAAGTTAAGTTAGAGACCTAAGTCAAAAGTTGACTAGTGATTGAGCATGAAGTCAAATGTTTCAGTGAAGGCTTGGATCAAGTCACTGGATCGATACAATCGATTCCATAGCCATGCACGAATTAGATTGGTTTTACATTTAGCTTTGCGAAAGCGTATTAGGTGCGGAAATTAGAGTGACAAATCGACAAAGGCTATCAGTCATACAAATAATTTAATCTACAAATAAATTTATTTACAAGCATGAATCGATCTGAATATGAATAAAATGAGCATTCAATCACAGTATGCACGACCTAGATTACTGGGACATTAATTATTCAGTCGTGAATAGATACAGTCTGAATGGCAATCAGAGTCGCGTTCTTTCTGAAACAATACTCTATAATAACAGAGAGAAAGAACAAAACAATTGTGCTCTGGATGTTCGATTGATCTGCTACAATGTCTAACAGAGCAATTGATAAGTTGTTGGATATATGCACATGGCTAACTAATTAAAAGAATGCTTAATTTGTACTTTACAATTAGGATTAAAGAACTACGTGCTGTTGGCAATCGCCTTCGGACAGTATTTGATTTTGTTAGAGATTCTGTCCTGTCGTCATTCAATGTACTTGTTGATCCGCCGATAGTCGGATTGCGGCCGATTGTTCGAGGATGGCCGAATAATCGAATCTGGTCAGATGGTCCGAGATGGTCGAACTATCGAGTATGGCCGAAACAATCGAATATGGCCAAATACTCAAGGATGACTGAATAGTCGAAGATGTCTGAACAATCGAGGAAACACTGTCAACGATCCTTTTGTATTTTTGTAGACTGTCATAGAAAGAAGTGTATTTCTGCAGAGTATGCGACTATACAAGTATTTACAATAGTGAGTGAATGGATCTAGATCAGCAAAGAGATAGGGATGGAGAGGATAGAAATCCAACACTTAGGAGTAGTGAACTTACAATGGTAAATTTTCCAAAACTACTATGTGAACCAAACACTCATGTGCTTAGGATTCCACTTATCATCACCAATCTTTCTTGTGTTCAAACTATTATGTAGGTCATGGCCTCCCATTTTCATTCAAGACATGCAACATTACAATGCATAGTTGATGCCTATTGACCACCAACGCTTCATAGTTCCTCAAGGAATGTTTGCATCTCTATATAAAACTAACATTTCCCAGAATTCAAAAAATTCTCTCTTCTTTTTCCATTGCCATAAATATGTTCTTCCAAATGCCTCTTCCATGGATTTTCATCTTTCAAGGAGTCCATTTTCCAAACATGCATTTTATCAAGAGATTTCCACTTTCAAGTACTTCTATTATTAAGAAATTGTATTTTAGCCCTATAAAGTGCAAAATGAAAACCATCCAAGTTTCTAGATTAAAATACCATTGTGTTTGTGTTATTCATATTCACCCAGAGACTCAATATTCTACAAGTCTTTGTGATCATCAAGATGTTGAAGGCTTTGTAGTGTTGGACAAAAGAGACATGTCATCTTCACAAAGTAAGAGCTCGATCATGTGATTCATAAGCTTGGTAGCTTCTTTTTATTAACCACTCCTTGAGCTTGTCTATGTAGATTCCAAAAAGTTTGGGGAGAAGTTTGACATCCTTTTTTTAGTTGGATATTGTTTAGATTTCAACTATAAATCTATTAGACATGCAAACTCTTGCCGTCACTTTGTTGAAGAGTTGTCTCATTATCTTGATCAACTGACCATAAAGCAAACCCTGAAAAGTAGACTTTTGCTTGTAGAGGAAGTGTGATTGGTGAACTAGAAGCTCTTTCTTCTAGCTTGTGTTCTATATTGGGGCTTCATAAAAGGAAGCTATTATTGGGTAGGTGACCACTAATTTCTTCCATCCCACTCCAACAAGTTTTCTTGGATAAGGACACTTTGTTTTTTCATCAAAGCTTACCAAGTGCACAACTTAAGAGTATGTGATCAAGCAAAAAATGACATCTAATTGCAAGGAGGCATGATCAAACTTAATCGAGGTATTTTGATGTGGAGTGATAACAGGGATACATGGAGAAAGAGATGAACTAAATCATACCTCAGTAACCTAGTGCTCTAGGTCTTTGTTGCATGCTCACTGTAGACCGAATTGTAAAAATATGATACTCGGTCCATGCTCTTGAATATCCTTTGTGATGCACAACCCCTCCATGTTGTTGACGAAAGAAGATTGGCCCTTCCCTAGCTGACTGCTAATTGTTTGTCGCATGTTGAATCTTGCTCTTGTGAAGGCACACCTAATAATTTTATGAGGAAGCGACTTCTAGTAGTTGCCCACTTAACATTATAGTCTACTTCTACATGAAGGCTGGGGATTTGTTAAAGACCATCTCTTTCACCTATGCCTCCAGGTCTGTCTACTGGTAGAAATTAAGCAATAGATTGACATGACACTTTAGTCCTTTTCAAACGGAAGACATTAGAGTCACGTTGTTCCAAGCATGAGTATAGAAATCATTATCCCCCTCAATTTGTTACCAATACAACCATTGTTAGTAGTAGGTGTCTCCCACTCAACAACATATAAGCCAAATAGAGTTGGACTAATTGTAACAATCCAATCAAGGATTATCCATAAAATACCATAATTTTATTTTAGTAAATTAACATCAAATAAAGAATGATGAAACCCTTAATTGCCCAACCATAGATAAATATAAATTTTATACTCAATAATCAACACATGTACTATCAGTAAAGGCTCATGCGCAACCATGCATACACATGCATGGCCCTAGAGCAGCATCATGTTAGAAAAAAGGAGACACTACCATGCAATACTAGTTAGGCTCGTAGACCATTGAATGATGTTCCATTAGGCATACATAGATACCAACACAAAGGTAGGCCATTGAGACTCTACAAGACCCATGTCACTCTCCAACAGAGTACAATTGTGAATTGGAAAGATAACAAAATCAAGTGAGAATATATTCACCACAATATAGTTGGATGAAATATCATATGCAAGACTTTTTTCACTTAGGACTCGCTCTCCACTATAGTGTACGCACTGGAGGAGATCTCTTGTCCTAGGTATCAATGCCATCTATTGTCTAAAGCAAGAATACTGTACAAATTTTTTTTATCATAAACATGTATTGAATATTTTTTTTAGTAAGAGCTTCAAGGTTCACTCAAATTAAGTTGCCAAATGTCAAGCGGGTCTTATTTTGGAGTGTCGGATTTCTCTCATTCTTCATTTCTTTTATAACATCTTTCTGCTATTCCATAGCAAGGCAAATCTTATTGTGAATAGGGGAGATGTTTGATTCTTTTTCCCACTAGTCCTTGCAGGACTTGGTTCAAAGGAAGGCACTATAAAAAAAATGAGGCAATAATATTCGATAAAATCTAAAATCAGTTCAAAGGACCTCACTTACTTTTGAATTAATTTGTTTGTTGACTCCTACATTGAAATAGCTTCTTCAAAATTTTCACTTAAGGAAAAGTTCTATCAGAGTGCACCTTAGGACGTGTATTTGGCAAAATTTCCTTTAGAATTTCCTAGAGCAATGTGGTTCTTTTATAGTGTCCCTGGACACTAATTCTTGTAGAGTGTCCACTTGAGACATTTCTATCATGGTGTCCTCTTGGGACAAAGTTCTTCTTCTTCCTATGTTTCTTTTCGAGTTGATTCATTCTTGTCGATATTTTTGAACATGAACTAGTAAAACATAGGCTTAATCTTTCAGAATGTGTGTTTAGGGTATAATTACTTTAGAATGTCCTCATTGGATAAAATCTTTTGTGGGTGCAATGGCTACTTGAATTGTAGATAAAATTCAATTATTCTTAGACTCTAGCTTATTTAGGAATAATTCTATTTGGAAAATCAAGATATAAGGGGCGCATGCATATACATTAGTCGAGTATTCATGTGATAAAGTGGTTGCTCTTCTTTCCTATGTAGATTCCCTTGAGATGTGGGGCCTCACAATGTGGTTAGTATGTGACAAAAGATTTGTCATAAGTGGCCAATCACAAAATATGTAGTGATATCTTCCATGGACCTTCTGGTAGACTATGCACTAAGTACAATGTTCCTCACTCTCTACTTCAGCTAAGGTGAAAGACTGACAAATTGTATGGTCTCCAAGTATGCCTTGGCTATGCTCCTTTTTCTGTACAGGTGGTGTGAGGAGACTTTGAGTTGGCCCATTACAACACACAAACTCATTGACAAGTGTAATATGAGATAATAAAAAAGCTCAATAGCACCCTTAGTAGTATGATTAAAAGTTATATTGATACAAGTCAAGCTTAAACCCTTAGATGAAGGCTACACACTTTCCTAAATGTGTAGCTCAAAGGAGCTATCTAAGTAAGGTGTAATTGTCCCACAGAGGAGTTGTAATGGAGAGAGGAAGTGGGATGGATAACCAAGGCTGCTCATATGAGAAAGACATGAATTCTCTTAGGATGCATGATTCTTGGGAGGTGTAATTTGAATGTATTAAAATAAGAGCATACTTACTCTGTATACAAGAGATAAAAGCCCCATGTTTAATGCAGGACAAAACGTGAGTTCTTCGATAAATTTTGAATAGACTTAATCTTGAATTGTTGTGCAGGCTGAACATGAAACCATCCGCCAAAAAAAGACATCTCAAGATGAGACTCTCATGTGGTCTGATATCAAGGATCAAATGCCTCTATCTATCAGGGTAAGCTCAAGTGTTGTAATCAAATCCGTTTTTTAGCATTACGATTGAATTTTTATGATCCATTGTGATTAATCATCTCTTTGTGGTTTAGATTTTGTTATATGCTCTTGTAGCTATCTTCAATTAAACTCATCATAACCTATTTTTCATGTTTCCATCTCTTAAGCACATCACAAGTTTTAGCACTAAGATTTTGGAAGCTTATTTGGTTGTTGCTATGTGAAGCCTTCACATATTTTTCCATATAAAGAAATGACAATTTTTGCAGATAATCGTAACTCTTTTGAATAGTTTTTTTGTTGTCTTAGTTGTTAAGTAATTGCTTTCTTTTACTATTTCTTCACTTGTATTTGACAATATGCCATTAGTTGGGCTAGATGATACCATGTAATGTTTCATGTGAATATCTTTAGAACCTCTTAATGTTTGATTTTGAAAAGGCTGCTCATGAAGAAGTTGAGAATTTGATGATGTTGTCTTACCATGTTGTAGGTGATCAAAGAAACACTAAGAATTGCAAATATAGTGGAATTTTGCTATAGGGAAGTGGTTGAAGATGTTGAATACAAAGGTGCCTTTCTTCCTTTTGTAAGATGTGTGAATTTCACTTTGAAGTTTTGTACATTCTAGAAAGTAAATGATCATACCTTGAGGAGCCAAAGTTCTTCGTCAATCACTCATGTAGCTGGAAAGTATTTTTTGTAACATTGTATTTTGAGATTTTTTTCAATTATCATTTTTGTTGATGTAGGATATTTGTTCCCAAAAGGTTGGCGAATATTAGTTGCACATTCGGCTGTTCATTCAAATTCTGAATACTATACAAATCCTGGAGAATTTAACTCCTCCAGATTCAAGGTGAATCCAATGTGTTCTTGTAAAAGTTAGGACAATGGAGATCTCATTCAATGATTTTTTTTGAGGATAGAAACAAATAAGTTTTGTTAGCAGTAAAGAGGCTTAGCTTATTTCATCATTTTAAGAAAATTCAAGCACTCTATTTGTGTGATGTAATGAAACCTGTGCCTTACCTTTCTAAAAAAACCTTCTATAAGGGTGCTCATGTATCGTCAATCACTAACAAATCTTGTTCTTTGTACAGATAGCACCAAAGCCTTACACATATACACCATTTGGAAATGGTGCACATGTTTGTCTTGGACGAGAACTGGCAAATTTGGAGTTGCTTATTTTTCTACACCATTTTACTTTAAATTACAGGTATATATTTCACATGTTTTTTTGTTGCATATAACAAAATATCTTGCCATGGAAACTTTGTTGTCATATGCTCATAAAGAAAATTTGTTGTCATGTATCAATATACATATACTACATTTAAGGGAATGTTGTGCCGTGCATATGAAATCACCAACTCTATTGCACATAAGGGAATGCCATGCCATGGAAACTTTGCTTCCATATATCCATAAAGGAACTCCATTATCATGTGTTAGTAGAACTCTACTATATTGTAAGGGAATTCCATGTCATGGTGGTAAAATCACTACACTACCATTCTGCTACTTTGATGGATCAAGAATTGCAAAGGAAAATGCAAGTACCAAGGTAGAAACTCCATACAGGATAGCTGCCCAAGGTAGTAGTAAAGAACATGAAAGTTGTGTAGTAGCAGAAAAGGAATAACTCTTGAGGTGCACAAAGATGATAAGCTATGCAAAGAATCGTGAATACCATATAGCATTTTTAGGAATTCATTGAAATGCTTGGCATCTTTTGGCAAGAATAGCTGGCTTTGAATCTACCTATGATGCATATGAAGCTTTCTTAATAGATTGACATAAGGAGTCATAGTATTTGAGAACATGTAATGTGATAAGTATTGGAACAATTATACAACCACTAAAAGAGCATGTACCTCTAGTTGGAATGTAGGAACCCCCACAAGATCTTATAACATCCCATCTGCACCTCTTGTACAACGAGCTGTGATGGCTTTGGATATGAATGTACCTTTTAACAATGATCTCTTAGCTCATTCATAACATCTCGTGCAGTATTAAGATTGAAGATTTCAAACTAATGACATGGCTATGCCCATGCATCTTCTATGCATGCCTACTTCCCATGTGTGTGAGAACCTTAGCTCATATGGTCCATTACCCTATCTTGTGTTGATGTCTTCTCATTTGTACATGCTTATTGCTATGAACTCAATCACATATAATGATATCAATGAAGCATAAAGAGGCAATACATGAAGTAAATGATAGTTGTTTCCCTACAAAGAATGACAAAAGGCATTACATAATATCAAATGGCTAAAGCCCTACAAGAAATAGCAATGAGTTCTCCCATGTAGCAGTTGATCCAGCTAAAGTTTGAGCTATCATTCAACGGTCTATTCCTACTGACATTCGTATGTTTTTAGGACTTGCCACTCACTTATGTAATCTTGTGCCTCACTTCACTTCTATTGCCCATCCACTACATGCTTTATTACGTAAGGGTGCTAAGTTTGATTGGTCTCCTTCATGTCATGATGCTTTTACTACTCTTGAGACTATTCTTGCTACTGCCCTTGTTCTCGCTCTACCTGGCTTTAGCAAGCGATTTATTGTTGAGATGGATGCTAGTGTTGTAGGTGTTGGGGTTGTTCTTCCAGGATTCTCATGTTATTGCTTATGAGTCCCGTCACCTTAGTTCTTATGAGACTAGCTATTCTACTCACAAGAAAGAGTTATTAGTGATTATTCATGCCCTTACTAAGTGGAGTCATTATCTTTAGCATGTACCTTTTGATTCAGACACTGATCATTAGTCGTTGCATTATCTTGAGACTCAAAAACATTTAATGATTGCCAATTTTGTTGGACACAGTGTTTTCATTACCATTTGCACTATTGCCTTGGCAAAAGTAATGTAGGTGCTAATGCTTTATCACGTTTGCCTTGGCACTCTCATACTATTTTTTCTAATTGGTTTGATCTTCTTCCAACTAAACATATTACTTTCCTTGATTTTTGTGATGTCTATACTTTTGCTCAAACACCATCTTCTATTCACAATTAGGTTTACTCTCTTGCAGATCACTTATACCACTATGGGGCTCTATATTTTCCTAGTCTTTCAGAACTTCGTTCGAAATTGTTATCTGATGTTTATTATTCTCGGGTTGGTGGCCATTATGATTTTTAGAAGTCTTTTCCTCGATTGAAGCCTTACTTTTATTGGTCTTGTATGAAGTCTGATTTAGTCACTCTTATTCGACATTGCACTTTTTGAACTCGCAATAAGTTCTCACATGCTAAAACTCCTAGACTTCTTCAACATTGGCCTATTCCACATTGTTAGTGGATTGATATTTCTATGGATTTTATTTTAGGCCTGCCTCACACAGAGCGTGGCCATGACATTTGTCTTATTGTGGTGGATCGCTTTTCAATAGGCACACTTTCAAGTCTACTATTATGTCAAAGCAATGCATCTCTTTTTTTTATCCGATATATTTTGCCTATGGCACCTTCCATATTCCATCCTTACTCACCGTGACTCCTGTTTCTTCTGGTTTTTGGATAGAAGTTATGCATATTTTGGATGTTAAACTTTTTATGGGGATTGCTTATCATTCATTTACTAATGGTCAATCAGATGTTTTGAATCGTATTTTACAACATTATTTATGTAATTTTGTCTCACCTTCTGGTCGAGATTGGGATTTGCAGAGTACAATCATAACAATTAAAACGTCTCCCAAGACTCCCAATCTGGATAGAACTCCAAGAACACAAGGGGAAGTGAAGTAGACTGAACCAACCCAACCAATCCTAGATCTCCTCTGATCTAGCCCCCGAGCACTAGGGAGTTAAACAAAACACTATGATAGGAAGCGCTTACCAATCGACAACATAACGGCCGCAGACTCTCAATGATCCTCATGGACACGGGTGAGGGTATATATAGAGTGTAGAACCCACCCCGTCTGCCCATGCATTGAATCCACATGTAAGCATACTATCAGCCCATGCCAAACTCCCACACATGTCCACTGCATGTAGGTACCCCTAGCCCATAATAGCCAAGACCCATGCACAAGCACAGTGCATACACCCTATCCCATACTAGGATGCAACACATATGCTAATCCCGCATGCGGGTATGACCCATGGTCCTACTGACTATTATTCAGATTAGGCCTGGTCCCTACGTCCAAGGCACCCCCTAATGGTCCAAACCCCCATTAGGGCCATGACATACTTCCCCCCTTATTTCAGTTCTGTCCTCAGAACTTAAAGTCAAGGAAAGTCCTCTTTAGATTACCTTCTAGTTCTCATGAATCCTCGTCGTTAGAATGTCCTTTCCAACAAACCAGATGCTCGATAACCTCCTGATTACGCAATTGTTTGGTTCTCGTATCAAGAATCTTTTTAGGTTTCAAAGGAATCCTTTCAGACAAGTCTTTAAATGAAACTAGATTTTTACAAGAACCTTGGCGGTCCCCTTCATGTAAACTCATCTTCAGACGACTTACATGGAACACAGGATGAGCCTTGATTCCCTCTAGTAACTCTAATTGGTAAGGTAAAGATCCAATCCTTTTCAAGATTTTATATGCTCCACTATAACAAGCAGACAGTTTGTAATGCTTCCCAGTACACATTACCTTAGAATTTTTCGGAATTCTAAGATATACCCAATCTCCAACTTGAAACTCTCGAGGCGATCTTTTCAAATAAGCAAAATGTTTTACTCGATCCTAGTCACTCAAAACATTTTCACGAGCTGATTGTAGCATTTCTTGCATTTCCCGCAAGAAATCCGCCACTTTTTGAACTTTAATCGACTCAGTTTCAATTGCTATTGGAGATCTAGGTTGAAATCCATACATAAGCATAAACGGGGTATATCCAGTAGCCGAATGCTTACTACTAATATAAGAAAACTCAATCAATGGAAGATACCTTTTCCAATGAGATTGCTTAAGCAAAACATATGCACGAAGCATTTGTTCCATCTCCAGCTTTTCGAGCACTATTGTCCAAAACCGACCTGTAAACTTCGGATCCCGGTCATTAATGATACTGGATGGCAGTCCATATAACCTGAACAAACGTTCAACAAAGACTTGAGCTAACTTAGACGCTTTTACTGTAGTCTTTACCGGAATAAACATAGCCAATTTTGTTAACTAGTCAACTATGACCCAAATTGCATCATTTTCTTTATTCGTACATAGCAAACCGACTACAAAATCCATCGAGATACTATCCCATCGCTTAGTAGGAATATCCAACAGATGCAACAGTCCACCAGCCTTCAAGCGCTCCGCTTTATTACGCTGGCACTGATCACAATTTAACACATTAGATTCTACGAAAGGTTTTAACCGTACTAAATCTAGTGTACGTGATGTATACCTGGATGCCCAGCACAAGGTCCATCATGACATTCAAACAAAATTTTCTTATTAATCACATCCACTCCTAGTACACAAACCTTTCCCCTTCAAAACAAAATTCCGTTTCGGATGGAAAAGTCATCCACTACGTAGCATTCACAAAACAAATCAGTTACTGATTGAGAGCCTTTCAGAACTCTTTGCCAAATATTGACTATGTCGTTTGCATGGTGTTATGATATATTGGACATTGCTATCATTTGTCCCTCAACATCTACAACTTTCTTGCTCCTCCTGTGTTGCACTCTTGGTACATATTGATCTTACGAGTTTTTCTGTACAAATTTATAATAGTGCATATTTCAATGTCCATGATTTACTTCTATTGTCACATTTTATCCATGGGTTATTAGTTACTTTGCAGTGTATGTGGTTTTGTAGACATCCTTTTTGTGCTGATAGTTACCCATGATGGAGCCATTGAACATATAAACAGAAAAGCCAGAATGGAGGAAAATGTCCAAGTTGTGAAAGGTGGCAACATTCAAGACTAGCAAACTCAAGGGTAAAAGAGAACATGATATAACAAAAGTTTGTAGCACTCGTGGGTATGCTGGATGATGGATGGAAATTCCATATTGTTGTCCACCTGGAAGAAATGTCTGAAGATTACCTGCAACTAATTCCTTTCAAAGAACCATCAGATGCAAGAGGAGAATGACAATAGCTGAGTGAGGATGGAGGGAAAATAAAGGAACCTGATTTGAGTAGTAATGAGGAAGATAGGGTTTAAATGCAAAGGCAATTGTTCTGTTTGTAAGTGAAATGAAGGTGCACAAGGAGCTTGAAAGATACTCAAATATGTGCTAAAAAGATTAAGAGTTCTTTACACCAACTTCCAGATGAGTAAGCCCAAGAAATAATGTAGCTTGAATGCAGATTCTGATTCTTGCACAGGACCTATTGGATGAAGCTTAAGGATAGATATGCATGTATAGCATGAGATTCCTTATCATTCTTGTATAGCCGAGATCTACCATACATATTTTGCATATATCTTATTTACAAAGTAGATGTAGAAGTCTTCCGAGATTTTGGATAATTTTGAATGAACTGGATGCGGGGGTTTTTTTTTTTTGTACCACTGAGAAACCTCATGGATTATAAGCGCCTATATGTATCTGGTGCTAGTGATGCTTGAAGTCTTTGTGCAGTTCTTTAGTATTTGGGTTGTAACATGATCATTTGACACAGAAAAAACACATTGAAATTCTTTACATGAATTTTATTGTACTTATTATTTTGAGAAGGCTGAATTCTATGAAACAGATGGGAGAGTATTGGGGACACAGACGGATCTGAGTATGCACCTATTCATGTGCCAAAAGGCGGATTTCCAATAGCTGTGAGACGAAGGTAACACCAATTCAGAGTATAAATATTTCTGAATTTGGTATGTAGCTTTGTCCAGAGTCCTTATGTTCAAAGCACTTTCATCCAGAGAATTATTTTCTAAGGTCGCCAGGTGGGTACTGAAAATTGTAGAGTCTTATTCTCCAGCTAGCTTGGCTTGGACAATTGTATTGATTATAACTGTCAGTTATTTGGAGACGCACCTGGGATGCCACTGGTAGAATCTAGAAAGATTTCGGTCTGATAATGCACCAAAAGTTTCATGCTGGACTGTTTATATTTTTTACTAGATTTTAAATTGATTGTAAGAACTTTAGATTCAATCCCCTTCAAAATTTATTTCACTCAGAACGTGCTCTAGTGGATCTACTTGTACTCGCGTTCTATGAGTCTTACGAATAATCTACAGGAACGATCATGCCTGTCCACAAGTTAATGAACCCTTTTGAAATCCTATTTTGATAGTTTAAAATTTGCTTTTTATTGACCAACAAATCTGCAATTTTTACAACCATGTAATCTGGACTTGGAAACATTTTTTTCAGCCATGTGGTATGCTTTTATATAAGTTTGGTATGCCAAGAATAGGGTAGCCTTTTGGGGCTAGGCTACGTCAAGAAGTAGATGACAGAAGATGCTTTTTAGAAACATTGAGAAAAAAATGGTAAGTTGACCAGCTAGGTTTAGTGAAGAGCACACAGGATGAAACAAAAATTATTTAATGTATAAGAAAAGAGCCAACAATTGAACCATAAAGATCAACATAAAGTTTGAAGTTCACTACAACCGTCAACCTTGAACCTTACAAAGAACGGTATAATCGTTTGAGAAATTCTTGAAAGTAGTTTGGTATAGGAAGTAGTCAAAATTCAGGGAAAAACATTGAAAATAGTATAGCTGAACTGTAATGAATCTGGAAATTTTAAGAAGTTTCAACTGGTATACATACAAGGATATAAAGGAAAAAGGCTAAAAATTAGACGAAGCTTAAGCTGGTATTTCATACAAGCATATAAGGGAGAAAATTGATGATAATTTTAGTTTTCAAGCAAGGTCCGGATCCAAATTCCTGCAAAATGTATAGTTATGGTGGGAGCTATTGCATAAACTCCAACTAGGACACCCACTGCATAAACTCCCCGAGAGCTTAAATTGAGCTGATTCTTTGTTGCAACAAACCACCCTCCAGTCACACTCTATGGAGCAATCACATCTCGGGCAGGGTCATTTGACCCGTGAGTAAGTTGACAGGGAGAACATTTAGCTCTTTAGAATATGGAAAAAAGATGGCCTCCTTGTTGGTGATGCATCTCAGTCACAGTGTAATTTATTATCTGGGTCCTTTCTTGATTTGGTAATGTTTCAGCTCAAATGTTACACGAGTGGAGGGTGGAGATTGTGCTTGGGGACTCTCATTATCCACTGTAATATTCAGCCCTGTTGTTCCTTGCAATCCCATTGGTTGTAACTTTCAGCCCTGAAGATACAAAGCCACATGGAATCTGAAAGTATGGAGACCTCTTGGATAATATCTTTTGACCTCTCTCTGAGTGTAGTTTTTGAACAAGATTTTCTGGACACATATTAAGCTTGATAATGTGCACTTCTTGGCATGTTATGGAAAATGCCTCGTCCTCTCATCGTACTGCTTCCCTGGCTCGAGAAGAGGACTTGTCAATAATGTTCATTCTATGCCTCTAAATGCACATTATTTAGTACTTTATGTTTGTCCCCACTGGCCACCTTCTTGGTCCCTGTTTCCATTTCACTGTGGCAGACTGGTAAACAGATGATAGGAAATGTCTTTGCTTCACTAGTTTTTCACCATCAGGCCATTGAGATGATGATTGTATATGGTCTATTTTGTTGTGGCATATGCTGCAAGACTTCCTTTGAGATGTAGAATTGAGCACTTGGTTCTCTTATACCATGGACGTTGCGCACTAACTTGTTTTTATCCACAGAAAAAGCAGATCGATGACAGATGGAAAGGGGTGATAGAAAAGACTTCTACTTTTGAAACGGACCAGATTTGCTTCAGCATAGTTGATCTGAAGTAGTTGGGCACTTGGCCGAAAAACTCAATGCTCTCAAGTAGCTACCTCATCTTATCAGCAAATGTGCCTTAAGGTGGCCTTTTGGCCTTTTGGCACCAACAAGCACATCTTGCTTTTGTGCTGTAATTAGTGGTCTCTTAGAACCCACTTGATGACTTAAGCCTTCTTTTTGTCTAGGCAATCAATCCTTCAGAAAAAAATTTCTTGCTTGTCAAGGAGTGGCCGTTGGAAAAATTGGAGCAAGTTTTGGCCATGAGAAAGATGAACTTTCACTTGTGCAACTTAAGACATCACATCTATCTCAGATTATGTATGGGTCTTCTTTTCCATAAAAGTTCCATGACTGTCTTTCGGACATTATGTTGTCTTTGAAAATGTAGATATTACCCTTCTTATAAAAGCTCTTTTAAAGTCTAATGATTATGAATCTCCTTGTCTTTTGAAATTTGATGTTGTTATGAAGTCTAATGAAATTGCATGGTTTGTTTTTTACTTCCTTGTCAATGACCAATTGTTTTAATTGCATTCTCAAAGTCACAATAGCTGGTACGTTTCCAAAAATTAACGTCATGCTAGAAGATTGAAAGATTTCAACTAATATCTAATGTTGTTATTTATGGAAAAGCATGACAATTTCATTTGAAATTTATTGTTGACACAATGCAACACAAGAAATGGGTGTAGGGAGGAATTGGGAGGGAGGGAATAAGATCATGCTACATGCTACAAAGTGATATACGTATTATATGGATTAATCCTCTACCCACAACTTCTTTCTCTTTAGCTTATCTACTATATGTGAGAGTTTTCTTGATATTTTTTTCTTGCATGCGTTTGGACACATACATATTGAACACATCCAAAAAGCATTTTGCATGCAGGCACTTTACAATACCTTACGCCCATAGTTTGCTAGTGCTTATATAGGTCATTGTATTTTTGTGCATCCAATTGTAGAGATGAAAAACATAATTGTGTTTTATTCAAATAAAGTTCCAACAATTTGGGGACTTTAATCAAATATATTGATAACAATGGTGCCATTTATTGAGATTCAAAGATAATTACCTAGAAAACAAGACCTTGTTGTTTGAAGTTTTAGTGCAGAAAACTTTGTTAGCTGTGAGTTCTATACAAGCATATTGGATTTGAGGAAAATGATCTCTTCTAGAAGCTTCAACATTTAAGAGGTAGGGTGTTCTAGATGTTGCCTATTTGAGGAGGGTAGCTTTCTTGAAACTACTATTGCATTCAGATCGAAAGAAAGGTAGTTATTCATATTATCAATAACATTGACATGGCGAAGAAATTCTCACCTTCTAGTGTTCATTGGGCAAAGTTACACTTATGTTTGTGTAGCTTTTGAGGACATAGTTCATGTATCTTACCACCACAACATGCTCCATTTTTCTTTTTAAGCTTGATTTGGCTTCAAGAGAACATATATTAACGTATCCACAAAACTTAATATCTTAACTATCCTAGTCCAGTGTTGTTTTTGTGACGATGTCCAATAAGTTCTAGCTACTAGCATGACTTATATGTGACGAATAATTAGTACCAAATTCTTATTTGCTTGACCAATGAGAGTAAGTAATTTCTATATGATAGATAGCTCAATTACGGTTCATAGTAAGCCCAAGATGTTTGTATTTGATTAAAATAGGAGAGGTGGTTGGAAGTGGGTTTTGACATTCTACGAGTAAATTTTTTGCGAGTTTCTTCTACCCATGATCCAACAAAATGGTAGCACATGGTGTGCTACTCTTTTTAAGAATAAGAATTGTTGTTTGATGCATATTTAAAAATTGGACTATCCATCAAATTCTAAATAGGTCCATCACAAAATACTTTGTTACTCTATAAATATAGGTTTACTTTTATTTTAAAAAAATTGTTCTTGAAATTGTAAAAGTTAGCATGCCAGTGTGCTAACCTCCAAATTTTTTATTTCAAAAAAAAAAAAGTTTTTTTTAAAGAACTTTTTGAAAAAATCAATCTCTTTTTGGAGCTGATTCAGCTAGCATGCCGATGTGCTAGCCGAGTAAATTATAAAATAGAAAAGCTATTTTGACATATTTGAGGAACAAATTTTGAGTAAAAACATCATTTCAGAATATTTATTTCAACCTCCAAACATAATAAGCCGATGTGCTAAGTAAAATAACTAAAAAAAAAAAAATCGATAGCATTTAAAGATATCGCGCCGACGTGCTATATGAAATTAGAAAAACCATTTGCAGCCTCCAAAGGTAGCACGCTGGCGTGCCAAGCATCTCGTCAAGAAAAAAAAATTCGACGAGACGCTTGGCACGCTGGTGTGCCACCTTTGGAGGCTACTAATGTGCTAGCCGAGTAAATTGTAATAAAGAAAAATTATTTTGACACATTTGAGAACCAAATTTTGAGTAAAAACATTATTTCATAATATTTATTTCAACCTCCAAAACATAGTAAGCCGACGTGCTAAGTAAAACAACTAAAACACAAAATCTGCAGCCTTTAAAGATAGCATGCCAACGTGCTATATGAAATGAGAAGAAAAGTTTGTAGCCTCCAAAGGTAGCACGCTAGCATGCCAAGCGTCTCGTCGGGGGAACAAAAAAAATCTAAAGAGACGCTTGGCACGTCAGCGTGCTACCTTTGGAGGCTGCAAATAAAAAATTTCATTTAAAATTTTTTTACTTTGTGGATTTTTAATTATGTACCAAACCATATTCTTAATAATAAACATTGTAGTAGCATAAAAAAGGTGGCACACCATGTGCTATCTTTTTGTTGAATGATGGCAAGAAAGAAACTCGCAAATGCCAAGGCTCGTTGGAAGTTCGCTTTTTTTTTTTGTCTCTTTCATAATGCAATATCAAACACTATTCTAAAGCCAACTCTTTTTTGGCCACTTTGCAAACAAATTGTAAGAAACTAGGCATTGAGCCCTTGGCTTTAGTTACAAAAACTTCTTGGTTTTCGCTTAGAGTAAATTTTCTTTGGCCTTTTTGCTCATATTTTAGCTATTTTTAGTTGTACCATAACCAGATTACAAATCTTTGGCACATTCATGATATGAATTTCATTTGAGTCATCCTTTAAATTTACATCATGCTATGAAACATGGATGGTGTGGAGAGCACATCCAAATCCTTGCTAGTCTTCACTATAATGTTTTGGTCCATGAACTTATGAGTAAAACCCCACTCAAAAGTTCTAGAGACAATAGATGACGATTATATTTAGATGTGCTTCAAGCTAAAGACATCCTTAGTAAGGTGATGTCCATTTTTAGCATTTGACATATTGTGAATTGAGCACATATGTAACTAAACATATCAAGATAGTTCCTTGTGGAACCAATTTAAAGAGCTTAGAATATTGAACTCGTATCCAAAAGATTTCATTAGATGAGATGGAGCACTAACTTGGAGCTATTTTTTGTGCCACATGTCAATATCATATTGGTGTAAAAGACAACTCTTGCCCATGTTAATACATGTGACTAACGGGTGTCAACGGTTTGGGCATGGCCATGATGGTGAAGGTGACTCCACCAATACGATGTATAGAGGCAGATCTCCATGGAATGGAGGATGGTTCATTTAGGTGCTTCTGGTTGGACACTAGCTACTCTAGCCTCAAGATGTAGGTATGTGAACGTTGATGGTGGATTATGGTGGTATGAAGTGTCATGATTGCTAAGCATATTTGGTTCAATGTCTATACTCTAGTGCACAGTAGGGATGGTTGGCATTGTCTCCATGGATGGAGAGTGTTCATAACTAGTTAAGTCTTAAGCTTACTTTGGTTGGTTTCGACAATGGAGATTCTAATAGCTAGTATCAGAGCCATCGATGTTAGTGAACAAGGTACAATTGTTCTATCTTTTTTTTTTGGCTTTGTTGTACTTTACAAGTTACTATTTTTGAATTCCATGGTTGAAATACTATGAAAGGGTTTTCTTTTTGTTTGGTTGAATTTGGATTTAATTTGGCTAAAAAATGACCCTCTAATGCATGCTAACGGATTGAAATTGTGTGCTTGTTTGCTTTTATGATAGCAAATTTTCTGCTACATGATTTGCAAAAGTCAATTAAATTTTTTGCATAGACTTTTTTTTAAAAGGCATATTTTTGTGGCTAAAAGAAGAAACTAAAATTTCCTCACCCCTTCCATATGGACCAAAATGGGGGGGGGGGGGGGGGGGGGGTAGGGGCATTCATACTTCCTCCCTCGTGAATTAGCATACTTCTCTCTCTCTCTCTCTCTCTCTCTCTCTCTCTCTCTCTCTCTCTCTCTCTCTCTCTCTCTCTCTCTCTCTCTCTCTCTCTCTCTCTCTCTCTCTCTCTCTCTCTCTCTCTCTCTCTCTCTCTCTCTCTCTCTCTCTCTCTCTCTCTCTCTCTCTCTCTCTCTCCCCCCTAGGTCTGTTATCTCAAAATGCTTCGAGACCTTGCTCTTCACTTCGACAATTACCTCTTCGCTTTTGCATAGTATCAGTGTGTCTTCCACTGTACACAACAACAATGATGATTTTCCCATCCATGATTCTTACATAAACATTGGAATCGGCTATTAGTGGCTCAAATCCCAAGGATCTCAGGGCATGATCTTTTTTCTTGTACCATTGTCGTGTGGATTGCTTCAGACCATAGATACTTTTGTGCATTTGACATGCATAGATAGGAAGTGAGTCGGAGATATAACATCTGGCTTCTCCTAGGTCTGTTATCTCGGAATGCTTCGAGATCTTGCTCTTCACTTCTGCAATTACCTCTTCGCTTCTGCATAGTATAAGTGTGTCTTCCATGTACACAACAACAATGATGATTTTCCCATCCGTGATTCTTACATAAACATTGGAATCGGCTATCAGTGGCTCAAATCCCAAGGATCTCAGGCATGATCTTTCTTCTTGTACCATTGTCATGTGGACTGCTTCAGACCATAGATACTTTTGTGCATTCGGCATGCATAGATAGGAAGTGAGTCGGAGATATAACCTGGAGGTTGATCCATGTAGACTTCTTCATCTAGCTCACCATGTAGAAATGTTGTCTTCTCATTGATGATGTGAATCTTGAGGTCGTATGCAACTGCATATGCAAAAATTTGTGTAATGATGCATGTTTCACCACTAGAGAGAAGGTCTCAGTGTAGTCGATGTCGTACTTCTGAGAGAATTCCTTCGCTACAAGTCTGGCCTTGTATCTCGAAACATCTCCATTCGGGCAATACTTGAGCTTGTAAACCCATTTGCATTGCACTGTCTTTCACTTGTCTGGCACTGGTTGCAGTGTCCATACCTCATTTTTCTTCATGGATTCGATTTTTTCATTCGTGGCTTGGATCCATTTGTCCTTGTCTGGACTGTCAATGGCTTCTTTGAATGTTTGTGATTCGTCACTGAATCCACAGAACTCTTCGAATGTTGAAGCCGAGCTGTCAATCTTGCTGGCACTCTTCACTCTCTTGTCGATCTCTTGGGGGATTCTTCAAGTACTGCAATGCTCTTGCCTTTGTCTTTTCGGCTAGGTCCGAAACCATCTCGATTGATAAGTGTTCTAGCTACAAGCAAGCGTGCGGTCCTTTCTTCATCTGATTCGTTGCTCAGTTGATGTGGAGTTTGAACATCTTCGTCTGAATGTTCGAGTTTCGCTCCCTCTGTCATGGTTGGCAGGTCATAGTACTGCTTTCCTAGGACTTCATAGTAGCTGGCAGAATCATTATCGGTCATTGTTCTAGTCTCATCGAACTTGACGTCTCTGACAGTCTTCACTAGATTTGTTTCTGGCATGTAGATCCTATAGTATGACAAATGATTGTCATACCCGACGAGGTATCCTAATTCGACTTTCTCATCAAGCTTCCTTCGAAGCTTATCATGAATATGTGCATAAGCCGCATAGCCAAAAATACGAACGTGTGTCAATTTGGGCTTTCTACCCCACCATAGTTCGTGTGGTGTTGTGAGGAACACATGATTTGCCTATTCTATTCTGAATGTAGGCAGTTGTAGCTACTGCTTCAGCCCATAGCACTCTTGGTGCTTTCAAATAGGCCATCATGCACCTTACGGCTTCCATGAGTGTCATGTTCTTTCTCTCAGCAACACCATTGTGTTGTGGTGTATAGGATGCAGTCCTTCTGTGAAGGATTCCTCGATAATTTCAAAAGTCAGTGAAGCGGTTCAAGAGTGTTCTCCACCACGATCGGTCCTGATCTGCTTCATCTTGCTTCATGTGCATCTTTATACCCAGTTCATGTATTCTGTAAATTTGTCGAGTGCTTCCAATTTGTTGTGAATGAAGTAGACTCCTGCGAACTTGTTGTAATCGTCAATGAAGGTGATGTAGTACTTTGAGCCTCCTACTGAGATCACATCGAAAGGTCCACAGATGTCTGAATGTACCAACTCCAAAATCTTTGTTGTTCTGTAGGAGTCTCTGGTGAATGCAGTTCGAGACATCTTCTCTTTCATGCACGCATCACAGTTTGTCGCACGCATCACAGGTTGTCGAATTGGTTGCATTCATGATGCTTACCCCTATGATAGCTCCTTGCTTGATACAATGCCATTAAGTTCATGTGGCATAGTCTCCTATGCCATAGAACATATGCCAAATCATGGGCTTGGTGTGCTTGATCTATCGGCAGGCGTACCTTCAAATGACCAGGTTGCCCTTTCTTCTACCTTGCGTGATCAGCGTACTGGTGCTGGCATCAACAATGTTGCATGTTTCATTTGAAAACATCACATGCATCCCATCATCTGTTGTTCTTGCTACTGAGAGCAAGTCTTGCTACAGTGTGGGTACAAATAGAATATCTTCTAGTCGTTTGTCTCTATCGTTTGTGTTGAGCCACAACAAACCAATACCAATGTGATGTCTTGATCTATCTCCAAGAACTATGTATCTTGATGGATCAACACTTCAAAAGTGAGACATTATTCGTCTCAATGTAACAAAATGAGAGGTTGCTCTTGAATCAAGGATCACCTCATGTGTGTCAGATGTCGAGGCTACACACATGTTTGTACAGAGATAGGTTGTCGAATTTCTGTTGTTCAATCCTTCTTCACCCATCTTCGAGCTTTCTGGCTCTTTGACGTAGGATGAACTGTTATTGTTCTCCCGTTTGCCTTGAGGTTGTTCATTCCTCCAATTCTGGTAGTAGTCCATGGCTGCATGACCTTTCTTGTGGCAATGGATAAACTCGATCTTCGGATTTAGCCAACACAAATTGATAGTATGTCCTTCCCGTTTTCATCTCACGCAAGTTTTCTTGTCGCCATTCTGCTGCCTCAACTTTTTTTTGTTCTTCCATCTGCCTTTGCTGGCTCCCTTTGTTTGCTGGTCTTGGTCATGTTTTCGATCTGACTCTCTCTTAGCCTAAGGCTTGAACTACTTCTTTGGCTTCTCCTTGTTGCTATAGAGAGCTTGGTCGGAGGCATCCTTGTGATCAAGGTGTCCTCCTCGAATATCGATCACTACCTTTTTGAGTGTCATTGCTAAATCCTTTGCTAGCAATGTTCGGTTGTTTGGAAAGATTTTGGTAAAGCTCATAACAGGTAAGTGCGCTGTTTCTCCGCTAATACTACATTCTCTATTCCGGCATTGTGTAATGAAAGGAACATATCCTTCGTCTTTTTGATAAAGGAGGTGAGGTCTCTGCCATCCCATCGCAAGTTTGTCAGTTGATCTTCAAGAAACATGATCTGACTGCATGATTTTTTTTTTGAAATCTAGTAAGCAATGTATCCCACATCTTCTTGCATTAGAGAGTGTCACGAGTTCAAGCGTTTGGCTATCTCCAATGGATGATGACAACATGGCTACTGCCTTGTCGTTCTTTTCTCTCCATTCTCGTAGCTCTTTGCCGGTGGTTGTAGGCATCTCTTTGGTGCCATCTAACCAGGGCCATAGCCCTTCTCCCTTTAGTATGAGAGCGGTCTTCACCTTCCATGCTAGGAAGTTAGACCCAATTGAGTCGAGGATTGTGCAGATCTTCAACTGCATGTTGCTTATGGATGCCATTGTTGTGAACTATTCTTCAGTCTGTTTTCTAGTTTCTTGTTGTGAATAGCAGTCTCCTGGCTCTGATAGCTCTTAAGCTATATCAGCTCTTGGATATGAGCTTGTGGCTCTGATACCACTGATGAGAAAGATTTCAAAAAATGATGTGAACTGCACTCGCTCTGATACCACTTATCAAGAGTTGAAATCTAGAACATCAAACGCTCTGAATCCACTGTTGAGAATCACTCGGATGGAAATTAGATTCTGTTTGTTGGTCTACTACCTGCTATCACAAATCTAGAATCCTCTAGAGCATGAACAAGCATCGCTGACCTACTTTAGAATTTGTTTATACATCCAACAAGACAAAACTAGTATGCGGAATGAATAGTAAACAATTGATTACAAATAGATAACATTCTAACATCAAAGCATTCAATAACATTCAGGATAATAAAATCATCTACGTAACATCTACTGTATCATCAGTGAGTTTCTTGAGTGCTGTGTGACAAGTCCACCCATTGCATCGGCATGAGAGGCACTATCTCTCTCATGAAAATATGGTAGTCTCGCTTACTAGCAGACTTCTTGGACATCTATATGATGTTCAACCGATCCTCTCGCTTTCAATTTGTTTATATAGGAAGGAGGATAAAGGTTTAAGCTAAAATGAGATTACAAAAATGGCTGATTAGGCACATCGTAACGGTATCCAGGTGGTCTGTGGAGGAGTGACGTCCTCCTTGTACTTTCCCAATCTCCTTTGTACTTTGGAAATCCGTCGCCTTTCGATCTTTGTGTATTCTTCATCTTTCATGTCTTTATCTGCTTTCGTCCTCACCATTGAGCTTTTTAGGGTCCACAAACATTTCTCATTCGTGTTCATGTATCCTTCAATCAATGAACATTTGACTATCGTCTTCAGGTATTCAGTCCTCGAAGCTTTGGTCTTTACATCCGGGCATCTCCTTGGTGTTTCTGTGTTTCTGCAGACTTGAGCTCTAAAGCTAGTAAAGCCTTGTGGCCCAAAATATTTTGTTTCTTCAAGAATGCCCATATATCTACTATTGATAAAGTCAAGCACATGTTGCTTGCATGATTGCATTTGATGTGTAGTATACATATTCTACTCATAAGATGTAGAAGTTGGCCGCCCTACAATGGCTCTATCCGTCTTGTTACTTTTCTCTGATAACTAATGGAGGGATTGTGTATAGGCTTACGGAAACCATCAATACATGCGTATGCTTGTAGCTATTACTAAGGATGCATCTATGAGGCACTAAAAGTAATGATGGTTGTAAACACTATGATAATCATAATAACAAATGACTTTTATCATTTGCTGGAATTCAAGTAAGGTGATAATATAGAATGAGTCTTTAGCACGTGATAACACTGAAACCTCTTGTGATGATGAGTCACGCTTGACTGATCTCTTTACATGATATTTCTTATAAGAAAGCTGCACAAGCATTAATTTCGGTTCTTTCAGTTTGAAATCATTAGTATAAAAGAAGGGCTTCACTTAAGCTGTTGGAGATGGATAGCTCGCAGGAAATGATTTTGTCTCATATCCAGGTACAAGGCCATATTATTTAACACCAATATGAATTGCTTTTTTGTTTAATAATACAATACGATGCAACAACACATAAAGGACATCTAGACATGGTAAGAATGATTGGTTACAAGTATTTGATTTCGTAAAACTTACGTTTCTTGTTCTAATCATAAGAGGATTGGTTTACAATACTAAATGCAAGACATGAATTCATTAGATTAAAAGTGGTTATTGAAGGTGGGCTGTATTTCTGGTTTTTGAGTTTGACAGAAGTGGGCTTATATGGCATGGATTTGCTCGAGCTGCAAAGTGCTTGGACTCATTACTACCTTCGTGGGAGGTCCTTGGGGCTAGTTTGGCACGGATCTGCCCTAGTACCCAACATTGATACTCAAGTCAAATCTCGGTTCATTTGTGCATTGCTGAATGGCTTCTTACGTGTGAAATGCTCAAAATAATTTCAAATACATTCTTTTGCCCCTTATGCTGATCAGTATGGCTTTTGCCCTAATACGATTATGTTAAAGGGCAGAATGTATTGCTAAGTATCAATTGCACGATAGGGAAGATTGGACGTAATGTATTGACATCGCTATATAAGAGAAGGTGACACAACTTACTCTTTTGCCCTTCTCTCTCTCTCTCTCTCTCTCTCTCTCTCTCTCTCTCTCTCTCTCTCTCTCTCTCTCTCTCTCTCTCTCTCTCTCTCTCTCTCTCTCTCTCTCTCTCTCTCTCTCTCTCTCTCTCTCTCTCTCTCTCTCTCTCTCTCTCTCTCTCTCTCTCTCTCTCTCTCTCTCTCTCTCTCATTGCTATTGAATTATCTCTGACTGCAAAAAGCCGCATACTGTCTAAACCTAGTATGATACCTTCTGAAAAGTATGTTATTTGAATGGCATGTGGGCCACTGGCCAGGAATCTGTTTATGGCCAGATAATCGCATTTGATAGACTATTTTCGTGGTTATACATGTGTACAATGATGATTGATTGCACAATGCTTACTAAGCAGTTGGCCGCCATCCTGAATCACGATGGACCGCCCATATATCTATTGTTTTTTGATAAAATCAAGCACGTATTGCTTGCATGATTGCATTTAATGTGTAGTATACATATTCTGCTCATAAGATGCAACAGTTGGCCGCCCTACAATGGCTCTTTCCATCTCGTTACTTTTCTCTGATAAGTAATGGAAGGATTGTGTATAGGATTATGGAAACGATCAATACATGCGTATGCTTGTAGCTATTACTAAGGATGCATCTATGAGGCACTGAAAGTAATGATGGCTGTAAATACTATGATAATCATAATAACAATGACTTTTATCATTTGCTGGAATTTAAGTAAGGTGATAATATAGAGTGAGTCTTTAGCATGTGATAACACTGAAACCTCTTGTGATGATGAGTCACGCTTGACTGATCCCTTTACATGATAAGTCTTATAAGGAAGTTGCACAAGCATTAATTTCGGTTCTTTTGGTTTGAAATCGTTAGTATAAAAGGAGGACTTCTCTTAAGTTGTTGGAGAAGGGTAGCTCGCGGGAAATGACTTCGTCTCATATCCAGGTACGAGGCGATATTTTTTAACACCAATATGGATTGCTTTTTTGTTTAATAATACAATACGATGCAACAACACATAAAGGACATCTAGACATGGTAAGAATGATTGGTTACAAGTATTTGATTTCGTAAAACTTACGTTTCTTGTTCTAATCATAAGAGGATTGGTTTACAATACTAAATGCGAGACATGAATTCATTAGATTAAAAGTGGTTATTGAAGGTGGGCTGTATTTCTGGTTTTTGAGTTTGACAGAAGTGGGCTTATATGGCATGGATTTGCTCGAGCTGCAAAGTGCTTGGACTCATTACTACCTTCGTGGGAGGTCCTTGGGGCTAGTTTGGCACGGATCTGCCCTAGTACCCAACATTGATACTCAAGTCAAATCTCGGTTCATTTGTGCATTGCTGAATGGCTTCTTACGTGTGAAATGCTCAAAATAATTTCAAATACATTCTTTTGCCCCTTATGCTGATCAGTATGGCTTTTGCCCTAATACGATTATGTTAAAGGGCAGAATGTATTGCTAAGTATTAATTGCACGATAGGGAAGATTGGACATAATGTATTGACATCGCTATATAAGAGAAGGTGACACAACTTACTCTTTTGCCCTTCTCTCTCTCTCTCTCTCTCTCTCTCTCTCTCTCTCTCTCTCTCTCTCTCTCTCTCTCTCTCTCTCTCTCTCTCTCTCTCTCTCTCTCTCTCTCTCTCTCTCTCTCTCTCTCTCTCTCTCTCTCTCTCTCTCATTGCTATTGAATTATCTCTGACTGCAAAAAGCCGCATACTGTCTAAACCTAGTATGATACCTTCTGAAAAGTATGTTATTTGAATGGCATGTGGGCCACTGGCCAGGGATCTGTTTATGGCCAGATAATCGCATTTGATAGACTGTTTTCGTGGTTATACATGTGTACAATGATGATTGATTGCACAATGCTTACTAAGCAGTTGGCCGCCATCCTGAATCACGATGGACCGCCCATATATCTATTGTTTTTTGATAAAATCAAGCACGTATTGCTTGCATGATTGCATTTAATGTGTAGTATACATATTCTGCTCATAAGATGCAACAGTTGGCCGCCCTACAATGGCTCTTTCCATCTCGTTACTTTTCTCTGATAAGTAATGGAAGGATTGTGTATAGGGTTATGGAAACGATCAATACATGCGTATGCTTGTAGCTATTACTAAGGATGCATCTATGAGGCACTGAAAGTAATGATGGCTGTAAATACTATGATAATCATAATAACAATGACTTTTATCATTTGCTGGAATTTAAGTAAGGTGATAATATAGAGTGAGTCTTTAGCATGTGATAACACTGAAACCTCTTGTGATGATGAGTCACGCTTGACTGATCCCTTTACATGATAAGTCTTATAAGGAAGTTGCACAAGCATTAATTTCGGTTCTTTTGGTTTGAAATCGTTAGTATAAAAGGAGGACTTCGCTTAAGTTGTTGGAGAAGGGTAGCTTGCGGGAAATGACTTCGTCTCATATCCAGGTACGAGGCGATATTTTTTAACACCAATATGGATTGCTTTTTTGTTTAATAATACAATACGATGCAACAACACATAAAGGACGTCTAGACATGGTAAGGATGATTGGTTACAAATATTTTATCCCATAAAACTTATGTTTCTTGTTCTAATCGGAAGTGGATTGGTTTACGATAATAAATGCAAGACATGGATTCATTAGATTAAAAGCGGTTACTGAAGGTGGGCTATATTTTTGGTTTTTGAGTTTGACGAAAGTGGGCTTGTATATTGGCATAGATTTGCTCGAGCCGAAAAGTGCTTGGACCCCTTACTACCTTCGTGGGAGCTCCTTGGGGCTAGTATGGCACGGATCTACCCTAGTACCCAGCACTGACACTCAAGTCAAATCTCGGTTCATTTGTGCATTCCTGAATGGCTTCTTACGTGTAAAATGCTCAAAATTTTTTTAAATACATTCTTTTGACTCTTATCCTGATCAGTATGGCTTCTACCCTGATACGATTACGTTAAAGGGCAGAATGTATTGCTAAGTATTAATTGAACGATAGGGAAGATTGGACATAAACACATATAATTGCAACCATGCTGATAAAGTAGTGAATCTTGTTTCATACATGGATAACAACTGATGCTTAGCTATGACACTTGTCTTCCTCACGTAACTAACTCATGCGGTTGTGTTTTGTGGGATGGTGGCAAGTAACAGCTCGGTGTCCTAAAACTTGCTTTGCTTTATGGTACTATGTACTGTAAGACTTTATACAGCTTTATTTTTACTTGTTATGCTATAAATTGAAGGGTTTAAAGGGTTTGGTCTTGACTTGTCAAGAGGGAATATGTGAAATCTTTTTACTCTCTCTCTCTCTCTCTCTCTCTCTCTCTCTCTCTCTCTCTCTCTCTCTCTCTCTCTCTCTCTCTCTCTCTCTCTCTCTCTCTCTCTCTCTCTCTCTCTCTCTCTCTCTCTCTCTCTCCTATTTAGGCTTAGAAATCTTGAGGTGGTTCAAGCTCCCTAGGCTCGTTGCTATAAAGTATTTTGATTTTTTATTTGAATCTCTCTTAGTGCACAATGGAGCCCAAAGGACTTCCTCATCACAACCCACACCTGAAATCGAGTAACCTTAGTTGATTCATGCAATCAATTTGCTTCATTATCCAATCTCGGCAATACAATTGAAATATGTCGCATATGAGGAAGAATGGCCAAATCTTAGCTAGTCATGGCCACCTATGCTTTACCCCATGTCTAATGTGAAATTTTTCAAAAAAATAACTAAACAAACATCAAGATATGGTCTTATTCTGATTGGATCAATCAAGTATGCATTCTTATATGCATGATTCGTTAGAGAACAGTACTAAGATCGTGACCGTTCTCATGTTTTTGCAAAAAAACATATATATGTGGTGGAAAGTTTTTAATGATAGGGTGCTTTATAGATGTCTTTAAGGCAGCCTTTTTACCAATCCACCATGACGATTTTCAATATTATCATTGTTTTGCTACTATAAAAATGCAGACAAGACTATTGAATGCCTATGAGTTCTGGGAGGTTCAGATTCCAAATCACCCCCATTTTGGTCAAGTTACATTCTATCTTGGGTCTCCCAAAGGATGTTAGAAATATATGAGATGATAACATATTGTAATGGTTCAAGGTGAGACAATTAAGAGAAGGTCATTCTAAAACACTCTCATTTTGAAACTTCATATCATGATCTTGAATGAGTGTTTCTTGTGCTAAGCAAAAAGATTGTTATACTAGCTTCGTGGTAGTAGGATATTTTCGTGTTCATAGCTCTTTCGTAGAGTAAATTGTTTCTATGAATTGGTGATAGTTTTTTGAGCTCTTTGATTATAATTAAAATATGTTTCTTCCTCAAATTATTCATGGTATCATAGCCATACCTCATCCATAGCCATAAGTGCTAGGAGTAGCCTCATATAATACATGAATGTATAATTGTGGCTTGTTTGTCATTATTTTGAAGGGTAATATGTGTGAAAAATGCTAGATCTTGAGTGTTTAGACGTTGAATAGATTCCTTCAAAATTGGAGTTTGCAAAATGTCCAAATCAATCAAGACTAGTCTTAGATTTTTATTAGAAACACATCTAGATTGTTGATTCCATCAAATATAGAAATCTAACACCCCCCTCTACATTTAACATTCTACACACAAGATCTCACTATATCACGACCAAAATGCAAAAGATGGAAATCCAAAGAGATATCTTTTATAAGAATGAATGAGAGAAGAATGATAGAGATGAATTCCTCCCATACTTGTAGCCTATTTATAACAGCATATTGACCGTTTAGACTGTTTAAATGTTCTTGCACAAGCTTATCAACTTATAAAAATTTCTAGAAAATTCTCTGAAAAACTTTTGATCTATAATAGATCGTGATCCTAACTCACTGAATAATCTACTACAACAACAACTCCCCTCAAAAAACCAACCTAAAACACTGATAAATTACAATCATTTATAATGATGTATAATTGCCCTAACAATCTCTATTGGCACTAGCCGTGATTCCCATAAAATAATATCACATTCCACTACTATAGTGTCCCACAATTTATTTCAACCTTGAAGATTGAATTACATTTCAACTCTATTTCGATCCTTTGCACAGTGGTCCACATTTTGCATTTTGAACTTGTGGATCGAAATTCTATTTTGACCCTGAATTGTCAAATTTTTGCAGTAGATCTTGGAAAACCTTGATATGCAAATTTCACAAAGTTTATATGATTTTCAACTAATAATGCCTTTGTAAAAAATTTTGTTTCCATACACTACGTTCTACAAAATGTAAGTATGACATATTAACTAAGTATTTTGTCTCTGATATGGTGATACTTTATCTCCTTGTGCTTGGACTTGGAATGAAATATAGGATTAATAGATGAAGCTATAATACTTTGATTATTACAATAAGTTGTTATAGACTATGAAGGAGTAACATCAAGTTCTAATAAGAGGCATCTTAACATGATCATTTTTTTTACAACATGTGCAACAACAATGTACTTTGCTTCTATAGAGAATAAAACAGTAGAAGTTTGTTTCTTACTATTCCAAGAAGTAGGACCATAGTTGTAAAGAAAAACATAACTTGAATTGATCTTTAAGTCTCAACATCTCCAACTATGATCAGCATCCATATAGCCTTCAAGAAAAAATTGATTGTTGACAGTTGAGTTGTCTGTTAGATTTACTCCTTCTACTCTCCTAAATCCCATTTTTAATCTACCTCCATTCTTGTTGCATATTTACTAATGTTGTCATGCAGCCTGCATATTTACACACAAATTTGCACAGATGAATAAAAGGCAAAAGAATCGCGACACTGTTTTTTTTCACAGATTATGGTGACAGGCGAAAAGGGGACACTATCCTACAGAATGCCGAAGGTGTCCTAAAAGCTAAGGCACCCTGTAAATCTTATCCTAAGGCCATTCATAAGAGTGATGCACTTTTTGCATCATCACCAACGTTCACTTTAGCGCTGGCTGACGTCGCACCCTTTTTACGTTCACCCCACGAAGTTGCGCTAACAGATTGGACAACGATTGCCGCCACCCACGATATCCTACAGACAGCACATCCACTCTGTACTTTCACATCTGCACACATGTAATATTATGTATATATATATATACTGGACACCATTCGTGTATGATAAGAGATGATGAAGAGAGCAGAAGAAGATGACATAAACAAAGTAAATGCCCTGAGCATTGATTCTTCATTTTGTCAGAATTAAGGTTTAAATTCCTTTTTACAGATTGAAATAAGCTTTGTAGGGCACACGGTTTTGTCCGCTACTGTATTGTGCTCTACCACATTATTGACATGTATACATGATATACTTAATCTGATATAGCTCTTTGTTCTGCATTCAGATTTGTGTTAATATTGCTATGCTTATTCTTCGTTCTATTTGATCTTTCTAGTTGTCCTTTCTGGTAATAGACGACTAACATTTATTCTTATCTTTTGCGAATCATTCGCGACTAATTATTAGTCGAGCACAGTCTAGCTCTTCGCGAATCATTCACAACATATACTTTGTCTTGCTGTTCGCGACAAATTATTCTTCTAGCGTTTCATCTATTAATGTTTGGCTACGTAATCTAGAATGACCGTGATTTCTATCAATAAAGTTCTGTTATTCTGATAGGCGTAGTCATGCTTAGGGAGAGAGTCGTATAACTCATTCCGCTACGCTCGAACATTTTCTGTTCGAGTTTGTTTCTCATTCGTTTCTTGTTCAAGTTCGTTTCTCGTTCGTGTTCGTCATTTATTCTCCCCCCTCTCTCCCAACATGGTATCAGAGCTATTTTCATAGCTTGATAAGCTTCCACAGTACAAGACTCTACTAATCGATAGAATAATTGTCTTCTTGTTCTGTAAATATCAGATTTTCACCAGCATCCAACAATTTCTTAATATCTTTGTCGATCCTCTCACAATAGACAGGGTAAGATCGATAGGGTTTAGCTCTAATAGGCTTAGCATTGTCTTCTAAAGGAATCCTATGGACGACTATTTCAGGTGGGTAAAAGGAAGCTTTTGGTGGCTAGGGCCCAACTGGGAGGGATAATAGTGCGCCCTCCAAGAAGGCCCCCACTCTCCAGTCATATGTCCAAATGGCCTAATATGAATAATATGGCCAAAGGCCAATTATATAGTCTAAGTCTCACTAATGAATGAAAAGGGCCCAAGGCCTGCTTATGCATAAAGTAAAGTAAATGTAAATGGACGCGACATCATCCCAAAAGATAGGGACATCATACCAAGGTATCCAAAAAGCCCGAGAAGGTAGAACTGCATCAGCAATGGGAAGCCAATAAGAAAAATAGAAAAGAGATGGAAACTCATTGCGAATAGTCGCATCATACATGTAACCATCAACCATATGTGCAAACTCAGTGATACAGGTGTCCCGAGAAAAAATAGCAGCATCGGAAGACCAGCACCAAGGAGTAGGAACATAAGCAGGATGACAAACACACTGTAATAGCATGGAAAAGCAAGCAATATGCCAGGAAACATGGATCATAAAGAGATCATCCTGACAAAGGATAGCTAAAATGGAGAAATGTGCCCCATCATGGTCAAAAGCCCAAGGTATCCATAAGGCCCATGAATGAGAAGTAGCAATGGCAAATGGTACCTTCAAGGCCCCTATCAGGAGAAGAGCAGCATGCCAAAAGCTCCAGAAGGTCCAAGAAATCAATGCATCATCTAAATAAACATGATGCATAAAAACAATAGCAACAAATCTAGAAATAGTAGAGGCCTCAACTGAAAAACTGTAGCCAAAAAACTCATCCAGAAAGACCTCATATGGACATACCAATCCATCATAGGATACACCAAAAATGGATGGAGAATCGGATGACCCATCAGAACTGGCCACAAGGGTAATCTCAAAGTACACACCAGGCGCACAATAGAAGAAATGCACTGGAACGAGAAACGGGATCCCCAACATCAGTAGCAAGCACGGATCAATATCCACGTGTAGCTGGGAATGAGTATCAAATCACATATGAGAAATACTGAAGTATATGGCGGCAACATCCCCAAAAACTATCCAAGAGAGGAGAAGGAACTCTCTCAAGGTACTCTAATGATCTCGGAAAACCAGAACAAAGTGGCAACTCAGCATCGGAGACCAAGCGATATGGAGCAACCTGAAATGACGGGGAATCTGAAGATCACCTGGACAAACAGGAGCTGGAATGGAGGCAATAACCCAAGCCATCAGGATATGCCAAGCTTGACAATGAGCAACAATCCAAGGAAAAGATAGAGAGCCACATGCAAAATCATAGAGATATTCGCACCATAGACGATCAGTAATATGGAAAAACCAGTACCAATCAACAAGTCCAGATGGAAACCAAGCTATACGTAATAACCAGGAATGCCATATATCCATAGCATCAACATGGACTGCAACAAACCTATATTTAGAAACACAAGGAGACTGAAAGATGCCTGTATACTCATCTAGAAAGATCCCATCATATAAATACCCTAAATAAGTAATAGTGACCATCTGGCAAATATCTTCGGATGGAAAATGTGTAACGGTAAGGACCAAAGGCGCATAAATCATGTAAGGAACCGTAGAAATATCATGAAGCGGTTCACAAACCTCAAGCAGAGATCCACGGAGTAAAGCGATAGAAGATACAACCTGATCACCAATAGCGAGGAAACCATCAAACGTGGATCCGTGAAGAATTCCATAGAAATCAGCAGGAACATCGGCCATAACGGACTCAAGAGATGGAGATATAGAGACCAATGGAGAAGATACTGTACCAACCACCAAACCAGGAGGGGTATCTGAGGTATGCTAGTCATAGTGCTTCAGAGAAATGATGTAGAAATCTGCTTGACCAGAAAAATCACCAATGCGATAATCCAAGCCCTGAATCATCTGACATCTGGAAAAAGAATGGGAACGAGCAGCCTCAACATTGAGAGCCTGGAAAGCAGAAACAGGTGTAGCACAAATCCTAATGGAAATGTAACTGCTAATAAATGAATGTGTACTACCTGTATCCACTAAAGCAATACACTCTCGCCCCGCATCTAGAATAATATGATCCACAAATGGAACAACATACATAGGCATAATAACAGAAGCATCAACTGATAAGTTTTGGCCTAAATATGCATCTAGAAGGACCGCATACTCATCTATATGGGTATCAGCAAAATCAGCTAGTGAGTATACAATAGGACCATCATGAAATGTATAACCGTATGCCATATGGAGATCTACTGGAGTAGCCAAAGCATCTGAAATCGTAGACCCATGAATAATATAGAAATAAGGAGCATAGGCGACAACATCTATAGCATGGCGCTCAGGAACACGAGTAGCATCAAAGCACTCAACAACAATATCAAAACATGGAACAACATCATCAATAGTGTCATAGCATGTTATATCAGTATCAAGGACCATATCAGCCGCAAACTGTATATGTGAATCAGCATCAGTAGGAACCTGTATATGTGACTCTGACTCGCTATGAGATACAATGACGAACTCAGGTAGATCAATAACTATCTCAAGTAAATCAGGCAACTCGCTCAAACTGTGTGATATAGGATCCTGAAGGTCAGCGAACTCTGCAGACGTGTAACGTTGAACAAAAGTGGGTCGAGGGGTCGGAGGATGAGGAGACGAAGGGACAATGCAAGGATAGGAGCAAGTATAGGGGTGGACATAGCGAGAAAAGATGAAGCAGAAGGACGGGGTCGGGAGAAGCAGGAAGGAAGGGTATCATATTACTTGTGTGCTGTAAAGTACTGGCAAGAGACATCACCTCAACAAGTGTGGGAGGACGGAAGGAAAAAACATTGTTACGTAAGGCACCAGAAGCTCAGCAATGTAACAAGAAATAAGCTCAGTGGCCGGTAGATCTGTGAAAAGATAAGAAAGCTCCATAAACTGATCTGTATAAAAAAGGTCTGAGTGAGACTACGGAATGTATCAAGTTGGCGGTCGAGCCACTGAGGATCAATCATAGCATGACGGAGGTCACGGCGAAAGGTATGCCATATATGGAGCCCTTCCCGATCAAGATCAGCTTGATAAACTCGCCACCACGTGGCGGCGCGTCCATCTAAGTGTAAAGCAGCCAACTGGATCTTCTAAAGATCAGTCTTAGGATAGATCTGAAAATATGTGTCAATCTTAGCAAACCAATTCTCTAATAAGTTTTCGTCAGAGGAACCGGAATAAGTAGCAAGTTGTACCCTATCACGAAAGTCTCGAGCAAAGTGTGGCTCAGGAATTGGGAGACGTGGAAAGAAATTAGGAGGTGGGTTAGGTAGAATGAACGGTTTACCACCAGGCTGGCTAACAGAAGAAGATGGAAATCCAAATGGAGGGGGAGTCCCAAATGAAGGAAAGACAGGAGCTTTTCCAGGACCATGAGGGTGTAAAGAATCAATATGTGACTGCATAGTAGCAAAATCAGTCATAATTGCATCGAAGCGGAGAACGAGGCTAGAAAGGGTCTCATCCATGCGACGAAACTGATCGGATAAGGTTTCTTGAGTAGTCTCACTCGGGGTAGGTGAATGTGCCATAATGATAGTGAAGGAATAGACGAAAACTTGAGGGAGGAGACTCTTGTTGTCACCCCAAATTAGTCTATTAAAACCAATATTATCACAACTAAGAAAGGGCAGCAATCAACAAGTGGAAAAAATAAAAATGAAGGTTGTAAAAATGCGCTGGACAGCCAGGAGGGAAGTGACAATTCGGAATATCAAACAGAGTCAAAATTTTGTGAGATTTGGTTGAGGATGGGCGATATGGATAGCCTGCAAACAAGGTGTGAAAAATGGCTGCAAACAGAGACAAAAATGAACGAAAGTGACAAGTATGAAATGGTTGGACAGCTTGCAAAAAAAAGTGAAGAGAAGACTGAAAGTGGAAGGAGGAACGGACGAAAGAGATGAGGGAATTGGGTGCTCGAGAAAGTATGAAACGACTGGACAGCCTGCAAACAAAAGTAAAGAGAGGACTGAAAATAATGGGGGGAACAGACGAATGAGATGAGGAAATTGGGCGCTGGAGAGCCTGCAAACAAGCTGAAAATGGGTGATGGATGGTTGGAACTTGGGCGCCGAAAATAATCTGCCCAAATTTTTTTTTAGACCGTCAAATTTAGCGAAACTATCTGCTAAAGCTCCGCCAAGGAAAATGCTCTAATGGGAGTTGGTCCTCCTCCAAACTGTGCTGAATGTTGTTGAAGCAAAGGACGAAAGTCCTCAACAAAGAGAGAAAAATCAGCAAGGAAAATGGGCACCCAATCAGAAAATCAGATTTGAAATTCAACAATCAGGAAAGTGCTCTGATACCAAGTTACGAATAGAGCCATAGCTGATCTAGAGCTAAGCTATGAAAGCATCACATAAGCAAGACTTAACTTATGAAAGCAGCACATAAGCAAGACTTAACCCTCAAAAGCAGAAAAGAGAGAGATTAAGGAGGCTAAAGAGAGAGAGATCAATATCATCAGCTAAATAACAAATGACACAATTTCCCTACTTATAGCCAAGAGGAAGCCCTAAAAGGAAGCTTCCGGTGGCTAGGGCCCAACTGGGAGGTGTTAAAATTGGAAAAACAATCCATATTGATTTCTTGGCTTGCTACAAATGTTGTACCATGCAAGTATGTAGCTCATAAATGCAAAATGCCAAGTTTGGCCTACATAGAACTCGAGCTACATGCTTATGTAATGTCTAGATTGAAGAATACAACTTGCATATTGTTTGTAGACATAGAATTAGCAAAGTCATGCTTGTAGAAACTCGTGGCAATTCACATGCATTAATTGTAAGTGATCCATAGTGACATGCAAGGCATGCACAAAGTGTAATGGACACATGCATGATGATTTGTACTTTGTTAGTTAGAACTAGCACACTTGTATAAAGTTGGTAGAATTTCATGCATGGCAAGTGACAAATGTCACATAGACTCTAGATGTCACTTTAGATGTCATTTTGGAATGGATGGATTGGTTCTACCTCAAGCTACCTTAAACTCCATAAATATGTGTAGCTCTCCTCACAATCAATGATGAAGAACCAAAGTTTTGTAGCTACCTCATGCCATTTTGGATCTAAACTATTTTGCTTGTTATCTCTCTATCTTTCTCTCTCTAACTCGTGTTGAAGCTAGTGCTTATACACTAATATCTTGTACTTTTGCTCATTATTGATTCATTGCTATCATATTCAGTTGCTTAGCATGCTAGATTGTGGTTAAGCCATTTCTTCTGAACTAGATCTTGCTAAACAATCTAGAAACAAGTTATTGTGCTAATCACAAAGCTTAATTAGATCCATCATACTTGTGGACATTCCCCACACGTGTGAATTCTGAAGAATTTGTCATGGTATCAGAGCCAAATTAAGCTTTGCATGCTAACATTTTTTATTGTACAAGAAATTGAGAGCTAAATCAAGCAAAAAAGCAATTTTGCACTTTTTCTCACCTTTCTCTGAAGTGTATTTGGATCAAATCGGATTGGAACTAAATTTTCAGACCTGAAATGTGGTAGTATAGAATTTTGAAATTTCTCACGTGTGAAAATCAAATATTTTCAGTCCCTTTGTTCTCCTTGCTTATAGATCCAAGATAGCAGTGTTATAGCTTAATGGAAAGCTTATGATTTGTACTACTTTTCATAGAAATTGAAATCAAATCAATCTGATGTGTTTAGCAAGAGTTATAAGCTCTTAAAGAGGATAGGGATGGGTCCAAAATCCGAGTGACAACAATCTTGCTTTGTTCTGAATCCATTGTTTTGAGCATCTTAAGAAACTGAAGATCAAGACTGAGTTTGAAGTAATGAACACCTTTTGAGCCTTCTGAGAGTCAATTGTGTTTTCTTTTGAAGCATTTCACACATGCCAAAAGTAGGATTCAAACTAGCCAAAGTATTTCAATCCACTTTATGTGTCTGATCTAGATAACTTGTTTTGTGGAATATTTGAGAGTCATCTCAAATACAGTTGCAGGTGTTTCACATAGGAAGGTAGTACATCCTTGAAAATACCTATAGTGAAAGAGAGCAGCAACTTTAAGTCTAATTGGAACAAGCTCAAACATATCTCAATCCAATAACTAAGAAGTATTCATTAAAATGGCGTTTCAAGGAGGATATCTTCTAGAAGCCAGTGAAAGACTAAACACTTCTAATTACTCAATTTGGAAGTTCGGAATGGAGTCTATTTTGATACTCCAGGATGTTATGGATATTGTGCTTGGTGTTGAGGAAGAGCCTCAAGCACAGGCTGCAATTCTTAAGTATAAGAAAAGAGCTAGAATGGCTCTACATCTCATTAAGATGAATGTATCTAATGAAATTCTGAGAGAAATAGGATCTTGCACTGCAGCTAAAGAAGCTTGGGATGCACTAAAGACCATCTATGAAGCAAAGAATACTTCTAGAATACTCACTCTTAGGAATCAGATTTTACAAAATTTCCAAAGAAGTGAAGAGAGTGCATCTAACTATGTTCTGAGAATTAAAGATTTACATAGAGAGCTTTCCTGTGTTGGTGTTACTATCAACCAAGATGAGCTAGTTCAAGTCATACTGAATGGCTTGAGAGATGACTATGATAATTTTGTTCAGTCTTTTGCTAGTAATTTCTCGGCTCTCAGCTTCTTCTGCTCTCCTCCTTCTGAGACCTCCTCGGTCATGGGTGAGAGGTATCCTGTGTCTTCGACTTGGCTCGGCATTTGGGAATTCTCTGGAATCTGCTAATAGTCTATTAGAGAAATTTTTCGTGATCCATAGATTCAGCACGCCTTATTATCCTCGTGGTAATGGATAGGCCGAATCATCCAATAATATCTTGTGTAGCGTGATCATGAAAATAGTTGAAGCTAGCAGATCTGATCGAGAACACAAGTTACATGCTGCTGCGTGGGCATTCAAGACAACTTACAAAGGAAGCACTGATCGAATGCCATTTCAACTAGTTTATGGTCAAGATGTTGTAATGCCAGTAGAGTTTTTGGTACCGTCATTAAGGATCACCACAACGCAACGCCTTGATGAATCCAGATCTCTACAATCATGCCATGAAGCACTGCATAAACTCTGTGAAACCCGTTTACTAGCTATACATGCATTGGCAGCTAAGAAAAAATGACGCAAGGCATGGCACGTGTGATACCACATATTTGTATACTTACTCAAATATGGCAATTTATACTTAGGAATGATGATATGCACTTGACAACTATATACTTTGAAGAGGCTTACACCATTTTTTCGAGTATAATTGTTAAGGACCTACCTTTTACTTAAAGTCATGACCTCTTGAAATGAAACGACACTTGGATACGAAGCGACTGAATTCAAATTGTCAAAATGAACCATCAATTGTATAATATATATGTACTTGTAACTTATATGATAATTAGAATTTGTAAATGGAGCGATGCACCAGGAATTCCTAGAGGTGTGTTTGTTTGCTCTGTAGGTTATAAAACTAGACACTATTCATTCTCACATTGGAGAGAGAGAGAGAGAGAGAGAGAGAGAGAGAGAGAGAGAGAGAGAGAGAGAGAGAGAGAGAGAGAGAGAGAGAGAGAGAGAGAGAGAGAGAGAGAGAGAGAGAGAGAGAGAGAGAGAGAGAGAGAGAGAGAGAGAGAGAGAGTTATTGTATGTTTGAGATTGGAGAAATGAATAGAGCGACAAAGGTTATTTTTTCTGATTTCTATTCTCCGCGCTGTTGAGTGTAAGTGATTTCGAGTCTACTAGCAATCTCGTACAGAGAACTTCAATCATTCTTTGGTCAGACAATACTTTTATTCATTACAGTAATTTGCTGTGTTTCCGTAAAGTTGATCTAAAGAACTGTCCTAAAATTGTTTTGCCCGTATAATCGAATACTTTGTGTTTGGCATTCAAGTAAACATTCCCTTGGTGCAGTTTTCCACAGTTGCTGATAGAAAAGTATGTATGTGGTGAAATGGTAGTCCGTGACTGAGAAACTGAGTTATTGATCTGGATTCGTATTAGTAACGAAGATAAATGTTTCTAACATATTCGTGAACTACTTGAGTTCTTTAACCATGATTGGACTCAGCTAGTTGTTGAGGACTTCTGCCTAGAAGCCATTCAAGAATAAGATTAATCTTTTGTCTATTCATATGTATATAGTTTTCCAGTGCATATCCTCTGTATAAATGAGGATATGCACTGGACAACTATATACTTTGAAGAGGTTTACGTCATTTTTTCGAGTATAATTGTTAAGGACCTACATTTTGCTTAAAGTCATGACATCCTGAAATGAAACAACACTTGGATACGAAGCGACTGAATTTGAATCGTCAAAATGAACCATCAACTGTATAATTTATTTGTACTTGTAACTTATATGATAATTAGAATTTGTAAATGGAGCGACGCACCAGGAATTCCTAGAGGTGTGTTTGTTTGCTCTGTAGGTTATAAAACTAGACACTATTCATTTTCACATTACCGAGAGAGAGAGAGAGAGAGAGAGAGAGAGAGAGAGAGAGAGAGAGAGAGAGAGAGAGAGAGAGAGAGAGAGAGAGAGAGAGAGAGAGAGAGAGAGAGAGAGAGAGAGAGAGAGAGAGAGAGAGAGAGAGAGAGAGAGAGAGAGAGAGAGAGAGAGAGAGAGAGAGTTATTGTATTTTGAGATTGGAGAAATGAATAGAGCGACGAAGGATATTCTTTCTAATTTCTATTCTCCGTGCTGTTGAGTGTGAGTGATTTTGAGTCTACTAGCAATCTCGTACACATAACTTCAATAATTCTTTGGTCAGACAGTACTTTCGTTCATTACAGTCATTTGCTGTATTTCCTTAAAGTTGATCTAAAGAATTTTAAAATTGCTTTGCCCATATAATCGAATACTTTGTGTTCGGCATTCGAGTAAACATTCCCTTGGTGCTTCTCCACAGTTGTTGATAGAAAAGTATGTATGTGGTGAAATGGTAGTCCCTGACTGAGGAATCGAGTTATTGATCTGGATTCGTGTTAGAACGAAGGTAAATGTTTCTAACATATTCACGAACTACTTGAGTACTTTAACCATGTTTGGACTCTTAGTTGTTGAGGACTTTTGCCTAGAACCCATTCAAGAATAGGATTAATCTTTTGTCTGTTCATACGCGCTTGCATCGAACATATCATAGATCCTTGCTGACAACTTAATCGGTCAGAGTGTAGTTCCTTCGAGCTACTCTGATAACATTTCATTTGCAGAACGCTTTACATTCAGTTTGATAGAGAAAGACTGTTGTTTAGCATTATTACTTTACACCCCATTTCTAAAAGTGGTATTGGCTGCTCACAAAATGTTTGATGACAACCAGATTCTCATTCGAAATAAGTCAATAAAATATGAACTTAACATCTTTTAAGTCCTATCTCCTCGGTGAATGATCTAATTACTACATAAATATAGCAATTTTGTGTTGGTATATTGCGACATATACCAATTTTTGGCGCCATTGCCGGGGATAGCCAAACAAGTTGATGCAAACTAACATTAGTGCATGTTAGATAGAGCTGCTCGACTAGAAAGATATCAAAAACTTCAAGAATTTTTTTTCAAAAGAATTCAGGAATCTTTGAAAAGAGGAGAATCACCCTTCTTGAATTTTAATCCTGAAAACCTACCGAAAATTCCTCTTCCTAAAGTTTCTTCTGCAGTTGAACCAGGTTATGAATTGTTAATCCAATTCCAGGGCCTGATCCGAATCCAGTCCCAGAGCGGATTATGGAAGGCACGGCTCCTCGCTTTACTCCAATCGAAGATCAAGTATGATTATTTTAAAGGGACGTTTTCAGATGATGCTGACAGCTACGTTTTGCAGTTTGAGTCAATTGCTAACTCGAATAACGAAGGTGCTGATGTAGACAAGCTGCGGATTTTTCCAGGTCTTCTGAGAAAGCAAGCACGCATGTGGTACAGTCAAGTTGAACCAGGACGTGTCGCCACTTGGGTACTACTGAAAGATGCATTTTTAAACCAGTTCAGAGAAATTGATTATTTGTCCAGAATCCTTGGACGATTGAATAATGTCCAAAAGAAGAAGGAAGAATCGCTTCAAAGGTATACACAAAAAGTAAAGAATCTGATTGGAGAACTAACGAGTGTGTACCTTGTTGCAATGCAGATCGAGTGGGTTTTGGCAGGTTTACCATAAAAAATTGACCGATACTATAGAAAAGGAGATATGACTTCTTTAACATCAGTCATAGCGAGTGTTGAGAATTATGAGACTTCTAAGTTAGCATGTAAAAGATGTTCTACCAGACGTACTCGAAAATCTAAGCATGACTCCAGTTACAGTGAAGATGAATCTATATCGGAATCTAGTTTAAGCTCTTCCGGTTCTGATTCTGATACTAGTGACTCATCAGACATAGAAACCGATGATACCAATCGAAGAAAAAAACGAAGCTCTAAACCATGAGGATAAGTCTTCATCTTCTAAAGTTGCGAAGATTTGGAAATATAACATGGATGACCTTAATAAGAAATTTAACGATCTGAAAGTTCATATTTCAGAAGTTGCAGACAAGAAACCGAAAGCTTCTTCTTCGAACTCAGGACTTTGATGTATGAAGTGCGGTACATCTGGACATTCTAAAGAAGAGTGTAGATCTGTGAACATGAAATATGTCAAAAATCCTTCTTAGGAAGTTCTTTTTATATTTCAAGATGATGCAACTGCCAATTATGTTCAAGGTACTGTAGCACCATTCCAACAAGGCAAGCCAAAGTTTGCACCAAAGAGACACAACCCACCAGAATTTGTTGGTCCTTCTAGTTCTAATAAGCCAGTTTTGAAAAACTGTTACAATTGTGGTGAACCTGGACACTTTTCGCGGACTGTCCGCAGCCACAAAAACCAATCGGATTGTGTTCAAATTGTAAAGCACCAGGCCACAAGTATCCGGACTGTCCACAACCATTGAAGCCGCGTCCAAAGTACCAGTATGTTGCTACTCCTACTAATACTGTTGATACGAAACTAAAATCTTCGGCTGATGCTGTTGTGCAGAAGGTTGATGTTATCGAAGCTAAACAGTCAAAGTCAATTGACCAATCTTGGCCTAGTAATGTTGAGAAATTACTTAAAGTGACTACGAGAAACAAAAGCTCTTCGAAACCTGACACGAAAGTACCTTCAAAGAAACAAAGGAAGTCCTCGAAACAGAAATCTTCAACCAAAGCAATAACAAAAGAAGATCTTAAAGCTAATCTTGATTATGATCATGATGCAACTAAGTTATTTTCAAAGGATATTTCTGTAGAAGCAAAAGAAATTATCAATTCTGAGATACAGATAGTTGTTGTAGAAAAGAAAGTTACCTTTGAGGAAGGGGATGTGGAAATCACACAGACAAATCTTTCGGAGGCTATTATTGACAAGCCTATCTCGAAAGCGAGGATGAAAGACTATGATATTGTCACTGATATTGGTTCATTTTGCCCTAACATTACTTTCGAACATTTATTGGCTAACAATAATTACTATCGTAAGCAGTTGAAAAGTCTTTCTACTCCTAAGAAGAAAAAACCAATTTCCTTGCCAGATGCTGGCATATTGTCCATTGATCTGGGAGATCTTGGTGCACCAGAGATCGACGTTACAATTGCCAGATGTTTAATTGAGAAAGTGCCAATTGATTCAGGTTCAAGTGTCAATATAATAACTGAAGACACTACTCATGCCTTGGGGTTGACAAATATCCAACCAACCCAAAGAAATATCAAATTGGCCGATTCGACATGAAGAAAGCATGTTGTTGAATTAAAGGACGTGACAGTGTATATACAAGCCAAGCCTTTTACAATGAATTTTATTGTTATCAAACCACTTGGTTTGTCATCATATTCTGTTTTAATCGGATGACCTTGGCTTTATAAGACTAATGCAAGTGTACACCGGAAGTCCAGAGAACTGAGATTTCAGACTGGTGAGAAAAGTAATCATGGCAAACCAGAAGAACATATTATTATCTGGAACCATGATAAATATGAAGGTGAGACTCCGGTGAGTGACACCAGTTTCACTTCAGAAGATTCTTCGTATGATCTTAATATATTCTCTAAGGCATCAAATATCGATGTAAATTATTTTAACTGTTACGAGAATAATGATTCATCAGAGGACGAAGAAGAATTCTTCGAAGTTTGCAATGCAGATACTAATTTGAGCGAATCAGAAGCGGTATACCAGAACTCTGAAAATTTTGATGCTGATGATAAGGATACAGATGACGAATTTGAAGGATCTGAGCAAGAATTTGGTGCTAAATATCACACTAACAACAAGAATCAATCTGTGAAGTCAGCTATACGTAAGATTCATGGCCATACCCAGGCTAGTATGACGAAAGATATAATTCTGTCTGATTCTACAGAGTTAATCGAACTTGCACCTGGGAAATATGTGCAGGTTTCAAAGTCCCTTGGAGAGACTGAATTAATAGCATTTAGTGAACTATTGAAAGAGTACCAAGATGTATTTGCTTGGTCGCTCGATGATTTGAAAGGAATTCCAGAATTTGGTGAGCACCGCATTGATCTTAAAGAAGACGCAGTTCCTATTCGACAAAGACAGTATTGTCTTAATCCAAAGTACTCTTTTATGGTAAAGGATGAACTCAACAAGCATCTTAAGGCAGATATTATCTATCCCATCTTAAGTAGTGAATGGGTATCACCTATTATTGTAGTTCCAAAGAAGAAGTCAGGCAAAATTCGAATTTGTCAAGATTTTTGGAAGCTAAATGCTGCTACAAATAAAGATCGCCACTCATTACCCTTCACGGATTCTATTTTAGACCAAGTCGCTGAACAAGAACGTTACAATTTCTGTGATGGCTTCTCTAGATTATAATCAAGTCGAAGTAAGGAAGGAGGATTGACCAAAGACTACTTTTCCTACTGATTGGAGCACTTATGCCTACAATAAAATGCCCTTTGGTCTTTGTAATGCACCAGCTACTTTCCAGAAAATGATGATGCTGATTTTTGCAACTTTTTTAAGAACATTTCTCAAAATTTTCATCGATGATTTCTGTGTCTACAATGATATTAAGACTCGTATATAAAAACTGAATCTTACATTATAGAGGTGTCGAGATACTTGTTTATCCCTTCACCTCGAAAAATGTTTTTTCGATATGAGAGAAGGTATACTTCTGGGTCACAGAATATTTAGCAGAGGTATTGAAGTCGACAAAGATAAAATCGAAGTTATCAAGAATCTGCTGATACCAAAGAATCTACGTGAACTAAGGGGTGGGGTTTCCTAGGACATGTGGGTTATTATCGAAGATTTATCCAGAACCATGCATATATTGCTGCTACTTTGACACGATTACTTAAGAAGCAAGTTGCTTATATTTGGACGGTAGCACAACAGAGAGCATTCGAAAAACTGAAGCACAAATTGATTCATGCTCCAATTCTGAGACCACCTAATTGGACGAAACTATTTCATTATTATATTGATGTGTCAGCATTTGCTATTGGTGTTTGTTTGAGTCAGAAGGACGATCAGAAGAAAGACTATCCAATATACTATGCAAGTCACCAACTTAACTCCTCGGAGAAAAATTATTTGGCAACAGAAAGGGAAGCACTTGGAATAATTTTTACTGTAAAAAAATTTCGGCATTATTTGCTGGGATATGCTTTTATATTCCATGTTGATCATTACGCTTTAAAGTATCTTGTTAGTAAACCCGATTCATCTGGATGAATAGATTGAGCTATAAGAGTACACTTATCAAGTCGAGCTTCGTCAAGGAAAGTATAATACCAACGCTGATTATCTTTCACGGCTTAGTACGGAAAATATTGAAGAACCATTAAATGATGACTTTCCAAATGAAAAATTATTCGAGATATCTTCTACAAATTCTTTATATTTTGATGTTATTATTTATCTTAAAGGTCAGATATATCCTTACGGATATGATTTGGAGAAGAAGACATTATTTCAATATAAAATTGCACCTTATACTATCATTAACAATGTTTTGTATAAGCTTAGTGCAGATCATCAGCTAAGAAGATGTCTTGAAGTGGAAGATATACCAATGGTTATTCAAGCTTTACATTTTGAAGACACTGGTGAATATTTTTCTTTGAAGGATATTGTTAATAAGAGTTTGACCGCCAAGTATTTGTGGCCTACCATGTTTAAGGAAGTTTCTGTTTATATTAGATCTTGTGATCCATGTCAGAGATTAGGTAAACCAACAAAGTCTATGAATTGGCTATTGATGCCAATCATTCCACTTGCACCATTTGAGAAGTGGGGGATTGATTTTGTCAAACCAATTAAACCAGTAACTCGACACACAAAATGTCAATGTATTTTGGTTGCAACGGATTATGCAACAAAGAATGTTGAAGTGGAAGCGACGAAACAAAACGATGCGAAAACTGTCGCTGCTTTTCTATTCAAGTCTATAATTACATAATATGGGTGTCCTCTTGAATTAGTCAGTGATTGTGGTACTCATTTTCTAAATGATACAATTCGTTTCAAGACGACATATTTTCTAATCAAACACAAAAAGACAACCCCATATAATCTAAAAGCCAATGGTTTAATTGAAAGAGCGAATGGTATTTTATGCAAGTTACTGTTGCACATGCTACAGATTGGGATCAAAAGCTACCTTCAGTACTCTAGGAATATAGAAACATGGAAAAGATCACAACGAGACAAACTCCTTATTTCCTTACATATGGTATGCATCCAATTCTCCCAATTGATCGAGGTGCCAACTTTTTGAATACAAGCAGAACGAACAGAAGAAGATTGTATTGATGAAAGACTGTTATCTATCAAAGAATTGTCCAAATCACGAAACAATTCGATGAAGATTACTGAGAAAATACAGGAGGCGCGAAAGAAAAAGCATGATACTCGTATCAAAACTGTTAATCTTAAGATTGATAATTATGCTTTGATATATGACAGTCGTCATCAAAAATTTTCTAGAAAGCTACATATGAGATGGATGGGGCCGTACAAGGTAATTGAAATATTTGAAAACAGTTCTTTCCAACTTCAGTCATTGGATGGTGAATTATTGCCAACACGTATTAATGGTTCCAGACTGAAGAAATATTATCTCTGATGAATCTTTCAAGAATCCACCTCAAATTTTTCTTTTTCTTCTTCTCGAAATTTTTTTTTTATTCTTATAATTGTTTAATTGATTGTTATTTATTATTTTTCATTATTTTTTATTTAGTGAAACTTTTTTATGAAACGATTATTTGTACACGTGTGATAAAAGGTCATTCATAATTATATCCATATTTATGACCACGTGGAAGACTGTGTAGGCGTGATTATCTTTTTAAATTTTATATGGTCTTAATTTAACTCAAGATTATCTTTAGCCACTGCTTTTTTATTTACAAGTGACTATTGTCAAACCATGTTGCCATGTAATCATCTTCTCCATTGTGTCACTCTTAAACATTGTAATTTCTATTTCACTTCAGACTTTCTTTTTACTCTCTTGCTCTCTATCGCTCGCTGTTCAAATGCTCACTATCACTCTCCTGTCAATCTATTATCACATTCGCGATCAAAATGGACGCAAGTACGAGCACCAGTGTTACTATCAATTGGAAGATACGAGCATCTATTCGTCTTGCTTCAATTCAGTCTATATTAAATCGTTGCAAGCTGAGGAATTTGAAAGTGGACCCATCTATTGTGATGTCAGATAATAGCACTAAGTTTGTTCATTCTATCCATACGGTGGCTGACTCTGATTTCTAGGTTTCATTACGGAACACTACCTTCACCGTGAATGAAGCTATATTTTCTGAAGCTCTTGGTTTACCGATTGATGGGGCAACCAATGTGATTACTAAAGATGTTATTGATGAGTCGACCTATTTTTTGTCGAACTATTTCATACCTAACAAGGGGTACAAAATCACCATGGTGAGGGACACGCAAATGAAATTCTTCTGCAAGTACGCAAATCAGGTGCTCTTCATCACCGATTCTGATGCCACAATTTCAACGCAAAATTTTGGTTATCTTGTGGATGCTCTTGCTGGTCAGACAGTTTGCTTCAGGTCCATTACATACAAAACATTCTTGCGCTGGATTAAGCACAGAAGTTTGTTGTGGTGGGAGCACACATCTCTCGACTATGCGACCATTTTGGCATCCTTACAGAGACAGAGCAGGGAGTGTTGTCAGGTAGGATGCTAGCACCAATGAAGATTGATCTATCAAGTCTCCTGCAGGGCGCTCCTATTCTACAAGACCAGCCAGTAGCTTCTTCTGCCATGGAGGTTGGCACATGAGTAGAGAAGGAAGCTATTGACGCAGGAGAGGATGTTGCTACAAAAGCTTTTGCAGTAGACGAAACTTTAGTTGTCGTTCCCGTTTCTGCCAGGATTTTATCCAAGCCGAAGGGCTCTACATCTACAGACGACGAAGAAACTGTCTTCGACAAAGGCAAAGGAGCTGAGGAGGAAGGTACTGACGTAGAGGAAGATGAAGAGGAAAGCAAGACAATCTTTATAGCTGGTACCATTAGTTCTCCCTAGGTGCCAAGGATGTTGTGGAAAACCTCCATGCGTATGATCTGCACATACAAAACAATATGATGCAGATGTTCCAGCAGTTCGATGAATTGAATAGCAATATTACTATTTTGTCTGATCAAAATACAACTCTGAAAGCAGATAATAAACTTTGGCTGAGAAAAATCGCTCACTAGGCAGATTGCTTCAGAAGTCGAACAAAGAAGCCCAATCTTTAGAAGATACAAATAAGGCACTCCAAGCCAAATCTGCAGATTTGAAGAATAATTTTGATTTGTTGACAGCCGAATTAGATAAGGTCAGGACAGAAAAGGCCTTTCTGCAGACCAAACTTCACGATGAAGTCTTAAAGCGAATAAAGGCCGAAATTGCCTTTCCACTCGAAAGCGACAAAGCACTTGTTGAGAAGGAACTTGTTGAGCTGAAGGAGTTGTCAACCGAAATGACTACTTGCTCCGGGCCAGATGCACACGAAGAGTATTCGCAGGCTCTGGAGAAGATCGAAGAATTGACTAAGCAGCTCCAAGCAACCCGAACTTCTACAGAGGTAGCAGATCACCTGGAGAAGGCTGAGGCATGTGAAAAAATTTTTGATCTACAAAAAGAAGTACAAGACCTCAAACAGTAGCTCAAAGACTAGAAGCTTGCTGTAGATATCCACAGGCAGGACATCGTAGAAGCACAGCCTAAACCAAAGCGACAGAAGAGGAATCAGTCGAAGGTATGTGCGGAATGATTTCAAGTTTTTTTTGAAAGATTTTGGAAATGGAGTCCATGCCATTTCAATGTGGAGTTACATTGGCATATGGATTATTTGATGCTACCAGGCTTAATAGGCATGGCATTCGACGATTGGCAATCAGAATGGAGCAAAGAAGACTTTTTTTGGTTGTGGGACCAGTTAAGCATAGAACAGAGAGAACGTCTTTGTTGGGTTATAATCCAGGGCAAGTTCAAAGTTATTACCTTTGAATCAGTCGAATTGTACATAGGGTCAACATTTTTGTATGCGCTGGAGTACATCCAAAACAAGGAGTACCAGTTTTTGCGACATAACGACTCGAAGCGAAAGTTTTGGAGGAATCATGCATAGTTCAAGTTGTATTCACCAGAAGGCCGAGCAAATATCAAAGAATTTGACGATGCAGGTCTGTTGTTGGATATTAACATGGCATATCCTGAGCTGTATAGTATCTACACCGATTGGGAGAGAAACTTTTCTGGTTATTTTGCGGAGATGAAACATAACTTGCACGAATATAGAACATTTTGTACATATAATTTTTGGCAGTTTGGCACATTTGCAGCCAAAGTTTTATTTTCTGTTCAAAGTGTCAAGGATCTTACTGGCAGTATAGTTAGCTAATTTGCAAGCAATCTGACATCAATCAGATAAATAGTAAAGAGAGATCACACACAAACCCAAGAGAACACTTCAGAACTATATCTACAAAAGAGACTGAAAGATATATATACACAGTCTAATTTTTGTGGGGTACCGATGCATGGTAGTTCGGTCCCCGTTACGGGACGCGTGTCCCAAGGAAATCTACAAGTGCATATGTCATATATCTTGGAGGAAATTTGATATCTTGGCTTTCCAAAAAGCAAGATACCATATCACTCTCATCTTGTGAAGTTGAATATAAGGCACTTACTACTACAACAAAAGAAGTGCTTTGGATCAAGAGATTGCTAGTGGAGCTAAAGATAATCAAGGAAGATGATCTACCTTTGATCATGTGTGACAATATTTCAGCACAAGCTCTTGCCAACAATCCAATATTTCATGCAAGGAGCAAACACATCGAGGTTGCACATCACTTCATGAGAGAGAAGCTCATTGGAGGCGAAATCTACTTGGAGCACATTGACACATCATCTTGTATTGCATATTTGCCCACCAAACCTTTGAACAAAAATTCCTTCATCAAGCATAGAGCCAATCTTGGAATAATACCAAGATCCATGTTCAAGTCAACATAGATTATTTTTAGGAGGAGTGTTGAGAAATGAAAAATCATCTGTCTTGACTTTAGGTTTGTCACAAAGTTTTTTTTATGTGAGTTTGTTGTTTCATAATGTAAATGCCAAATTTGGCCTAGAAGGAACTCGAGCTACATGGGTTCTTCAAGTCTAGTTTGTAATATACAACTTGCATATAGATTGTAGGCTTAGAAATGTCATTAATAGGCTTGTAGAAACTCGTGGCATATCACATGCAATGGTTGTAAGTGTTCCATAGTGACATGCAAGGCATGCACAAAGTGAATTCGATACATGCATGATGATTTGTACAATTCTAGTTGAATATTTGACACTTGGTAAAAGTAGGTAGAAATGCATGCACGAGAAGTGACAAATGTCACTAATACTCTAGTTTTCGCTTATAGATGTGGATGGAAGAGTTATGGACTCGGCTCATTACATTCTCCATGTCCATTTACATTTACTTTACTTTATGCATAGGCAGGCTTTGGGTCCTTTTTTATTTATTATTTGACATTTAGACTATATGGTTGGCCTTGGGCCCTATGATTCACTATATTGGTTATTTAGTCATATTACTGAGAGTAGGGGCCTTCTTGGAGGGCGCACTATTTTCCCTTTTAGTTTGGCCCTAGCCACTGGAAGCTTCCTTTTAGGGCTTCCTCTTGGCTATAAGTAGGGATTCCATGTCATTTGTTACTTGGCTTATGATATGATGTCCTTTTTTAGTCTCTTTAAGCTTTCTCTCTCTTGCTTTCTAGGGTTAAGTCAAGCTTATGTGATGCTTTCATAGACTAAATCTAGATCAGTCGTGGCTACGTTCATAACTGGAAGATGGATGGATGTGGTTCTACCTCGATCTACTTCAAACTCCATAAATATGTGTAGACATTCTCATAATTTTTTACGAAGAATGTTGGGGGTATTCCCGACGAATTGTAAATAAATAAAACCGACCAATTAAATGTGTTGCGAGGGCATGGCATCCTGTGCGCATCCTGAGTGAAGTTTCTATGAGCATGCTTGATTTCCTTGCATTGTGGATTAACTAGTTGACCGCCGCTTTGAGTCAGTTCTCGACCGACGACCTCGCGTCAGATCTCGACTGACAGCTTCAGTTACAATCTCAGCCGACGCATTTACTCACGTCTCAATCGACGCTTCGCGTCAGATCTCAACCGATGACCTCGCGTTTGATCTCGTTCAACGTTTCGCGTTAGATCTCAACCGACGTCCTTGCGTCAGAACTCGACCGATGATCTCGTGTCAGAACTCGACCGACAACCTCGCGTCAGTTCTCGACCGATGCCCTCGCATTAGTTTATGACCGACGAATGATCTCAGATCTCAACCGACCCTTGAACCATTCAGATCATAATCAAACACACTATAGTCATTGCAAACACCTTGTAGTGTCGCCCGTCAGAAAACTGCATGTAAAAATGCAGTGTCACAATTTTATGCCCTAATTGTCGCCTGTCAAAAACCCCCTGTAAGAACACAGTGTCGAATTTTTCACATTTTTCGGCTGTTAAAAAATGTGAGTAAAAACCAAACTGTAGTGACAATTAGTTCAAAAAACAGACTATTTAAAAATAGTTTATTTTTTTCAGGTTACATTTGAGAGAGTAAAATTTAGAGGAGGAGGGCTGTTGGGATGTGTAGGAGTTAGATTAAACTCCAATACTCTCTCTTAAGCTAACTACTATGAATTTAATCTGCAATTGAAATTTAACATACCTACTAAAGTAGAATGTTTATTTCTAGACAATGGCTTTGTCAAAATATCAGCCAACATACTGTCTGTATGACACTAACTTAGTACAACATACTGACTCTGAACTTTCTCTCTAAGAAAATGGAGTTGAACTTCTCTATATGCTTAGTTCTATTATGAGTTCGTGGGTTCAGAGAAAGAGCAATGCAGCTCTAATTGTCGCACTGGAGTATTGTTGGACTAATCTGTGGGAATTGCAGATCTTGCAGCAGCCTCCTTAGCCAGATTATTTCCTTCACTGCTAATGTAGCTGCAGCATATTCTGATTTTGTGGAGGACAGAGAAATACATTTCTGCTTTTTGCTGTTCCATGAGATGGATCCTCCTGCATGGAAACAAATGTAGCCTGATGTGAAATTTCTAGTATCCACGTCTCTTGCCCAATCTGAATCTGAATAAGTGGTCAATGTGAGTGCAGCTTCTGTATTGCCATTATAGCTCAAAGCATAGTGCTTTGTAGCTTGAATGTACCTCAATACTCTTTTCGGAGATTTCTAGTGCTATAGGCCTGGATTGGACATGTACTGAGACAATGTGCTTACTGCATATGCTAGATCAAGTCATGTGCAGATCATAGAATACATAATAGATCCTATGACAGACTGATAATGATAGCTGCACATTTCTTGCTGATCTGCTTGAGTTTTGGGGCACATGTCTTTTGACAGCTCCATGCCATATTTGCGAAGTACATTAGTCCAGTAGGATTCTTGGCTTACAACTATCCTTCTGCATGCGCGATCTCTGCTGATCTCCATGCCAAGAAGGTAATGGACTGGGACTAAATCAGACATCTCAAACTCTGATGAAAGCAGAGATTTGGTTTCCTGTAATAACTGATTTGAATTGCTGATAATTAAAGAATCATCAACATATAATACTATTATGACATAGCTTGACCCTTTACGCCTAAGATATACATTGTAGTCTACAGAGCAAGAAGTAAAATTGTGTTGCAACAAGAAGTGATTAATTTTGTCATACCAGGCCCTGGAAGCTTGCTAAAGGCCATATAAATCCTTATGCAATTTACATACCATATGTTCCTTGCCTTGAAGGACGTAACCTTCTGGTTGATAGATGAATATATCTTCTTGTATAAATCCATATAGGAATGTCGTCTGGACGTCCATCTGGTGAATGTCCAGATCTTCTACAGCAGCTATAGCCATTAAGGTACGAATAGACTGATGCTTTACCACTGGACTAAAGGTCTGAATGTAGTCTATCCCATATACTTGTTCAAAGCCTCTAGCCACCAGTCTAGCTTTCCATTTGGATATGGATCCATCTGGTTTAAGCTTTAACTTAAAGATCCACTTGGAGTCAATTGGTTTTACACTAGTAGGAGGATTGACAAGACTCCATGTCTTGTTCTTCATTAGAGGCTGATACTCAGCATTCATGACAGCCTTCCAATTGTCTGCATCGAAAATTGACAGAGCTTCTGCAACTGTGACAAGTTCATCATGACTGATGAACGTCTGAGGGACAAAACGATCAGGTTGCTATCGTTGTCTTGCAGACCTTCAAACTGCAGGTGCTTGAGTGGATGATTCTCTTTGGTGAATGACTAGGATCGTAGAATCTTGTGGCTGAACAATCGTGGGTCTGGGCCCATCGATAGTAAGTGGAGCTATTGGGTTAAACTAGTTGTGCATGCATTGGAAGCTGAAAAGGAAATACGCAAAGCATGGCACGACCGATGGTTACGAAAAAATGATTTTCGTCCTGAAGATCTGGTCCTGATGTATAAAACCAAGGCGATTAAGAAAAAATTAAAATTCACAGACAAAGGACCTTATCGGATCAAAGAAATTCTTAATCATGGAGCCGTGAATCTAGAGAAGCTAGATGGGACACCATTCGACACACCCATCAACGGTAGCCGGTTTCACAAGTACTGGCCACCACAGTGAGATAGATCCAGATTGGTGGTGGCATGTTTCGAAAAGTTATTTTGCTAGGCCATCACCACTAGATCTAGGAAGATCAAGCAAAATCAAGCTAGATCCATCAAGATTCGGCCAGATATAACAAGATCGAGAAAATCCATCAGGATCCAAGAGGGATACAGATTCAGATGGGATTAAGAAGAAAGCAGATCACCAGATTATGCCAATAAGTCCCCTAAATTTGCAAATTAGAGACCTTGATCTCAATAACTATGGCAAATTAAGGGCAAAATTCACTCAAAACTGATGGATCTGTTACCAGATGTCCATCAGAACTTTCAGAGAACTACCAACAATCAGATCAAGCATGGATGAAGTTGATTACCAATTTGCAAAAGCCAATTCACTACAAATAAAAAGTGACAAAAATTGCGAAAAAAAAAAAATGGCAAAAATTTACGCAATTTTTGTCATTTTTTGTCAAAAAAAATTGCGAAAACGGATTCTGCAATTTTTTTTGGCTAATTTTCTGCAATTTTTTTTTGGCTAAATTAACAATAAAAAAATTGCGAGAACCCACCCGCAATTTTTTGGCATAATAAATGCGAAATCCGTTTCCACAATTTGTTTGGCTGATATTTTTTGCCAGAATTTTTGGACAACAATTGTCAAAAAAAATTGTGGAAATTCATTTCCACAATTGTTGTGGCAAAAATTGCGGATATTTTTCTGTATTTTTTTGTGCATATTTTTTTTTTAAAATAGTGTCAAAAGTTTGTGGAAATTAAATTCGCAATAGAATATAAATTGCGAATTTATTTTCCTCAATTTTTATACACTATTTTTAAAAAAAATTACGAAAATGAATTTTCTCAATTGTTTTGACAATTTTTGCCAAAAAAATTACGAATAAATACCTGCAATTTGTTGGCTAAAATTGCAAAAAATATCACCAACCCTAAACCCTAAACCTTGATAGCAAGTTCTTTACCTCAGATAACGGTTGAGCTAAACATGACTATCATGGTCTCGGATCCTTCTCTATAGTTGCACGCTACATGACATACGAAAAAAAATATGAAATTGTTAGAAAACTTATCTCTATCTCTCTAATGAGGTCCATACTTTTTATAAGGCTTTCACAATTTAGAATATGACATCCCATGCATTGTCTTGTGTCTCAAAGTACATGTGTAATAATTAGACTCTTAGAAAGAAGTGAGGTTAAATCTCTTTAGCTGTAGATAAAGGCTGAGCTGAACCCAACTGCTGTAGCATTGGCTCCTTCTCTACAGCAACATGATGCATGATCAAAACTGAAATAAGAAATATATCTCATTCTCTCTCTCTTTCTCATTTTCTCTTTCTCTCTCTTTGTCTCTCTCCCTCTCCCTCTCTTTATGTAGATAGCTAGGACCGTACCAGGTTTCAAAAGAAAGAGATGGAAAGAGAGAAAGAAGAAATGAGAAAGTGAACTAACCTGGGATAAACTTTTTATCATCTTCATCTACATTTGTACAATCTTTCAGAGTTCTTCCATTTCTTCACTTTGTCTCTCTATCTCATTCCTCATTTCATCTACTTGGGAAGAATATTGCATCTCTTTTCTATAGACACTTAGGCCTCTTACTCTCTTTCGTCCCCAACTATTTTCTTCTAAAATCTTCATTACTTTGTCGTCGGGGTTTGTTCCTGACATATAATTAATTAAAATTTCTGTTTTACGCAAAAAAAAAACATAGCTAATCAAATTCACATGCAAAATCATATGCATGTTCATCATTACATTTTATAAAACTAAATACATTTTAAACTATAATCTCAAAAAATATATGTTATTATATCTCATGTTGGGTGTTACCTTCACAGTCTCAGCCACAGGTCAGAATCCAACTCACCTGTTTTTACTTTGCCAAAACCTTTACTAGTATGAGCATCCACATAGATCTCGGCAACAGTTGGAGGCCTATCCTTTTCTTGTGTCTGAAATTTGGCACTCAACAATAGACAAAAATAAATGACATCATGAAAAAAGAGGTTTCACATATCGGAGTATACAAATGCAAGTTTTGTTGTATACACATATACCAGTCTCATATTGATGCCCGCATATCCAGCTCGACCAACATTCGGCATCTTTTGTTGTTTTGTTTTGTTGACTCAATTTCTAAGCAAATTATTGTACACACATCAAGCAAATGAATAATAAGTCAGTAGTAAGATAAATAAATCATGCACTAACTAGAGATGACCAAGCATTCAAGTCAAATTTTGGTTTCAAAATACATAGATAAAACAAAAAAGTGAAATACAACTTGAAAAGTTTTGCTTTTTAAATATTGACGTAGAAGCTGGCATCTCTCCTTTTCCATCCACTCAAGACATTTTGGCGTTAAATTTTTTGCCTCTACATTATCAATGTCATTCTTGAGTCTCTATCTCAATGAACGAAAACTAAACGACAATTTGTCCTTGAAGTACTATGATGAAAACTGACAATCATATTTTGCCTATGATATGAAATAAAACTCATCAAACTATCTCTCTCTCTCTCTCTCTCTCTCTCTCTCTCTCTCTCTCTCTCACACACACACACACACACACACACACACACACACACACATGATCTATATGAGATTCAAATAAAAGTAGAGTAGTACCAACAATGCTTGACAAATTGCCTTGATTTGCACCTTTGGTACATCTCTAATTGTTGGATAATGTAGATCCAACTTGTCCTTCGTCAACATGAGCATGCACATCTTATCTATCATTATTTTATCATTGAAGGTGTGCTCAAGGGGATTAGAGAATCGTCTCTTTAAATCATCTATGACCCGACGCTTCTCAGTGATAGGGACAACCCTCTAGTCTCTGAACATATTCCTATCAAATGTCCCATGACAGAGCTCTCTCATATAAGCTAGGACCTCCTTCCCCTTAACATCCTCAACTATAGCCCCTGACGTATCAATATCATAGTATAATATCAGATTGGCTCTAGCAAGTGGGGCGTTGTAACCAAGTGGTGGTGTGTCACGCATGGGGTAGAGTATCTAGGCTCCTCAAAATCATCATCACCTCCACAAGCAAAAAAACAACCACCTAAATGACTCTTACGTGGTGCTGACCTAGCAACGTGAGGTGTGGAGGTCTGAGGAGTGGACCTATGTGGTGAGGGCCTCTATGATGGTATGGGTGAGGGCCTCTATGATGGTACATGTGAATGTGCACTAGTAGGGGGCCTCTGAAGACTACCTTGTTGTGAGGCCGCTGGAGAGTTTAACATGGACCTATACTGCTGGAGAACAACATCCATTTGTTCTCTCTGCCTAGCAGATGCACTACTTAACCAGTTCATACACTCTTCATGAGACGAAGACCCAAGAGATGGAGGGTCAGACATCTTCATATTAAAAATGAACTACGATTAAGATAACAATGATGAACATAAAACATAAAATTAACTATAACCACAAACCTAAACATAAACTTTATTCTCTTTTTACTCAATTTCTCTCTAATAATCCTTATCTCTGATCCACTGTTTCTAAATCTTTAATTTAAATCTTTTACCCTAAATCTCTTATATCATGTCCTCATGTATACCCTTTCTATAAATCCTTTAATCTAAACTCTAAACACTAAAGCCATTTTCAACTGTCTTACTTGTTTTCACGATTCTAAAACGTTTATCTTTATCAAGCTGTAGCATATGCTCTTCACATTATTTTAGAAAGTTTCAATTGAAAGAAAATACCCACAAACAAAGCAACAAGATTTTAGTAAAACAAAACAACAATATTTCAACAAAACAAAGAAACAAGATTCACAATAAACAATACTCACCTTGTCTCCAAAAACTTTGTTTCAAAAGCTTTACCCCAAGAAACTTTACTCCAAACTGAGGATACTGTGATAAAGTGAGAAAAAAGAGTGTCAATGAGAGAGACTGACAGACAGAGACAAAGAGGGAGAGAGAGAGGGAGAGGGAGAGGGAGATCAAGCTTTACTCAAACTACTTTAATGAAAGGGAAACAAAAGAGTGTCAATGAGAGAGATGTGAAAAATACAAAAATAAGCTTGGTAGAGGCCCAAAATCTTGTATATAGATAAACACACATGTGTGGAGCCTGTTCCCACGTGTGAAAATAGGTACTTGTCATGTACCATAATCATATAGGTTGTACATATGATTTAATTCAAGTTCTAGTGGCTAAAAAGCCAAAACCTAGTTTTCTAGACATATGACACATGGCATCAATCTATTGATTGCATGAGCCACATCCTTTGGTTAGGTGTCATATCACATGTGTAGAGGACAGCTCACATGTGTGGAATAAGCTGAAGTAGGCAAATTTTGACTTCTAGAAGATTTCCAAGTAGATCTCCATATAGAAAGAAGATGGACCAAAAGTGCTCAAAATAGAAGGTTTTGTCCAAGTGTCAGTTTTGCATGATGAATCATCATATGACAAAGCACCTTCACACATGTGGGATCAGAGGGATGATCAGTACCACGAGCTCCCACTTATTGTATATATAGAGCCACATTTGGCCATAATCAATGTGAGACACCAATCTTGGTTTTGAAAGCAATTTTGAGTGATTCTTTCCATTTGTCTACATTTGTTTTGATTGTTTTGAGGTTCTATCAATGTGTACTTGATTTTCAGGTTGGAGTCCGTATTCAGACAGTGTTTCACACGTGTGAAACCAGAAAGTACATCTACCTTCAATTAATGATTGTTCTTGTTAGGATTTTGTGTCTAGAATTGATCTAGATTGATCTTAATCTCAAGAAGATTGATAGATCAAGTAATCTGACAACCAATCCCTCTTGAGGATCAGATTAGGATCCACTCTTGGTCCTTTTTGTACTTTTTTCCACAAGAGATAAAAGGATAAAGAGTCATCAAAGTTTTCAAAAAACTTACTTACTCCAAGCTTTACACCCTTTCAAATAGCTTTACTCCTTTTGAGAAGCTTTCTTATGCTCTCTTTGAAAAAGGTTTACAAGCTTTTAAATAGCTTTACCTTAAGCTTTTGAAAGCTTTTGAAAAGTTTTAACTCTGATGAAAAAAAAAAAAAACAAAACAGTGTCAATGAGAGAGAGAAAAGAACATAAACAACAATAAACACAAATGTAACAACGCAAAACAAGTAAACTTTTGAATGTTGGCTATGGTGCTTACCTTTGTGTCCAATGCTTAACTTTTTGCTCAAGCCTTGGCTATGGTAAGAAGGTAAAGAGCTTGGCTATGACAAAAGAACATAAATAACAATAAACACAAATTTATCAAAGAAAAACAAGTAGCTTTTGAATATTGGCTATGGTGCTCACCTTTTTGTCCAATGCTCCACTTTTTCTCCAAGCCCTGGCTATGGTGAAAAGGTAGAGAGCTTGGTTGTGACAAAAAAACATAAGAAAAATCAAGCATCATTAGAAGAGCCATAGAGAGCAGCACCATCGCTAGGCACAAAAATATCCTCCTCTTCGCGTTCAAAATTCGAAAATCGAAATGAAAAGAAACCGCAACGCGCCAAACAATTCGGCTTCCGGTAATTGACTCTATGGTCGACGCTAGCAGCATCGACCATAGCGTCGATTACCAAAACTTAGTAGACGCTATGGTCGACGTTGCTAGCATCGACCATAGCGTCTACCAAGTTTTGGTAATCAACGCTAGCCAAAAAATTGCAGAAATTTTTTTCTGCAATTTTTGCCGTGATGGCAAACATTGCGAAAGTTTTTCGCAATTTTTTACAATTTTCTCCGTGATATTTCGTAATTTTCTCCGCAATTTGCAATAATTTCTACAATTTATGCCATGTCTAAAAATTGCGAAATTTTTTTTCTACAGTTTTGTCTACGATTCCTATCACAACAGGAGAAATTGCGAAAAACTTTTTGCAATTTTTTCTGCAATTTTAGCCGCGAAAAGTTTTTCGCAATTTCTGCCATGGCCTAAAAATTGCAAAAAAAAATAATCCGCAATTTTGTCTGCAATTTCTACCACGATGAAAAAAATTGCGGAAAACTTTCTAAAGTATTTTTTGTAATTTTTGCCATTGAAACATTTTTCTCAATTTTTGCCATAGCCTAAAAATTGCAAAAATTTGTTTCCACATTTTTGTTTGCAATTTTTACCACGACGGGAGAAATTGCAAAAAATTTTATTCAATGTTTTCTACAATTTATTTCACGAAAATATTTTTTGCAATTTTGGCCATATTAAAAAAATTGCGAAAAATCTTTTCCACATTTTTTTTTCGCAATTTCTGTGATGACGACAAAAATTGTAGAAGTTTTTTGCAATTTTTTCCGCAATTTCTACCATGATGGTAGAAATTGCAGACGATTTTCTACAATTTCTACCATAACAATATAAATTGCAGAATTTTTTTTCGCAATTTTTTTGGCTTTTCGCAATTTCGACCAAAACAAATTGTGGAAATTTTTTTTCCACAATTTTTGTCACTTTTTCTTGTAGTGTAAAAATTAGAGAATCTCAATATCTCGTCAAAAAACACTCTATAAGAGTACTTTTTTCATGATTTTTGGAGACCCCTTGGGAGGTAGCTCTTGAAATTTGGACCCAGATGCATCCATAAAAATCTCTGCAAGAGTTCCTGATGGGGAAATCATCACTTTTTAGTGTATACAAAGGTTCCCAGAAGTTGATTCTTCAGAACCTTCGCAAAGCATCAAGATCATTCTACCAACCTTCGCAAGGTGCCTAAATGGAATCAGAACAGTGAAATTAGCCTGTCCAGATGGTTTGATCTTGAAAATTCAATTACAAAAACATGTTGTGCGAGAGATCACCTCCTACGAGAGTTAAACCCTCGTAGAATCTTTGTAGGGCAGTCAAATCACCTTCTGAACTCTCGTAGACTTCTTTGAGGTCTTAGAATTTTGTGACGAAGGTCCTTGTCAAAATTTGGGTGGAACTGAACAAGTGAAAGTGGATTTCACCTAATACGCACTCTAAATTCCGCTATATAAGGGCTGAATTCGAGTCATTTGTCACCTTTGCTGGCGAAGCTCTGTTCAAATTTTCACTGAAATTTTCAACCTTGTTAAAACATCTTGTCTTGTCTTTTTCCGTTCTTGAACCTGAATGAAAGTAAGGTCTTCATCCAGGTATATCTGGGTATCCCGCAATTTTGATCTCTTACCTGGCGCTTCACGACGATGAGATACAGATGTGAAGCGTATTACGAGAGTATTTGGATCCTTCTTAGGACACCACGCATGATGCATACCTTTGTGATGGTGCTAAAGAGTCTCTTCCAAAAACTTCTTAGTAGTCACCATGGGGTGCTCCTATTTTTCTGAAAGCGAAAAAGGATGGAGGTTTCTGATGTGCATGGATTTCAAGGGGTTGAACAAAGTGACTATTAAAAATAAATATCCATTACTCAGGATGGATGACTTTGTAAATCGCTTAGGTGGGACTAACTAAGATAGATCTCAGGACAGGGTACCATCAGATAAGAATTAAATCAGAAGATGTTCAAATGACTGGATTTCGTACTATATTTGGCCATTATGAATTCTTAGTGTTGCCTTTTGGGTTAACGAATGCTCCAGCAACATTCCAACAAATGATGAACAATTTGTTTCGTCCATATTTTGGGAAGTTTGTGGGAGTGTTTCTAGATGATATTCTTGTCTATAGTAAGAACTTTGAGAAACACAGAGAGCATTTGAGAACTGTCTTGATGAAACTCCGGTAGGAGTTACTGTACGCTAAAGAATCCAAGTGTTAATTCTTTAGGCATGAGCTGGTTTATCTCGGTCATAAGATCACTACTTATGGGATCAAAATTGACGAGGATAAAGTTAAGAAAGTGGTTGAATGGCCATGCAAGTTAAATCAGTTTTAGGATTTACTATTTTTTTTCGGAGATTTATTCAAGATTATGCTAAAGTAGCAGTGCCACTCAATAATCTGACAAAAGGGATTGTCAAAAAAAAAGAAAAGAGGAATCAACCTAGTCCGCCTGTTGTATGGAACGAGGAATTGAATCAGTGTTTTGAGAAACGTAAAATTCTGATTGTTTCAATTCCCATTTTACATATTGCAGATCCAAATTTACCTTACGTTGTTAGAATTGACGCAAGTGATACTACAGTTGGAGCGGTTCTATTACAGAATGATAGGCCACTAGCAATTGAAAGCAAAAAATCCACTAGTCCTTAGTTGCGTTATACTACACAGGAAAAGAAATTATATGCAATTATTCATGCACTTAAGACCTGAAAATACTACTTGTATGGTAGTAAGTTTCTAGTCTATACGCATCACCAGCCTCTTAAGTACTTTTGCAATCAACATGATCTTCGGAGTAGGAAAGCCCCATGGGCCGAATTAATGCAAGAATTCGATCATGAAATCTGTTATATAAATTTGCAACCAAATTTCCTACAAGCTATCATCTGCTCATATTGAAAACAGATCTGCGTTCTAAACTACAGTTCTTGCCATCCGACACTCGTTATTAACAATTTTTTGTCATTTCCACATCTTTTTATCTTTTCCACCATTTTTTCTATTTTTTCGACCTTTAACTATCACTGCTAACATGGCCTCCTCGTCCTCTAAAGACTCTGGCACCAAGCAGGTGATCCAGCGTGAAATATCCTCGGCCACACAAATCTGGCCCTTACCTTCTAATACTCTAATTCAACCATGTCTTCAGACAACCGGCCCACTTTTTGAGGCAATGAGTTTTTTTTGGCGCTTTTCTATTCTGAGATTAACATGGGCCTCGCCCTTCACGCTTACGCCACCTGGGACGCGTCGAAGTCACGCTTCCACTTTCTGTGCCAAGGTACCACATACAAGGCGCTGACCGAGGCCTCCACAAAGGTGCGGGTCCTTCAATCCGAAGCATCCCAATGGCTTGCTCCCCTCCAGGCGCAACTACAAATTTACGAAGCAGAGAATACGTGCTTGGGGGCGGAAGTCAAAGCCTTACAAAGTGAAAAGCTTGCCTGGCTAGCTCAACCTGCACCAGGCTCAAGGACGCTCTCTCAATCATAGATGAATCTCTTTAGGCGTCAGGTGTAGGTATATAGCCAAACATTAAACAACTACCAGGCAGAGTTCGATAAGTACCGGACAAGCGCAACTCACGAGCTCGCATAGGCCAAACAAGCCCTCAAGGCTTGCCAACAGTACATGGAGAAGAAAACCTAGCCCACCCCCATGGTGATTCCACCGCCATCCATTTTTATGCTGCATAGGCCAGCATGAGCCAGGACCAAAGCCAACAAGCAGCAGGGGGGTTCAGTCAAGATCAAGGGTCCGAAGGCCAAGACCAAGGACCATCAGATATGGGTGCTGAGACGCGAGACCAAGGCCAAGACGCAGGCCCAAGCCAAAGCCAAGAGGAAGGACAGGCCTCATCATCTACAGGTTCGTGCACCATATCTGCCAGCCGGGCCTTCCGAAGACCAAAGTCCGTGGAGGAGAAAATAAATGAATTCCTAGCAAAGTATCCCCACGAGTCATCAAGAGGCGGCTGGCAGATATCTTTTTCAGCTTAGAAAATAAAGGGCAAGGAGCTACAAGCATTACCCGCCCTCCAACCACAACCAGAGTGGCGTCAACAGCTTTTTGAAAGAGACCTTGCGGCCATCAGGGCCTATGTGACAAGTCCGTAACAACTACGGGTGAACGCGCACTTCCTGCCATGCACACGACGATCCAAATGGGAGGAATGCGGCACCCCTCTGGACAAGATCACAATTCAAAATTTCAATTGGCCGAAAATTCCATCAGAGCACGGTTGGGATACAGATGTAGATGCCAGAAGGGCTCTCACCATGTTCGCCAATAAATATTTCAACTGCCCTAATCCAACAGTCCGCGCGACAGCCACTTACACCCGGAACTTAGAGCATTTAATGGGGATTGAAACTAAATGGGACAATTTTCTCCCCCCCATATTCTTTGATCCTAATAAGGCACTAGCTTCCAACAAAGTCAAAGATCAGCTGCCAATCGCTCGTGTGTATTACCAAGCTGCCTTCCTTGACGATCCCTGGACGCGCAGATTCCAAGCGTGGGTCGACCATGACTGGCTGACAGGAGTCCACAAGGCCTTTCACACGCTCAAGGACTTGCAGAAGCTGGACCGTATTAATTTCATTGAAGATGTCATAGGCTACCTGATCAACCAAAGACGGGCCAAGAGATACTTGTACTAAATCGGCAGAGTGCCGAGGGACCGGCACTACTTCAAGCCATGGGTCCTGTTGGGGATATTCTCGAAAAAGTGTAAATAAATAAAATCGTCCAATAAAATGTGTTACGAGGGCATGGCATCCTGCGTGTATAAGCCCATGGCCCAATGAGCACGCAAGCTAAGTTGTAAATAAAATAATAGGCTTGGGACCTTTGTAAGTAAAATAAAACTTGAGGCCCAAAGTCAATTTTAAACTTAGAGATTACTTTTTTAGAGTTGGGTCCAATTTGGGACTCACATGAATCTTGTGATTTTCAATGTACTTTTTGTGGACACTTGGATCAAGTTGGGTCCAAGATGAATGGACATGATCAATATAAATATTAGCCAATAGGATTTTGGGGCAAGGGCCTTCCCCATTTTATAAAAAGGCACCATTTGTACTCTATTTCCATGCTTAACGAGAAGGATGAAACTCTACCAAATTGGAGAGCCAAGCATCCTCATTTGCTAAGCACTCATGCTAATGCTTTTTGTTGTGTGTTTATAATTGTTTCCATTTCTATGTTCTTGTTTTAATAGTCATGGTCTCTCCAATAGCATGCATCTTGAGCTTTTGAGCTAACCTCCCCCTCAACTCTATCTCTCTCTCTCTCTTTCTCTCTTCTCCTTCTTCTTTCTCTTCTATTCTATCCTTCCCCTTCACCAACAATCATGATGAAGTTAGTCAGGGGAGTAGAGTTAGTGTGAGTAGTGTTAGTGGAGGTAGATATAGATAAAAAGTAGGGAACTAACTAAAATTAGCATCTATGCATAGTTAGGTGCCTATCCAGTGAACTAACCCTTGTTGACAGGCGGGAGGGCTATTACAACGTCGGATCGAAGACCCTACAGTGCCACCTGTAGGGCGACGGGTAGGTCCTACCACCTATAGTGTATAATATAAGTAATAACGTGTGAGGGCACCGGCTTCCTGCGTGTATAAGACCGACCCAATGACCACGTAAATCGGATAAATAGAACTTGAATAAAAGGACTATGGGCCTTAGTAGAATAAATTAATTAAAAAGCCCAAAGTCAAGTTCATAAGGTTCTAAGTTAAAAGGGAATCTCACATGAATCATGTGAGTTTGGCCCTTTTCCTAACGAACCATTAGATTGAAGTTCATTTAGTTTGAAGAGCTAGGATGCCATTGTAAATAGGCCAATGAGAGACAAGATGGCCCTCCCTCCTCAACTATATAAGGAGGCCATTTTCCATTGTACACAGCTTCCATTCTTCATAATAAAGCTCTCTTCTTTTAGCTCTCTCTCTCTCTCTCTCTCTCTCTCTCTCTCTCTCTCTCTCTCTCTCTCTCTCTCTCTCTCTCTCTCTCTCTCTCTCTCTCTCTCTCTCTCCAAGGGTGATTGGTGCATAGCTATGGGTAGGCGCACAAGCCCCCATAGCCCCAACCATCCTTGGTGAGCTCTCTTCTCTCTCTAATCTCTCCCTAGCTCTCTATCTCTCTTTCCTCTCTCCTCTCTCTAAACTCTCTCTCATCACTCCTATCTCTCTACCTCCCTTCTCTCTCTATTGCTATGTAGGTGCGCACGGGCTGCTCCTAGTGAACGGACCCCTATACTACAACAGACTACAATTGGCGTCGTTGCCGGGGAGCACCAACGTTGCTCACCGCATAGCTGCCTTTCAAATTATCTTTTCTCCACTCTTTTCTGCTTCCTCCCCCTCACCTCCTCTTTTTCCCATTCTCTTGAATCTTCCATTTCCATCAAAAAAACCAAGCTCTCAAGGGATTAGTTTTGTTTTTAATTTTGTAGGCCATATATTGTGTAGTTAATTTTGATTAAGATTTTTCCAAATTGCCCATTGTTATGACTTTAGTTCGTTTTTTTTTTCTTCTGAAAATTCATTAAAAACTTCCCTTGTTTAAAAAGTGTTTTTAATTTCGATTTGCCGTCATTTATTGAATTTCAGTTTTGCTGGAAAATGCATCAGTCCTCTTTTTTTTTTAAAAGAGAAATCCTTTTCTAAACTTCTCTTAACCTTGTTTTCAAAAAAAAAAAAAAACAAATCTTTCTCTGCTCCGTCCCTGTTGTCTCACGCCCTTCCCTGCCTCGTCCCTCCCATCGCTCCCTTCTCCTCGCTGCCTTCTCGTCCCCTCGCTCCCTTCCTCCTTGTTGCCTTCCCTTTCTCCTCGCTGCCTTTCCGTCGCCTCGCTGCCTTCCCTCCCTCGCTTGTTGCGCCTGCTCCTCCGCTCCCTCCCACGCTTGCTGCCCCTTCTCTGCCTGCTCCCTTCCTCTCCCCCTTCTCGCTCCCTGTCCCTCACCTGCTCCTCCACTCCTTTCCTCACCTCTTGCACCTTCCTACACCTCGCCTGCTGCTCCTTCCTTGCCTGCTCCCTGCTCTTCCGCTCTCTCTCTCACCTATTGCGATCTCCCTTGTTGCTCCTCCGTCGCCCTACTGCTCCGATCCCTGTCCTTCATTTCTTTCCTCCCCCTTCCCCTCAGCTGTCTTCTCTATTCCCTCCCCCTTCCTCTCTGTTGTCCGCTCCCTTCGCCTTCCCTGCCTCTTGCTGCTCCCTTTTTCTTGCTCTCTTTCCCCGCTGCTCCGCTCCCTTCTCCTTTCTCACGCTGTCCCCATCATGTTGCTCGCCCTCCTCTCTTTGTACAGCCGCCCCCTCTGTTGACCTGCTTCAACCTCCAACTGACCGCCCTGGCCTACTCCCCCCCCCCTGCCCCCCCCCCCCCCTCCTTCTTTTTCAAAGTACTCTTTTCTGTTTTTCTAGTCATTTTATTTTTTAAGTTTTCCCTCCCTTCTCATAAGTTACCTAAGTTATTTTTTAAGCTTTTCTTTTTCCCGGTTCTTTAACTCTCTTTTACGTTTCTTTCTCAAGCAAGTTTTTTCCCCCTTCGAGTCTCCTCACGTCCTATCGGTTACTTTTCATTTTTTAAGGTATCGTTTTAAAATAATAATAAAAAATAATAATACGAATTGGGCCATTGGCCTCGTTGGGAAGCGACCCTATCTTTGATAGCTCCTCCCACGACTGTCGAAGGCCTTTTTCTATAATAATAAAAAAATAAAAAATAAAAAAAGAATAAATAAATAGAATAATAATAATACGAATTGGGCCATTAGCCTCGTTGGGAAGCGACTCTATCTCTGATAGCTCCTCTCACAACTGTCGAAGACCCTTTTCTATACAAAATTTTTTTAATAATTTTAGCCCAAGCCTCTTTGGTGAGTGACTTTGTCTTTGATAGACTCCTCCCAAGACCGCCAAGGCTAAAACAAGGTATGCTTGGTATTGAAAAATCCTTCTATAAACTTGCGGAGAGGTGCCAAAAAGTAGTTTTTGAAGCAAAACTAATCCTTTGTCAAAAAACCTACATAGGCGCTTTTCCCTCTCGTGTTGTAGCCAATTGGCGCAACCAAGCTTTCAAGCGCATATCAAGATTATAACCAATATGAATGACAAGAGGAAAAGAGAGAAGAGGTGGGAGAAACCCAAAGGTTTGTTGCTCTTAGAATGATATGAAACTTCATAGAAGGAACAAACCTTTGTCTCAACCATTGGATGTCAAATGGGTGAATCTTGACCGTTCGGTGTAGAGACATTTTGAAAAAAATTCATGCTCAAAGGATTAAAACCTTATAGTGGTACCTTTTGCAAGTTTGAGTGGCTTATAGCAAGAAGGGGTGACAAAACATTGAATACTACCCATGAGAGAGAGAGAGAGAGAGAGAGAGAGAGAGAGAGAGAGAGAGAGAGAGAGAGAGAGAGAGAGAGAGAGAGAGAGAGAGAGAGAACCCACCAACCGACCCGCAGTTATTGAATCCCTCGGGGACAGTTAGCTCCTTTATCAATAATATGACGGAGTCTGCTCCTTAAATTTTATTTTTTTTTTGAAAGGCATTTGGAAATGTCAATAGACGACATATTATAGAAGCGATAAGGAATATTGAGATAAAAATCAATAGATGAATTACATTGCCTGAATAATATAGTATCCACATTTAGGATACTCTTGTATGTGTTTGCCTTAAGTCCTGCACCTTCCCTTAGGAAAGGATGCAACATACCAAGAGCTCTTGTTAGGAAAATAACAAGGATGCTAAAACAACAATCATGGGCAGTGGTTTTATACGTGAATAATAGATAAGGTAATACCTTGTCATAAGGAGAATCCCAATCATGCTTGATGTTAGGAACATAAGACTAACCAAATATAATATCATAAAAAGAGTTGTGAACAATATTAAATAAATGTAGCAAAACCTAAACATAAAACTGCTCCACATGGATAGTCTCAAAAAATCCTATTGCAATAAAGTAAATGTAAAAAATTCTTCCCCTTGTCGCTACTAGTTCTGAGTTAAAGCCGACCAATTGAATTTGTGATAATCTCTTTATTTTTCATTTCCTCGAAACCCTGCATCCATATTAGTCTCTGTAGAAGTTTTACTTTTTTCGTGGTAAGTCATTTTTTGAGCAGCAACCATGCTTTTCTTTTTCTCTAAAGGTAGTAAATTTCTTGTTATTATTCGAGCCTTGCCTAGAGGGTTGTTGAGATTGAAAGAGTCATTTCTTTTATTGGTGTTTTGGAAATATTTTATCTTGAAGAATGGAAAAGCTAGGCCTTTTTTGGACATGTTCAATTTCTCGAATATTTTCATCATCACCCAGTTTGGCAAGTAACTTGGTAAAAGGATCTTTGTATAGCTTAATGGAAGCGTTCAGTATGTGTTGGCGAGTGAACAAGAAAGTAAGGTGGGCTTTGACCCCATTTCTATAGGAAAACACATTGATTTGATTTTGCAGGGAAGCACCGGGAAAGAACTTATTAAGATTTATTCAACATGAACCAAACTGCGTGGTCAAGACCAAATAACAGAGGAGTTACACTTGCATTTATCACCACAACGACATTTAAAGAAGGGTCTTTTCCAGTTTTATATGCAGGTTTGATGAAGATGGTTTAAATCAATTTCAGAGTGTCCTTTGTCCCTGGCCCAGGTTTGCTTGGAGAACAACATGAAGGTTCAAACTTGTTCATTCGGATGATAGTGTCAAATGCAATAGGAGTCTCAAGAGAAGAATTTTTATGCAAAGCGGCAAGATTACAAGTTTATACTTCTTTGTCAGTGAGGTGAGTACGCATAATCCAGAGTTCAGTAGGTAGGGGAATAAGGAAATTCATAGTAGGAAGGTACCAAAGTTTGAAGGAAGTGAGTGCATACTTGCATTCAATAGTGCGGCTGGGAACCATAAGGATTTGGCAATTCATAAGCAGAAAGGTCACCAATATCATAAATATCCTGGAGAATAACTCAAGTTGTGACGTGTTATCCTTGTCACAAAGACAGGCGAGTATGGAGATAAAGGTGCATCAAGGATAGGGGTATTGGCAATCTTAGTGGAAGCAATACCATTTACTTTTTCTAGACACTCGAAAACTTTTTTGATGTGTGAGTTAAAAAACCTCTCCTCTTTCTAAATTTTTTTTTGCAATCGCAACAATTTTACCAAAAAGGGTTTCCACAGTAGTCAGAGGATCTTTTTTCTTAACAAAATCCAAAAATATCTTAACCCGATTCAAAGTACTAAGTAGATCAACAAGACATAGGACCCTATCTTCATATCCAGCAGCAATACAAGTAGCCCCATCAGTTCCATTAATAAAATCATGTAAAGTAGCGGCCTTCATGCAACATATCAAAGTCTGAACAAAATGGTTAGGAGGAGGAAGGGGCTCCCCATAACCTAAGGCAACGACATCCTGAAACCAACCTGAGGACTGATCATAAAAAAAGACCTATGTTAGTCGATGAATCATAAATAAAAGGTATATGTTTGATACTACCCCAACCAAAGGATAGTCGGATTTACATCCCGAAGATGCAAAGAGAGAATAAAGCATTCACATAGTTCCTCTTGCTTAAGCAAGACCAAACCCTTTGAAAATTTTATTTATAAGCCAACAAGGTAAAGTTGATAAGTAAAATACAGTACAATAAAGCACCATAAAGCAAAACGTATTTCAAGACATCCAGCTGGTACTTGCCACAACACAAAACCACGTGAGTTAGTATGTGTGGAAGATAGGTGTCAACGCTAAATTTCAGTTGTTATCCATGTACAAAATAAGCATTGCTACTTAACTGCTTGGTTAAAATGAATTATGGATAAGTACATATAATTCAAACGATAAATAAAACATCTACATATGGTTTAATTGTTATGCTCTATTGCCAATCGTATGATAAGAAGCATCATTTCCTTCATTCACTCTATGAACATGTATGGTTGAAGTGCCATACCTGTATTGAGCTTACGGTGGTGTGTCGAGTTGATGTCGCTCTGCTTCGAATATCCATGTATTTATGTAGACTGTTCGAATATGCGAGTAAAAACTGCAGACTATTATAAAGAGTGAATATTTACATGGTTTAGGAGAACTCAAAAGAAGACTTTTGGTGAGTAGGAGTAAGATTAACTCCAACAGTTGTTATGCTCTCAAATTGAGTTGACTCCTACTTTGCTGTCAATGATCCATCATTGGTCGACATGTTGGCCTTTGCATTTTAAATGACCATTTTTGTTGGGCATGTGGTTATATGCATGGAACTAAGTTCATTGTCTCAACTCCCCTTGAAGCGTTGACAGTATACCACATACATGTAAGGGCTACAAGTGAGCCCTTTTTCCTTTGATAGTGCACTCGGGTTGTGACTAATTTGCACATGAGTGGACACTCATCTTTGCCATGTAGGGCCAACTCAAGTGCATATCTAGAATGAAGCTTCATTGCTCTATAGGTTGTGTTGCCACTCCAACTTAAAAGAAATAGGCTTATCATAAAATATAGTTTCTACTACTAGTCACAAAGTAGGTGTCATTTGAAAGGATGCCCATATATTATTCCCATAGGGGCTAATGGATTGAAAATTCTTACGTTTTACATTTATATACAACTTTTAGGCATATTTGCCCAATGCAATATATATTCCACACACATATGCCCATAGTATTAATAATTTGCTATATATTCATCTACAAGATCCATGAAGACATAGTCTTGAGAGGGAAATAACAAAACAAAGTGTCATAAGATAATCATCTGATTTTTTTCCCACACAAAGGTCATAAGTACAAATTTTGCTTTCATCCATGCTTTTGTGTGTGTGTGTGTGTGTGTGTGTGTGTCTGAGAGAGAGAGAGAGAGAGAGAGAGAGAGAGAGCGAGCGAGCGAGCGAGCGAGCTTGGTAATCAAGATATGCATATTATACACAACTAGACCATTGAGAGAGTTGGCAACAACCACCTCTCTCGATCATTTCTAGTTTTGACAAATTTTCAATCACATGTGAAATTTTCCAACTTATACTTACTATGGATATGATAGATACAATCATTGATGAACTCTTGATAATCAACGATTGGGCTTGCTCATTTGTCCAAATCTAACAATCATAAGTTTCACTTTTAGGTGTTCAATCTTCAATCTTTGAAAAAGTACTTCTTGGACAAATGTGTGCCCAATGACACCGTTGGGTACAATAGTTGGGTTGTGGGGCACGCAAATGGATGGGGCAAATGAACATGGATCTAGTGTGGGTTGGGTCCAATAGTGAGGCACTGAAATGGAGGTAAAAGAAATAGATGCGGCAAATGAACATGGATCTAGTGTGAATTTACCCATTAGTTGAGTTGTGAGGCACTCAAATGGAGGTAAAAGAAATGGATGCAGTAAATGAACATGGATCTAGTGCAAATCCACCAACTAGTGGAGTTGTGAGGCACTAAAATGGAGGTAAAAGAAGTGAATGCGACAAATGTACATGGATCTAGTGTGAATCTACCCAATAGTTGAGTTGTGAGGCACTCAAATGGAGGTAAAAGAAACGGATGCAGAAATGGATCTAGTGTGAATCCACCCGAAGAAAGGAGAGGCTAAGGTGTGGGTCTCAAGCATGGATGTAAAGTTTTGTTTTTTTTGGGAAAATTTTGAGTGTTGGGTGGGTGGGTCATTAGCGGGGGACGCGGTGCTATCTGACCTTACCGAGAATTTAATCTCTCGCTCGCCCCTTTTCCTTTTCTTTTACTTTTGCCATCAAAAGCAGAGAGAGACAGAGAGAGAGAGAGAGAGAGACACACACACACACACACACACACACACACAGAAAGAAAGAAAGAAAGAGAAAGAAAGAAGGAAGGAGGGAGGAGAAAAAGAGAGACGCCTTCGGATTATTATACTTTGCATATCAGATCGTCAATGACGTAGATGTGGATTTGCGCATTAATCTGCGGAAAGAGCAGCGATGGTGGCCCTGCCTTCGACCAAGACTGACTGACTGCATTTTCGCAGCTTCAACATCACACGGTCAGACTTTTCTTGGCATATAATTACATAAGAATACTTGAGACATGGATCGTTGATCGATAATTGCATATCACATGCGTACATCTTGTTTGTGGTTAGATTTTGAATAATAGAAATGGCAGCTGGAGGGTGTATACTGGGCCGTGGTAGGCGCGGGGTAGGCTGGCTAGGTTGTTCGTGAAGTCCATCGTCACCTAACCGATGTTTTTGGCTGGCAGTAACTTGTAAGGCGGAAAAACGACTTGCAAACCGTAGGTCTTGAAGTTTTTTTTAGCATAATAGCCTGTTTTTCGAAGAAGTATGGACGAGCCTTGTGACGAGAAGGCGGTGCTAGTTTCTGCCGCTAGTAAGGACCAGGGAAATGATGGCGCAGATGGTATCGTTCTTGACCTTGTTTGGATGAGGCATGCCTGTGGATCTGAGATGACATCTGATAATGGGAAAGAGGGGCCAATCTCCTGGACAATGGCAAAGAGTTTTGATCATTTTCATTTATTTGGTGTTATTCAGATCCTGAGGGAGTCCATTTTTGTTCTTCGGGCCGATTATTCGTTCTTTTGGTGGATCTTGACGGTTTTGCTTGCGCCGCTGTCTGCAGTGATTTTGTGTCAAGTTTTGGTCACTGGTCCTGTGATCAAAAGCTTGGCACGGCAAATGGAGGCCGCTGCACAAGTTCGGACACTTCTTGTTAATCCTTTGTACAAGATTGTTTTTCTCAAAATTTCTGAAAATGTGGTTGCAAACGTGTTTTATTCTCCTTTTATTATCACATTGTCATTGCTATCCAAGGCATCGATTTCTTACAAAGTCGCCTGCATATATGCTGGCCACCAACCATTGTTCCGGAACTTTGTAATCGCAGTGTTCAAGCTCTACAAGCGTTTAGTGTTGACATACATTTGGATCTGTTTGTGTGCCTTTGGATCTGTGACTTCCTTTGCCTTGTCGTTAGTGGCAGTTACGGCCCTTTTACATTTTTTGAGATTTTCTGCCGATATTGTTTTCCTTGTATCTATAGTTGTCGCTACTATCTTCTGTGTGTTTTTTGCGCATTTACTGGCAATTTGTAACCTTGCAAATGTGGTATCGGTTTTGGAGGATAAATATGGAAGCTCAGCTTTAACAAGGGCTTTTTTCTTGATAAAGGGAAGAACTCAAGTGGCCCTACTTCTTCTCCTATTCAGCACAACAATGGCGGCCTTGGTCGATGGTTTGTTCCAATATAGAGTAGTTGGAAGGCCAAATTATCATTATTCTAAAGACATATCCAGAATTTGGGAGGCTCCTTTGCTAGTTCTTATGTTTTCTTCTCTCGTGCTCTGTGATTCCATCATGAATACCATCTTTTACTTCACTTGTAAATCATTTACTGCAGAAAGCATGACCAGACATTCTTCGTCTGAGACTATCTGATTGAGTAACTCTTAAAATTGGACGTCCAACAATGTATGGTGCAGTTCATTTTGTCAACACTATCGCAAAGTCGAAGTGTGAGAATGTACAGAGGCTATTGCATAATTTGAATTCCTATTCTCCACTCTGCTAAATGCATACACTGCCTAAGGAGATATCTAAAGAAGATATCTGGGGCTCAGATATCCAGTCTGGCAGCACTTGATTTGTCAACATTATCGCAGGTCCAAGTGTGAGGATGTATACAAGCTCTTATGAAACTTTAAGTCCTATTGTCCACTCTACTAAATGCATACATTTCCAGAGGAGATATGTAAGTCAGGCATCTGCAGCTCAGTTATCCAGTTCGGCAGTTTAAACACTGTACGCCGACCAATAAGTTTTGTGGATGCAAATCTGTCTTCTCTTCTGGCTTATATACCTGCTTTCAATTCAATTCTGCTGGATTGAAAGTGATGAGTGGAGTTCAAGGAGCCTCGGAAACATTTGAATCAAATGAAACAAATATTTTTCCCATGGTTATTGGATCTTTTAGTGGTCTGCTCTCTGCGCATATTTTTAATTGTACTGTGAGATGCTCTTTCAACAAATCAGGCTATACGTGGACTTGAGTGATAAAGAAAACCTTCAACTGCATGCTGGCAAAGTCTTTGAAGGTCTCAATGGTCTTGTGCACATTGATCTGAGCATTGCTAGCGTTAGACAAGTCCATGGTGACTACATTTAAATAAAAATAATGCCCTATCATAGACTCCATTACTATCATTTCTGGTCTGGGACCTGTGAAACTAGTTAAACAAAATGTTTATTCGTTTCTATGTTTTCTGCCATGATCTTAGTTGTGGATGCAAAGTGTGAGAGCAGCATCGTCTGTTGTGTCACTGAACTTTTCAGTTGCAGTTACGTTGTCAGCTTCTTAAGGTCAGGCAAAACTAATAATCTGTGAAGAAATCAGTAGATATATGGACTGATTAGTTCATTAGTTGCAAGATTCGTCAAATTACATGCTGCAAACAGAGCAAAAACAGTGGCTTTTAGATCAGATAAGTTTCATGAGAGAGAATGAGATGATATAATATCTGTCATTCTCACCAATGAACTACTTCCATTGATGAAATTTGATTTTATGCCGCTCATTAATTACTGCAAACTCGTTTACATTATTGTTATCCACAAACTGTTCTTGTGATGCAAGACAACTTACCAGAGAGACGACATGTATAGCGGCAGGAAGTTGGACGCCAAGAGAAGTTTATGAAGATATTGAGCAACCTGCTGTCATCATCTCAACGTGATCAGAAAATCCAGAGACTCAAGTACTGCTCGAATTTAATTCAAACAATAAAGAACTGCAACATCATGCCAAATTTGATTATTGATCAAAGAAGTAGATTTTGGTGTCGAATGTCATAGCCAACCAATGTGAATCCAAGACAACTGAGCGTTGATTCTGTTGTTGATTTCTTTGTAGCAGCTGTGGAAGAAAAGAATGAATCAGACTCATTCATTGTTGCCGACTTCTGTTAAGTTTGAGAGTCATTCATCTAATAATTCATAAGAACTATACAGGATAATGGTTTGTAGTTCTTTTCACGGATAGGCAGAATTTATATATCCAAATTGAGCATTCATGTGGAAAAACTTGCAAAAAACAATACGAACGGTGTTAGGAACAACTCTGTCTTGTAGACAATGGATCTATGCCCTATCTTTCCTTGCTGGATATTGCAAAGGATATGTACAAGCTCTGCCAAACTTTGACGTGGGCAAGTCGACACTGACAAAAAATTTTGTTAGGAGTTTGTCCTTGACAATTTCAGTTCACGGGTGGTATGTGCCCTATTTTTTCTTGCTGGATATTGCGAAAGATATGTACCAGCTCTGCCGATCAACTTTGAGATGGGTAAGTTCACAATGAGAGATTATTCTGTAATGAGTTTGTCTATGGCAAAGTTCAATTCTTGGGTGGTGTTTGCATGAACTCCCCTGTATTAACAACTAAAAGGTTCTGTTATTCAGCATATTCAACACTGAAATCTAGGCAGTGCCCATATTATAGGTTTGAATGTTTGGTTCAAGCATTCAAGAATGCAAAATGGACATTTCCTGTTGACACAGTTAAGAAGCTGCTTTTCAAGTGAATTTAGGGCTCAAGAAGCTAAATTGCAATGATGCCACAGGTGCCAAAATTTTGCTATTGAGCTACCTATGTTTATGCAAGCTTGATTTTGCATATTTTAGTATATGGAAAGAAGTTAGTTTGTACATGTCAAAGTTCAACCTCATTCAGGGTGACTCTGGGATATGGTCATATCAATCCTGTTTAGATTAGTCTGGCAAGTATCAAAGACAGTTTCAGCTGTTTGGCATGATAAATTTAGAAGTTGAGAAATCTTTGTAGGCCTCAATATGCTTTCCATTTTGGCTTCATCTTTTGTCATGATGTGTTGCAAAGGTGAGTAATCTGTAGCCAAAGAACAGACACATGCGTGCACAACATGGGTGCACACATATGGACACTAGCTGCTACGTTGTACTAACTGCCAATAAGAGACCTTATTCAAGTAAAGTTAGCATTTATTGCACAATACTTAGTTGACTATGAGAACTGTTCTTTCATATACTTTGTCGAGCAGCGTTTTTTAACTTTTGTCATTTTGTCTCACCTCGCTATGTCACTATTTTTTCTCCCCAGAACCCTAATTTCACAGAAACCTTAGATTTTCATGTTTTTCATTCTGAAGGTTGCAGTTAGTAAGAATGATTGTACTAGTGTTGCAGTGCCGTACATAGGAGAGGAATCGAGGAATCATTCTTACGTCTAGTAGGCTGATGAAGGGATTTGCATCTACACACATTTTACAAGAAGCTCAAACAGTCACGATATATAGTAACTTTCAATTAAAATAGAATATGTATCATGAGATAGAGGAACTTCCGACCTCGAGGAGAAGAGAATAGTCTTTACCACCAACTGCTTATTATGTGCAGGGATGATTCACGACACCAAATCTTGTAAGCTTTGAATCAGGCCCACTTATCCCTGTCATGCTAACATATCATGCCACCAAGTAAGAAGTCATGTGTATCCCTGATTCTGAATATTGTATTAAACTTAGGTGTGCAAGATGTAAGTTCACTTTGTGCAGATGTCAAACCTGTCATGACATCTATGGTAGTGAAAGCCACTAGTCAATCTAGTGGAACAGATATATCATGAAATTTGAGAGTACTATGTACATAACTGCAAAACATATGTGGAAGTAGGTTTGGATTACCATATGACCAACAAGAAAGCTGTCTAAATAGTTGTATATGGTATATCTCTAGGAAAAGAAGTGTCTTATATCAAACAAGACCAGCTTATCCACGAGGGGAGCTTTGTGATGGATTTGTTTTTCCTTTCTGTGGTGGTAATTGAAACCAGGATGGCCACACTAGCAATCCAATTGTGTAAGGAGCAGGATAGGTTGATGTGGTAGTTTTGGGAGTTGTGCTTCTTGGCACACACCAGGCCCCTTGCATCTTGCAGGCAATGCTTGGTTTGGCCCCAAAATATCTGCAGCCCAGAAAAATTTGAAATATCAGTGCACTGATGTTCTGCTACGTGGCACCGTATCGTTTTTCAAATATAAATGTAGAAGACACAAGAACTGCCTTATTAGACGAAATCACAGGTGTCAACATATCACATGGGCAAAAAGTTCGGGCAGGTGTTTTAAATTAAAAATTAATTTTTAGAAAGGTGTGGCTGTCACTGCGCTGGAGCCAAACCGGGCAGTGCCTTTAAGATGGAGGACTCCCCCTGGTCAGCATTAAAGCCCTTCTGTATGGGTTCTCAGCATATAATATTTGCAGAGTTTCTTCAAAGAGTTCCCATGTAGATACCGTGACATTGTTGTAATCTGTATCTATTTAATGTAGTATGTATCTATGTACATCGCAGACTTCTTATTCGCATTGCTTTGCATCTTGAATATTTCTTTCTTTTCTTGAATAAGTTCCTATTTCAATTATGACGCCAAGGCAAGTGCTTGCCTTGTAGGTTTAATAGGGAAATTACCCTCTTTTTTTGGAACAATGTTTCATGGTTGTACGTCATTTCGAAACGCGTATGAAGCTGCTGGTCAGGTTCAAAATGAGAACTTTTTTAAAGGTTTTTTTTTTTTTTTTTTTTTGAAGACAGAGGAGATGTAGGAATGCCATCCTTGCTTGAGCTCTCAATCATGGAATTGATCTTCCTTCTTCCATAGTGCATGAAGCAAGCAAGCCACGACATGTAGAGGTTGATGGAACCATTGCCACTGGTCTAGAAACAGGCCCCTTACTTCTTCCAGCCTGCAAACGATCAAGAGTGAAGTTTGAGCATTCAAGGCTCAAGAACCATGATTCCGATTATAAATATCAAATTTGCAAATACTCATTACTATTAACTAATCATTAATGTTCAATGAAGAATTAACTTTCAACGTAGTAATATACCTGTTAGGAGTTATGCTTGTGAATGTTCCTTGTTTTGGAACGGCTCATTGAAGTGCATGCAAGCTTGAGGCAAATGGTCGTTTCAAACCATTGGACAGAGTAGAGCCCATCACAAGAGACCAGGACCAAGAGATTTGAGGCAACCGTGATGGGAACTGCATTTTGGGATGATGCACGCGCTATTATCTAGGATGAAATCAGAATGGTAATTGGTCATAGGCAGCAGGCTATAGCGAATTTCAAATTCTATGAGCATTGAGATTTGAAGCTAAAACAAAATTGCAAATTAAAAAAATTGGAAACAAGTTGGAACTTGGTTACCTAGTGGGGGCAGGCCTTAGGAGATCCAAGCTGGAAAGAGACTTGAACATGCTCAAGACCCTCTGTCTCTCGATGACAAATCTCACCAAGAATCGTGCCATGTCTACAATCTCTTTGACCCAAGATAATCTCGCAATGTCTTCAACCAGGAGGTCAAGGCAGTGTGCAGCACATGGAGTCTAGAAAATCCAAGGGTACCTCTCATTCACGAGCTTTTCCATGACAACACGATTGGATGCTTTGTTCGTGACAACCTACATTGGTATTCCGACAAAGGTCGAATCATAACTCATAAGACACTGCTCACATCATATCCCTCCATGCAGGGGTCATAGCCACATGAAAGGGGAGGTCGCCCAAGTAAAAGCACCTCCTAACAATAATAGCAGCTGCATCCCTATGAAACTGCTGGAAGGCTGCCACATAAGCAGCCTTGCCTCTCACATGTTCTCGACCTTGTCCAACCCTACCAATAGCACTACTGCCTGGCCCACCTACTGGCACTGTAGGAGTCTCTCCAGAAGAAGAAAATGAAATGGCTACAGGTGACGACTGTGATGTGGAATCTCGACGCTCTGCCAGACCTGTAACAATAATGGTGCACATGCCACAATGCAAATGTTTAAAGTTTAAACCTTAATGGATTCGATGAATCATGACAAACACATACATCTGACAGGTCGCATGACACAGAATCATAGATGCTAATAAATTATAGTCACTAATTACTCATTAGTAATCAAACTATAGACTGAGCTTTGAAGTTTTAGCTAGATCAAACAAGAATCACATGTGGCTGAAGTAGTAGCATGAGAGTCGTCGTCGATCCCGACAATCCTCAGTGACTCTGGTCCCTGAGTGCAAATAACGATCTCGTATCCTCGAATTCGTAAAAGATGTGCCCTTATTCGAACGGGGCCACCTCCATTAGTATTCCGGCAATACTTGCAAGTCCACTTCTTTGTGCTTGACGTGCCAAACCTGTTGACGTGATCCCATAAAGGATCTCGCTGTTTGGGCATAGCTAATAGCCATCTAGTGTCAACTAAGCAATAGTATTAAATTCAAACTTCAAATTAAAAACTAATCCTAATTTTTAAAACGGTAAACCTAAGCTCTAACCTCTCTCTCTCTCTCTCTCTCTCTCTCTCTCTCTCTCTCTCTCTCTCTCTCTCTCTCTCTCTCACACACACACACACACACACACACACACACTCTCTCTCTCTCTCTCTCTCTCTCTCTCTCTCTCTCTCTCTCTCACACACACACACACACACACACACACACACACAAATACGTCTCGAAACGGGGTCGTTTCGTACGGCTCATTTCGAACGCGTTTCAAGGAAACATTGTTTTGGAAGTCTAGCAAAATCAAGTGACACCTTTTGGAAGGTCAATTAGGAGAATATTGTGTGCATGATGTGCACATTGATTGATATCTGGCCCAAACTATTGCAAAAATAGTATGAGTTTGGAAATTCATGGAAATATATTCTCTTGATCATAAATAAAAATGTAGACCTATGTGTGGAGGAGATTGACATCCATGCAAATTATCTTTCCTAAAGATGAAAAATTTTGGGCATTGGGTGGAAGATGAGGAGGGGCTATCCACATGGTAACTTACACTTTCTATAACTTTGTTGATGAAGAAAATCCCAACATAATAGAAAATAGGAACAAAAATATCACAAAACACGGATTCCTTTTGGTAACACAACATCAAAGGTATTTGAAATTGACACATAAAAGAAACAAGAACTAATTTTGAGGAATCACATTAGAGATCGAAACATTCAACCTTGTCATTTGGATTGGTAAGTATATGAATTACATCTATGATAGATGTATGACTGTTGTAAACCTAATTCAAGAGTCCCAAAATGCTCCCAAAAGATTCATTTCAACGACGCTTTTCATGCACCCAATTTGGAGTTTCAAAGAAAGTCCCAAAATATCTTTGGATGAACATGGCTAAGCCTTCAACCCATGGATAGCATTCTAGATTTAGTTAGGCTAAGCCTTCAAATTGTGGATGAGCAATTTTCTTGATTATAGAGTTGAAAGAGCTTTGGAGCTAGAATTTGGGCCAAAAGTCTTGGTACACTTTGCCTAATTACTGCTACCGATGGCTGTTGATATTGGTTTTTTGAAAGCCACATCAGTTATATGTAATTAAGAGTTTCGATTTTTTTCTAAGTCTAGAAAAAGAATGGCATGCAATGTTTCACGCATAAATCAATTGTCTCATTGTCAACGCAAAGGGATGAGACAAATGATGGAAATGGATGAAAGACAAGATCTCGAATATGCAAATCTGCCTCAACGTCATCATAGCACTTATGAATCAAGTTCAAAATAATGCTTCTATGCATGATGAAAATTCGGAAATGGATAATTTTATAAATGGTGTATATGATCATCATAATGTGGAAGGATCACACATCGAACATGATAAAGTAGTTTTTGTGAGTGCCGATGAGAACATGCTAAGACAAGAAATAAACACACCTTTATACCCTAGAGCTAAGACTTCTCATTTGGCTACATTGTTGTTTTTATTAAACCTCCAAGCAAAATACATATGGAGTGATGCAGGTGTTACATCCTTATTCGTGTAAAAGCAAATTGAAACATTATATATCTTGTAATATATTTTCTCTTGCAAGTAGGTTCTGACTATACATTTACTAAGAAAAATCATTTGGTTGTGTTCATAATATTGTGTAAGATACTCCCAAATTATTGGGGATGGACTATAGATTGTATTATGTATGTCTAAAAGTTTGCATCTTGTATTAGGGTGAGTATTGGACACTTAGGAAATGTCCGATATGCTACACTCCTTGCTATAGAGATGATTTACGAGGGACCCCTATTCTACGCAAGGTATTATGACATTATCTAGTAATATTTCCACGATTGCAATGAATGTTTCATCCCTTGCAAAGCTTATGGATCAAATTGCCAATCATCGTTCTTTAGATGGGGTTATGAGAGTTCTCTCATATTTGCCTGCATGAAAACACATTGACAAACAATATCAAGTTTTGTGGATGATTATGTAGAAATGTAAGTTTTGGGCTTGCAACAGATGAGGTGAATCCCTTTCTTGTGAAAGCAAGCACATGATCTACTTGGCTAGTGGTTTGAGTGAATTATAGCATACTACCTTGGTTGAGCATAAAACAGAATTAGCATTTTTTATTCCTAGAAAACATAAAGTGAAAATTTTGGATGTTTATCTTGTAGCTCCCTTAATTGAGAAATTGGAATTCCTTTGCCTCAAGGAATTTTATGATGCATGTCATTTCAATGTGGAAAATGCATGACTATTCAGGTTGGGTGATTGTTCAGGTACTTTCAATGTAAAGATGTGTTTGTTGATAATTTAGTGTTATTGTAATGGATAACATGCTAATATTTATTTATTTGAATTTATTAGGCTTTACTGCAACTTTTGGACATCATGGGTGTCTCATTTGTGGAGCAAATCTTGATAGTCAACACTCATGTCATTTGAAACAAGTTGTATATGAACATCATCAAAAATGTTTGTGTGAAGTTAATTTGTTCAGGAATATACAAATAATATGATTTGGAGAAAGACAAGGGACAAGAAAAACTCCAACGAGAATGTCCGTGGCAGAATAGCACATGCTTTGGATTGAATATGAGACAACCAATAAATGATCCAAAAAGGCTATAATTTTCATTGTTTATCTTATTGGAATAATCTTTTGATCAATCATTTGCTTGATTCTCTGCACATTTTCCGAAATGTGGCCAAATTAATATGGAAACACATGGTAGTTGATAAAGATAGTATCCATGTTAGAGAGGACTTACAACTATCAAAAGCAAAAAAAGAATATTGGCCGAAGTTGGGTATAGATGGAAGAAGTATCCATAGTATTTCAAGAGCATGTTGGATTTTTAGCAAGAAAGAGTACACTATGTGCGATTAGTTATTCTTGAGATGAGAACACCAATCTCATTTCATTGTGAACATTATTTATAGCAGGTGAAAAGCTTCATGGTCTAAAATCCCATGACTAGTTGAAGATGTTTGAATATATTTTTCCAATGTGCAGTCATAATTATCTAACAAAACATCTTTGTGAGACCATTTACAAACTAGGTATTTATACATTTCATGTTATTTGTATGCTTTTTAGTAATTACATTTGCAATAACATCAAATGACAAAATAAAACATATATACATGACATAGATGGATATGCGATGCGGAGTTTGGAGGTAGACCTATAAAAGAAACATGAGAATATGGTGGAGGCTATATGTATGTTTGAGAGGGATTTTCTCACTTTTATCTTAGATCCACAAGCGCATATGTTGGTGCACTTGATTCAAGATGTTGGTATTGTTCGCCCGGTGCACTCCATGTACAATGATAATAAATTTTTGTTTTTAATCAAACTTACTAATTTGTGTTATATTCTCATATTTGTTATTTTTTGTAGGTGGATGTTTTTTTGGAAAGAGATATGAAAATTTCGAAAGACTTTGTCCGTCAAAAAGCAAGGCCTTTGAGTGGATGCATGACACACTCAAAAATGAAAAAGTTGAGGCACAAATCATGTTTGACATGGAATGATAATTTGTAAGAGGACTTGATTGGAACATAGGTTTTTTTGAATTTTATTTTATTTTTATCGCTTGAATGTTTGAAAGTTTCTCAACATGTGTTGGATTGATATAAAAAGTGCTCAAAAAATGGGTGTGAGACAAGATACTCATCATGGAGATGAAAAATAGCTAAGAAAAATGGGTTGTGAATCCTTCAATAGATCCTTGAGATCAAATTGAGGGGTCGTTAAAAGAAAATTGTGAACCCTCAATTTTGATTCCAGGGATTGAATTCAAGCTTTGTGGCCCATTTTTCTTATCTTTTTTTTTGTCCCAATAATGAGTTTTCTTATCACAAACCCAAAAACCGTAGAAAAAGAATGAGAAGTATTAAATTTAGATACCACGGGCCAACAAAATAGAGAGTTTCAAAACTAGAATACTTTTCTCAAGTTGTACTAATGCCATCCATGACATTGAACGTGATATCATAAATATGCCTTGCAAATATTGAGTAGTAACTACAATCATATCTAAATAGTTTATTGTATAATTATTATTGATTTTTAGACAAGCTATAAAAACATGCTCGTAATAGAATAGTCTTTTTTAAAAATATCATCAAATTTTACAAAATATGTTTTTAAATGAGATTTCAAAATTTAGTTGAAAATTTGTAACTTTTAAACTCTTTTTTTTTTTTTTTTTTCACTTTTTCTTTTAGGCGTTGTCTTGTAAACCTTGTTTTTTTGAAAACATACAAAAATATGGTGGATTTCAATGGAATCTCAGAAATATGCCAAATAGTTCTCGTTTGCATAAAAGATTTCATATTTTGTATGCAACAATACTTTAAGATTTTCTTAATTTGTCAATTGTTACTAATGTATCACACATGTACAACACTTTGTCATTCTATATCTTTGGTGGACGTTAGAATAGCTTTATCAATTTAACAAGTATCTAAAAATTTTTAGCCTATCAACCTCTAGGCATTTGCCACGTGGCATTTCCAAAAATTGCACTATGTAGTATTGCCACATGGCGACTTTCCAAGAATTATATTCTTCAAAAAAAAATTCGTGGCACTGCGATTTCCTACAAGCCTTTGAATCAATTAGCTAGCAAGGAACTTGTCAGAAATTTGAGCATGGCACAACCACATGTGGCTAAGCCATGTCGAAGTTTTTATTTTTAAAAGCAAAATAATGGGCCACATTTTTGTTGGTCAAGTGTCATCGAAGAGGTGGGCATGACATAGCTATGCATGGCACAACCATGCTTGCTATATATAAAAATAAATCGACTAAGTCCTCACATGGCGTGGAAAATGGCATTGATTTGTTGTTGTGTTGCTTACATATCATGAAAGTTCTCTTTGATTTGTTTTAATCGATACTATGGGAATTATGCTTGTCCTTGCATTGTTGAGTGTGCATGGCCATTAAAAATGTATGGACAATCGCTTATAAAATTATGTTAATCCATTGACTTTATGTAGTTTTGATTGAATTGATGCTATTTTTGGTCAGCTCAATTTGCATGTTGTATCAACTATTATTTCTTTTCGTAGACCTTTGAATTTTATAATTATACTACAATTTTGGCTACATCAAGGTTATATAAGCATTATACAGGTGAGCAAAATGATCTTCATATAAAATGAGTCATTGAGTATAAACCAATGTTTTAGAGACTTATGAGCTATCATATGCTCGTACAACTAATATTTAATAGAATTTCAAGTTGCTATGCATATTGTAGGATAGTGCAAACCATGGACATTCAAGAACATTGTGTTTATAGAAGTTTATGATAACTAGATCTTAAGCTATTCTATCCAATGTTCCTTAGATATACGAATTACAGTAGTTAGTCAGATTTTCTTCTTGTTGTAAATATTTGATCTATCAAACTACCCAGTTAAGTTTGGCTTAAAAGCAGTTTTTGGAATACTAGATATAAAAGTAATAAACAATTATAGTTGTAAAACATATATGTCTTTGGTATGAATGTGTGTATTGTGGAGAGCATGAATTTTGTTGATGTTAAACAACTAATTTTTTGTGTGTTAAAAGTTGAAAGCATTTATACTCCGAATTTGATGAGCACATCTCTTTTGATTTAATAAATTTGTTTTCAATTAGTTATTGGCCACTTAATAGACTTTTTGTTGTTTATAAGTGCATTTAAACAATAAAGCTAACATTTGAAGTAGTTGGTATTACCATGAGTAATGGTTGATATAGTTAAACTCAAAAAGAATTTTGTGTGGATTTTTGAGGTACAGTGTAGATCTCCTTTTGGTATCTCAAAATTGTAAAATTGGAATTCTATAATCAACTATTTATGAAAAATACGGTGAGGCGACAAATTCTGCTTTCTAGAATGTGTCATCATCCAACGGTTTGTCAGACTCGACATTCTGGAGGGATGAGTCGGTGGGGGGAATGGATGGAATTACGGAGGTGTGTAGAGGAGGGATGTTCGAAGGATGGAATGATAGGAGGCATGGGAAACTTGAGGGTTGTGTCAAGGATGGAAGGAGATGTGGGGGGTGACAGGTTGATGATATTTAAGAAGGTGAGAGTCCCGAGAGACAATTGGGACTCTTGGGAATTGATGGCGATGGGAGGAGTGGAAATAGAAGAATCAAGGGAGGAGGGAGGGATGGCGAACGCAATGGTGATGGAAGGTGGAGATGTGGCAAGGACGGTAGTGGAAGATGGAGGAATCGGAACAATAAGGATAGGAGTTGGTGCAACATTGGTGGTAAGGGTGGATGTGGAAGAAGTTGGGGCAGGAAGGGGTGGTGCGGTATGGTGGCGTTGTGCTGCTTGAAGGAGGATCGATAGAGGAAGAGGTGGCGCCCTGCATCTGTTTGTTGGATGGGGAGTCGGATGGAAGGGTGGGGGGTTGACGGCTGGTAGAGGGAATGGTGTGGTCAAAACTTGTGATCTATGTATTTCTTGAACTTTCTATTCGAGGAGGGTAACGACAAGGGCTGAGAGAAGTGGGCCAACAACGAATTTCTCACGTGTGTTGGGATTGATGGCCCTCTCCAACTTAGAAAGGATAAAGGCATACCAATCATAGGGCACAACCTTATTGGTTGGGAAGTCCTTGTGAGATTCCACAAGTTTTTTCATAACATCTACAACTTGATTCCTAGCTCATTAAATATACTGAACTTCAAATTCATATTCTTTCACCAACTCAGCCCATCAGCCTTTCTCCTCTTCAAATCATTTTGATTACCAAAACAATTTAGAACCTGATGATCAATGTTCACAACATACCTACCATACGTGTAATGCCTCCAAGTTTTCAAATGCATGAATCATAGCAAAAAGCTCTTTTTCATGAGTAGAATACTTTACTTGCGCATAAGTTAACTTCCTACTTTCAAAAGCCATAGACTTTTCATTTTGCAATTGCGTCGCTCCTATTGCAAGATCACTAGCATCGATTTTCATTTCATAAGGTAGATCGAGATTAGCAATCTAAAAAATTGGATCTAAAACTATTAGATTTTTCAAAGCTCAAAATCTATTGTCCAAAAAAAGATTCACCTCATTCTTTGATAAACTTTCATAAAAATGCTGTAAATCCCAAGAATGACTTCAATTGACGGACTATTTCAAGAATTCACCCTTCCACAACTACCCTTATTTTTTTAGTCATCCCGTTAGACATAATTCGATGACCCAAATAAAGAAGTTTGCATTTTATGAAATATTTCGCATAGAGCTTCTCTCAGCTCAAAATATTTGAGACAATATAGAAATTGTTTAAATGTCCCTTTGATATCTCACTATAGATGAGAATACCATTTAAAAATAGCACCACAAAATTTTTTAATATGGACAAAATTTGCAAGAGCATTAGACAATCCAAATGGAAGTGCTAGAAACATATAGTGATTGAATTCAGTACTAAATCCAGTCTTTTGAATGGGGTATTACTCTTTTTATGCCACTACATGATTTTTTAGAAACAAGAATTGTGGTTTGATACATAGTCAAAAATTTGATTTCCATTAAATTTTAAATAGGTCTATCACAAAATACTTTGTTACTCATATAATTTAATTTAATTATGGAAAAATGTTCATGAAGCTATTTAAGGTAGCAGACCAATGTTCTAGCTTTTACAAAAGTCATATTTCACATTGACGTGCTAGCCGAGTTGGCTCCAAATTTTCTTTATTGTCTATTTTTAAGTTTAAATATATATTTTTAATTCTTTTGTAAGGCAACATGCATCGTGCTAGCCTTTACAACTTAATAAACATTTATTTGTAATAAAAATAAACCTATATTTAGGATGTAGAAAAGTGTCTTTTGATGGACTCGTGTAAGTGTCGTTGTTCCTTTAAATACAGATTCATTTTAATCATGGAAAAATCTTCATGAAGCTCTAAAGATTAGCCAAAGTGCTAGCCTACAAAGAGATGTTTCAAAACCAAATTATATAAATTTCCTTTCACAAATTTTATTTAAATAATATATATTTTTGGAGCTGATTTGCAAAATGGCTCAAATTATTTTCAAAAGAATTAAAATTTTATTTGAAGTGTTTTTTAAAATTTTGAAATGTTTTAAGGTTAGCATCTTGACGTGCTAGCTTTTACAATTTCACGAACATTTTTGCTCAATACGGATAAACCTATATTTCATAAAGTGTATTTTGATGGATCTAATTTAAATACAATGACTACTAAGATTTTTAAACCACAATTGTTATTTATGAATAATCGTGTGTGTGTGTGTGTGTGTGTACTTACATGAAACCGGTAGCACACCATGTGTCAGCTTTTGGATGTATCAACAACAAAATGTCAAAGCACACTAATTTATTGTGTACATCAAATCTTGCTGATTCTCAAAAAGTAGTAACCACAAATCTTTATTTCCCCAGCATATGCATGTGCCATGTAGTGACAATTTCCTGCTGTACATGGCTGCTGAGGTTGCACCCACATCCTCATATACCACAAGAGTTGCATTCACTGCATTAATGCTAAATTAATAATCAATCACTCACATTTTATATCATATATATATTTTTTATGTTCTGCTTTCACTTTTACGCTATGATAGATACCCACCCACCTGAGGTAACACAGCCCATTTTGGAATAATGGATCATCGGCTGTTGCTCATGGGCGATGCTGCTGCTACTGCAACTGAGCCACCATCACTCTCTGGATTCTTAAAAATCGAGCACATAGCAGGCAAATCTGTTGCAACACGAGTTTTTGCTAAGTATCCTCTCAAATTCTTGATCCCCCTCAAGGTAATAAGTTATAACTCTACTGTCCTCTGCCTTTTCCTAGCTTGGTCAATTATAGATAGTTTCTAACCCCAGCTACTGCCAACTGTAGCAAAGTTTGGATCATAATGTGGTTTTGCTTCTCCATTGTTGGTTCTTCCTGTTGAATAGTTAAGATAAGAAGTTGAATCGATATTGGAAATTGGCCCAAAGTAGGTGAAGTTTTGGCTGAAAGTGAAGGGCCCGAAGTAGAGGTTGTAAGGATCAAACCATGAGTGCTGGTTTCAAAATTCTGGCAAGTGGGCATAGAGATTTTTGAAATTTTGTACTGGATCTGAGTTCCAGTCAAGGTCATTCTATACTGGGTCCTTCACACAAATACAGATGACATTGGGTTATTGTTTATTGCCAAAGAGCTCATATTCTGAATCCCGTTACAACTTGAAGACATTATGGCTATTTTGTAGTTACAGGCCGGTCGGATTATGAAGACTGTGCAGAAAATTTCCTGCTTGTCAACGTATCAAATGTTGGATGCTCATCCACTGGCACTTGCTCTATTTGAATAAGTTATGCGAGGTCTACTGGCTACACGTTCAAAGGGTCTTATTGGAATGAAGTTTGCGGGATTCTTGAGCAATGACATTCCACTCTTGTTGATGAATGGGCTTTACGCCATCTGCAGTGACATCAGTTTCGACTATGGATTTCTTGATAAAAATGCGAGGCGCAGAACGTGAGCAGTGGTGAGTAGTTTTTTGAGGTTGTAAAAGTGGACTGACAATAAACAAATCCGGTTGCCGAAATCATGAGTATTTGAGGTACTGGTCAGGGCTATGTGAAGCAAACTTTGGCAGGATCAAGAAGAACGGTACCACAACAGAAGCAAGGAACCCTAAAAACTTTACCTAAGACATTCCAAAGAAGCATTTGGCTTTTTGGCATAAAGCTGGTTTGTAGACAACATTTGTAAAATAAATGCCAAGAGATCAATATAAGCTGACGAGGAGGTATTGTAAACAAGGAGATTATCATATTAAACCGGTGCACAGACGTCTATAAGAGGTTGCAGAATATTGCTCCTGACATTCTGGAAAGTGGTGGTCCATATGTGACTCCAAAAGACACAACGCAAAATTGATAAAGGCTAAAAGAATTATGAAAGGTTGTTTTATACTCATCTCTTGGGTGGATATGAGTTTGATGACAACCAGTACAAATGTTAATCATAGAAAAGATAGTGTGCTTCTCCTACTGGTCATAGCACGTGCATAACAGGTGCAGATCGTAAGTTTGTTCAGGACTCCACTATCAACGCAGACACGTTCTGTGCTATCTTTTGTTATCAAGAAGTAAAATATGTGCACCAAAAGGGCCCTGAGTAGGAGTAATGAAACCACGCTGCAATAAATGGGATAACTTGCGCTAGATTTCAATGTGCTCAAACCTTGACATATGATAAAGTTGTCCTGAAATTGGTGCTGTTCTTAGAAGTAGATTAATGGAGTTCCTAAATTCCTACAAACTCAAAAGATGTAGTAGGAGCTCCCTCATGTACACATATAAGTGTTGCCCAATATGCCTTTATCAGGCTCCTAGTAAGTTGCTTACTAGAAATGAGCCAGTAAGCATGGTGTGCATCAAAGCCATGGAAACTGCATTAGCGGCCATCAAGTGCGATGGTAATATGTTGGAGTGCCAACCTCAAAGTAACCTCACCCAGAGCTGAAATGCAATCAACTCAAAAGATGATGTCGTATCACTCTATAAGGATGATATAAATATTATTTTGTGTAGCAAAATCCTCAATCGAATACTGCATACCCCTCAACATTCAAGTGCTACATAGACATGGCCTACAAAGCCAAATAGCCAACTGTGCATGACACTGTTAGATTGCTAGGTGACTCCTCTGTGGCCTCCTCTTAACATGTGCGCAGAGCTCCAAATCATCACCCTCATGTAGATGTATGGCAGTTGCAGCACTCGGTGGCTGTTTACAGTTTCTAGCGGGATGATTTGGACTTTTACATTGGAAGCAAAGGCTCCTTTTACGAATCTAAGTTGTCTCCTCTCGATTCTACTGCTGAAAGAACATGGTTCTAGATGTCAACAAGGGCCTACTCCATGCAGAAGTGGTAACAGACCTGGTAGAAAAGGTAGTTTTATGTCTCTAGCTTAGCAAACCAAATTTCCGACTTGCTCCCCTTAGATGGGCTAGAATATTCTGCGACTGTACCATGAGCTGTGCTTAGTATGTGGTATGATGGCTCTTTTAGGCCACACTGAATTGGATAACCTCCAAAAACAAATTACCGATGATAAACAACAATTGATATTCAATCGTTGGAAGGAAAAGAGGTATGCATGTCCATTGCAGGAAACCAACTTTTTGACTGTTACCAGCAGGCTCTGGAAAGCAGATCATTGGAGGAAGTGGGTTGTAGAAGCTAGTCACTTCCAAGAGATGATCAAAGAACACACTTGCTGATGGAAAGATGACCCTTGACAAGTGTATCACTAGAGCAAGATAAGGATAATCCATCTGCAGATACTTGTCGTTGGTCAAAGTAGGTGATAAACCACTCTTGTAAGCAAGTCATTAGAGGTAATGCTCCCTAGGAAAGAAGTCGCTGCAAGTTGATCCTGTAAACTAACATACTTTCCTTTGTAGGTTAATTGCTTGTAGACTAGAGATGGCCGGAGGGTGGTGGCCGGAGGGTGGATTATAGGTAACAATAGATCCTTCACAGTAGTTACCAATAGGAAAAAGCTTTGACAAGCGGGTCAATGATCGAATAGGAGAAGAAAAATTTCTTGTCAAAAAGTAAAATCCTTTTGGTAGGTCCATTGGGAAGATGGCTAGGGGTGGTTTATTAGTAGAATAGTCCCTCTATGTCAATTGGACAATCAAATCAACTTCTATTGTAGAAGGAATGAGGTGCTAGAGAAGACGGAGCAAGTGGAGTAAATTATTGAAGAAAACAAAAGCTTAGGCAAATCTTAAAAAATGGAACTCCCTTACAAAAAGTTTATGACATCAAAATTAGTAATCTGAGAGACGAGAGTCTCTAGTTCCTATTTATACTAGTCAAGAACATCTCGAAAGGTTCTAGAAGACGAAAAATCAGGGCTCCAATAGAAGTGTACTTCTTTCAGAGCCAATCAAATGAATTCTACTTCCAACATAGGAAAGGGGCCTAGAGATCATAAATTGGTAAAAAAAAATTGTGAGTCTAAAAAGTAGTTGAGTCATGTATATAGAGAAGTATGGAACTATGTGTCTATCACATCCTTGGCCAAAAGAAGTGGAGATCGAAATGCATCACCTTATAACCGAAAAGAGCTTATATGATATGATTTTAAAATATACTTAAGCTCTCAAAGTAGTCCTTCCACAACCTTTTGTTAGACATTTATTAGATCTTCACATGGGCTTCATTGTTAAAGCTCACATGTATTGAAAAGTTATCTTCGAGTCTTATTGAAAATACAGTTCTTGCGAGTTACGAATGAAGCCACAATGGATATAGAGCTAAGCTATGAAAGCATCATAAGCAAGACTTAACCCTAGAAAGCAGGAAAGAGAGAGATTAAGGAGACTAAAGAGAGAGATCAATATCATCAGCTGAGTAACAAATGACACAGATTCCCTACTTATAGCCTAGAGGAAGCCCTAAAAGGAAGCTTCCAGTGGCTAGGGCCCAACTGAGAGGGATAATAGTGCGCCCTCCAAGAAGGCCCCCACTCTCCAGTAATATGTCCAAATGTCCCAATAATGAATAATAAGGCCCAAGGCCAACCATATAGTCTAAGTGTCAATAATGAATAAAAAGCTACTTATGCATAAAGTAAAGTAAATGTAAATGGACGTGGCGAATGTAATGAGCCAAGTCCATAACTCTCCCCGACACAAAAAAAAGACCCAACTGCCGAAAAGAAACTGGATCAAACAGCAACAAGCCCTGGTGCATCAACAACTAGAGCAACATCTAATGTAGAAGAATCAACAAGTGCAGCAAGAGCACGAGCCTGATCTACAAGTGATGGTGTATGATAAAAGACATCAATATGCTCCCCTGTGGCCTCCTCAACAGGACGACCATCCCACTGGACCAAAAACTGAATCTACCGGCAGTGTCGACTATGGTGAAGGTGAACCTGGTGAATGGCAGTTGGTAAGAAAGGGAACAACTCAAATCAACATCGTGGCGACGAAGGGAACATCTTGGCCGTGTCGTCTAAAACCAAGCAATATGGAACAACTAGGAATGCCAAGGAACCTGAAGAAGGTCAAGCAGCAACCAGGAATACCAAGGTATCCGTAATGCCCAAGATAGTAGAGAATCATCCCAAAAGATAGGGACATCATACCAAGGTATCCAAAAAGCCCGAGAAGGTAGAACTGCATCAGCAACGGGAAGCCAATAAGGAAGCTGGAAAAGAGATGGACTCTCATTGCGAATAGCCGCATCATACACGTAACCATCAACCATATGTGCAAACTCAGTGATATAGGTGCCCCAAGAAAAGATAGCAGCATCGGAAGACCAGCACCAAGGAGAAGGAACATAAGCAGGATGACATGCACGTTGTAATAGCATGGAAAAGCAAGCGATATGCCAGGAAACATGGAGCATAAAGAGATCATCCTAACAAAGGATAGCTAGAATGGAGAAATGTGCACCAACATGGTCAAAAAGCCCAAGGTATCCAGAAGGCCCATGAATGAGAAGTAGCAGTGGCACATGGTACCCTCAAGGCCCATATCACGAGAAGAGCAAAAGGTCCAAGAAATCAATGCATCATCTAAAAAGCCATGATGCATGAAAACAGTAGTAACAAATTTAGAAATAGTAGAGGCCCCAACTGAAAAACTGTAGTCGAAATACTCATTTAGAAAGACCTCATATGGACATACCAATCCATCATAGGATACAACAAAAACCGATGGAGATTCGGACGACCCATCGGAACTGGCCGCAAGTGTAATCCCAAAGTACACACCAGGCGCACAAGTGAGGAATAGAAGAAATGCACTGGAACGAGGAACAGGATCCGCAACATCAGTAGCACGCATCAGAGCAATATCCACGTGTAGCTAGGAATGAGTATCAAAGCACATATGAGCAACACTGAAGTATATGGTAGGAACATCCCCAAAACTATCCAAGAGAGGAGAAGGAACTCTCCTAAGGTACTTTGATGGTCTCGGAACACCAGAACAAAGTGGCAACACAGCATCAGAGACTAAGCGATATGGAGCAACCCGAAATGACTGGGAACTTGAAGATCACCCGGACAAACAATAGTTGGAATGGAGGCAATAACCCAAGCCATCAGGATATGCCAGGCCTGACAATGAGCAAAAATCCAAGGAACAAATAGAGAGCCACATGCATAGTCATAGAGATATCTGCGCCATAGGCGATCAGTAATATGGAAAAACCAGCACCAATCAATAGGTCCAAATGAAAACCAAGCTATACGCATAGAATTAATCAACCGTGTACGGTTCACCATGGTTCAGTGAACCGTACGGTTCTCAAAAATTTTAACCTGGAACTGTGGTGAACCGTACAAGTAATTAATTAATTAATGTTTTTTTTGTACCACCCCCAAAAATATCCCAAAAAATGTCAAAAAAATTCCAGAAAAAGCAGATTTGTAGGGAGTTTAAATTATTTACTTCAAATTATTTAATGGCCGGTTTTTTATTTTTAAACTACCCACCCCCTCAAAAAATAGCCCAAGAAAAAGCCAAAAAAAAGGCCAAAAAAGTTGAAAAAATACCCAAAATGTTAAGAGAGAGAGGGAGACAGAGAGAGGGGGAGGCTATCATAGTAAACCATTTCATTAGTGTACACAATGCACATCAATTGGCCATCCATCTGGAAAACAAGTGAGATGCTCTATATATAATCTCATCATATAGAGCCCACCACATACGGCTGGGGTCTGACCTCAAAAAAATACAGTGTGAATGGAACAAAAATGAACAACATGACAACATCTACAACATGTCCTCAAGATGCCTGTGTGGCATCCGGATCATCAAAATCATCTAACTCATCCTCCTCTGTCATAGCCTGACTGAAGTCATGTAAAACCTCTCCCTCAATCTGTGTCCCTGACAAAGTGATGCGAGATGCACCTCTGCCAGAGCCACTTGGCCTCCCTCTTTGTCTACGTGCCATTGTTTGACTAGAACTTCTACCTCTCTGGGAAGACCCCCTGCCAGATCCCGGAGGCCTTCCTGGATGCCTCCAAGCTGGTGCTGTGGAAGCAGATGTAGTAGGAGGTGTCGCTGATGCAGGAATGGGTGTGGCACGAGATGCAGGCACCTTGAATGTAGGCGGAGTGTATGAATATGGTTGTACTGTGGGCTGGGCAGGGACAGCTCCTCATGGATAGTAACTTGCTGGGAGAAGGGGTCTATGAGTGGAAACCCTCTGGCATGGCAGGAGTAGGCCGTGGTGCAGCTGCTATAAGATGAGGCCGAGGCTGTACACCAATCGGAAAAGCCGGTGTAACATGACGAGGTGGCCCAGGGAGGCGACGTGCAGGTGCAGGTGGTGGAATGTGGGGGGCAGCTGCAGCAACCGGAGTGGGTGGCTGAGCAGGAGGTACCGTATGTGTCGGCGTTGTATGCCTGGGGGCTGCATGAGTAGGAGCCGTACGAGTGGCAGTCGTATGTGTACCAGCAACTGATGGTGCTAGATGTGGCTGAGTGCATGCATGTGGTGAGAGCCACCCTAGATCATCAATGTCATCCTCACCCTGTCCATACCGAAGGAGGTCTGACATGGTCCTCTGGCGAACATGGTGGGTCCGATCTGCATCATCATCAACATGAACATCTGCAGGGGCCTGGGAATTCTACACACCATCAATCTCTCCCACTGTGGCACAAGCATCTCCATCCTCTGCTGTATCCCCTGCAAAAGCGTCTTGTGCCATATGGTCAGCATCCCCAACATGTGCTACATCCACTGTCTCTCTCTCATGTTGTATATCCTCTGGTAGTGGATCAGGTCGATACACATCCTGCTCTGGTAGATCCGGCTCTGCCTCAAGCTCTGCCTCAGCCATGGTCTCCAATCCTGGAGCAGGAATACCCAAATCAACATCATGATCATTCTCATCCTCCTCATCAGCACCCATGCCCGTACTTGTCCCCTGGCCAGCACCTATATCCTGATCATGACCCACTCTGTCCATCAATAACCGTCTAACCCGCAACATCTCTCTCTCTGTCTCTGCTGCAACATAAGCCCTCGGCATGGGTATGGTGGAATCAGTGGGATCATCAACGCCTAGTAAACAATCCGAGGGCAATACCTCTAGAGGGTCCACAATAGATGCAAGTCTGTCACTCAACCTTGCATTGGTGTTGCAAAAAACCAGTCGTGTCATCTATGCAATAGAAAGGCGATTGGGCCAACCTCCTCTATAACCTCACCGATGATATCGAACATAAACTGTCCGTCAAAGACCCCACCACCTCTACTGGCATCAATGGCCCGATAAAACATAATGCCCATGCAGCAAGACACTAGTATGTTGATCACTGGCCGATGACGGGTGTCACTCTAGCCATCAGACATGATCGAGCACCCATAACTCTCCCAGGCCTTCCTAAGAGGCATCATCTATGTGGTGAGCTCCTCCACCCTGGATGTAAGGTAGGTGGTACGGACAGCCTCAGATTTTTGGGTGTAAATTCTGGAAATTTGAGCGGATTCCAGTTCTGAAATATGTGTAGGGTCAGCATTGGACAGGGTGAAGGTTATTTGCAAGACCATCACTGTTTTTTACAATTGATTTTGGGGCGGATTTTGTATAAATTTGAGGCACCAGATCTGCAATCAGATCAGCGAGGGTTTACCCTCAAGAAAATCAGAAATTCGGATTGTTTTTTTGGCTTCAAGCCTAGTTTCGTACAGCCACAGGACTGTTTCCCAGTCAGCGAGGGTGGAATGCAACTTGAATCAGAAGTTCTTGCATTTTTTTTCAGTTTTCCATTCTGATTTCTCAGGGCTGCAGGTCAGTACCTCTGACAGCGAGGTTAGGGAGCAAAAAAAATCAAAATTTGCTTGCATCTTGGCACCCTGGTTGCTGATTTTTCCGGACAGCAGGTCTATAAATAGCCACCGAAGAGCTGAAAGGGTTCTTTTTTATTCTATCTTTGGAAGTACAGTCCTTAGAAAGAGCTAAGTTTCTTTTCCCTCCTTTGTACAGTTCTAATTAGTCTTTTTGACTTTTTTGTAAGAAGAAACATCAGACACTCTTTTTCTATTTCTGAAAATGACCACTTCTCTGGGACTTGATCAACCCCCGACAAGAGGCATTGATGAATTAGAAATGGAATCTCTGAGGTTTAGTGAGGGAAAAGAACCCATGGAAGTGGAGGAACATGAGCAATTCGCCTTAGAACTCGACGAGTTAGTTACCAAGGAGCAGCATCTCCACTTGGTAACTTCGGAAGCGAATTTCCAAATGAAATTCCTGCATCAGCTCGGCTCACCAAGCTTGGCGGCCTCAAATCTAGTATGGATGACTCGTTCGCCGAGCTCAAAAGTTTAATTTTGAACTCCGCGAAAGGAAGCCTCCCATCCACTTCTCAGCCATCCCCTTCTCCACTCCCATCAGTTTCCAGTGAGCCTAGGCGGTCTCATCCCAGTGTCTTTAAAGACTTAAAGCCTCCTACTTTTATTGGGGAAGAGAAGGATAGAAACGCAAATATTCTACATACCTTCCTCAGCAAATGGAAAAACATACATGCTCTTTAACAGACCCCTGACCATTTGCAAGCTATTGAGGCCAGTCTTTCCCTAGGGCCCATGGCCTATAAGGGGTGGTCAAACCTCCAGGAGACTGGGCAGACTCCCCGGTCATGGAAAGCTTTTAAAGAAGCGTTCCTAAGAGAGTTTCTACCAGAAAATGAACTTGATAGAGCCTGGGAAGCCTGGGAGAAAACTGTGATGGACAAATCCTTAATCCGTTATATCTCGCAGTATCAGAAAGTCAGAGGATTTGTCCGTGGCCTTAACGATGAATATAAAGTAGAGGTATAGAGAAACTCGCCTACTACCCTAGAGCAAGCTCTCAAATATGCTCAAATCTATGATGATTCAGTGGGTAGGAAGAAGGCGAGACAACAGCCTCTTTCTGAGCAGCCTTCTCATAAAGACTTTCAATCTAAAAAGACATTTTTAAAAGAAAGAAAGAAGATAAAGTTAAGAGTGAAACTCCTCATAAACGCCCATTGCTCATACAGCCCTTAAAACCAGAAGATTTTGAGAAAGCCAAACAAGAACGTTTGTGCTTTGTGTGCATGGGCAAGGGACACACAGTCAGACAGTGTCCCAAGGGGCCATATACTAAAAAGGAAAAAGAAAGATAAAAAACAAGTCCATCTTGTTTAGACAGTAAGTTTCCCAAGTGACTCGGCAACTTTCGAGATAAAAGTGTTTCATGAAGACCATGAACACTGTTGCTAACGAACTTTTGCAATGCTAGCGAGACCCTTCAGCTTTGGGCCGCATGACCTAGTACGTATGCATGGGAAAGTTGGCAACCAGTCAATCAGGGTCATGGTTGATGATGGGGCGACCCATAATTTCATCAACTACACCTTAGTTAAAAAACTCAGACTTCCAGAAGTACCTAGTCAGCATAGATACATAGTTTCATTAGCTAAGGGTGAAGATAAATTTTTTTTTTGGGAAACTATGGTAAGTAATTTAAATCTTGGTATTCAGGGGTATCAAGATGAAAAAAATTTTCTAATAATGCACCTTCTCGCACAGACATTGTTCTCGGGAGAGATTGGCTCTACAGCTTAGGACCTTCCCTCCAAGAAATTATCAGGAGAACACCCTCAGCTTTCAACATAAAGGCCGAGAAATCCAGTTGCATGGGGAGCATGATGTCCCCAACAGCCCTATGGTCTGCAGTAGAGCTCTGTCAGTTAATTGGAGACAACGACTATCATGTATTCTTATGTGACTTTCAGTTTATTCCAGAAGTTTCTACTTCTAGTTCTTTACAGCAGAACATAAGTAAATTAGAATTTCTATTGTCTATATTTAAAAATGTTTTTCTTGAAGATTTACCGCATGGTTTACCACCTAGCAGAGATGTAGATCATGTAATAAACCTAGTACCAGGTACAACACCTGTTTCTAAACCTCCGTATCGAGTCAGCCGAACAAAGGATGAAGAAATAACTAGGCATTAACAGATTATATTGGGAAAGGCCAAATTCAGACTAGTAGTTCACCATGGGCATCACCAGTCCTATTGGTGAAAAAGAAAGAGGGGTCTATGCATCTTTGCGTAGATTATAGAGCCCTCAATAAAGTCACAATAAAAAATAAGTATCCAATCCCTCGGGCAGGCGAGAAAAACTGAAAAACGAAATCGACAATGAAAATGAACTATGGAATTGAAATGCAAATGGAACGGAAACTAATAACAGATAAAGAAAGACAAAATGAAAAATGCGATGGAAAACACAAACTACAAAATGGAATGAAAATAACAAAACAACAGCCACAGGCAGAAAGTTAAGCCAGGCAAGACGCTAATCAAGTGGATGAAGTGAAGGAGAGGACATAAGTCGTACAACAGGTACGCCAATGAAAAGATGTGACAAAGCCTGCTAAAGAAAAAAAAGAGGGAAATGACAAATAGTGTAAGTAGTAGCTTGCAACTGCGATCGAAAGCGTGCTGAAAACAGTAGTAAAATGGAGAGATATCGGGCAGCCCCCAAATAGAGATAAGAGGCGCTTGCAAAAGCGACCAAATAATGAGAGAAAGAAGTAGCAAGTAGTGGTTAGATGGTTGGAAAATGGACAGCCACGTAAGGAAGGTGAGTGCCAAAAAGAGAGGGTTAGGCAGCCAGCAAGCAAAGCTGGAAAATCAGTAGAAAGAAGGTGGAGACAATGCAAGGAGGGCTGGGCTGGGAAAGAGTACAAATAGGCTGAGTTGTGAACAGCAAGCGGCAACTAAAGTAGCGTGTTGGTGGGCCCCGCTGAAAATGGTGATGAAGTAGGGCACTGGACAGCCTCCAATTAATCCATGAAATGGGCAGCAAATCGGTGGAGAAAATCGATGAAAGTGACAAGGTAGTAGGGCGCTGGCCAGCCTCTATCAAATCTAGAAAAACGATGGAAATCTGATGGAAAAATCAACGAAAGTGATGGGTTGGACAACCTCTACTAAATCTGAAAAAATGATGGAAATTTGATGAAAAAATCGACGCAAGAGATGGGTTAGTAGGGCGCTGGACAGCCTCTACTAAATCTGAAAAAGTGGTGCATAGGAAAGTGCTCTGATACCAAGTTACGAGTGAAGCCACAATTGATCTAGAGCTAAGATATGAAAGCATCACATAAGCAAGACTTAACCCTAGAAAGCAGGAACAATTTTAGAACTTTTCTCAAAATGATCATTAGCTATGTGTCCCCAACAAGATGTACTAGCGACAAGTGCCTAGCACAATTAGCTATCATGGATTGTTTTATTTGACTATGAAAGGTTATCGACAATACACTTTCATGCCCAAAATACATTGTAAGATGCAAACATTTGCAAACAATTGATCCCTAGTGAAAGTATCACAAGACAAACCTATGGAGGTCATAAAAAGGTTGCATTTCTATTAGTAGGCTTACTTTCCTTAAAAACTAACAATCAATACACTCCGAGTATTTTTAGCTTAATGGTACTGTGAAGGACCACTTCAAACACAACTCTTTTTGCTTTCTTTTCATGAGCTTGGAGCACAAGGTCCTCCATTTAATAGTAAGGCCATGATTAGTGAGAGATGTGTTCTAGACAAAGAATAGTTTGTTTTACAAGAAAAAATGCATGTAATTTATTGAGTGATGGCTAGTGATTCAAGGAACTACATCAAATGTCTGATTTAGTTGGAAATTTGCAACTATTTGACTTAAGGTGCTTCCAAGTGAACCATGATCCCTGAATTGAATAGAATAGAATAGTATATCTAACTTAATGCCCATTGAGACCATCTATTTATGGCAAGTCAAAAGTTTGAATTTTGGATTCATTCAAAATATTCTTTTCAGTTTTATGCCTAGGCAAAGTACTAGACATATGTCATTGCCGTTACTGAAGTCACGTTTTGATGTCATTGTAGGCAGCATCTTCAACATCCGATGTTATTTGGATATATGCGATTACTTATGGAGGAGGATATGTCTCGGTAATTTTGGTGAAACACATTGGGATTCTTTGTTACGGCATATATTTTGAGATTACTGTTGGCCCTTTTTGTTTTTCTGAGATAGCATTTATGCATTTTTCTTTTAGTTTTTGAAATTCTAAATGAAGGCTGTAGATCTTTTGCGTGTTTAAGCTTACATCCAAATGCTAAAAATTATATGAAGTGTGTTTTTCTCACTTTTTGCCACATGAGTATTTTTGGTTCTCCACACAACAAAGATAGGACCTTTTTTGAGAATTTTGCTTAATCAGTCTTTTGAGATGAGCTCAAATAGTTGTATACAATGTCAATAGATCACGAGCGCATGCGTGCGCAGACACCTGTCACGCATGCGCTTATTTGTCAAATTGTTGGTTATATCATTCCGAAATTTGTGACTATTGCACGATTGACCTTGAATTTTTTAGGACTTTTAGTCACAAAAATCGCCTTATACATTAGATTGGTTCCTTTAGAGGTAGCATGGGTGTTATAGAGATTACTAACGGATTAATCTAGTTTAGTGTAATTTGAAGACCGATGAGACACTTCTCACTCATTCTTATTAGTCTATTACTTGATTAAATTACAATGAATATCCACTTTTCAAAATTACACAAATGATACTAATTGTGAATGTTTTCTTTAGAAAAGTGATATTCTACTATGTTTACTTCTATGCCACCAAAAAGGTTTTGCTGTTGTCTAACACTGTAGTCAAAGAGCTGTTTTTTTAAATGCTTGTTGGTGAACAATTTGCTATTTCAAACTAATGGCTGCAGGGTGATTCTATATCATGTCAAGTGGATGTTGGTCTCGGTTGTACAACTGTTCTTACAACACAAGCGTCAACAAAGGTATCTTTCTTCCAATGGGGATGTCATGACTTAATGGAATTGATACACTATCTCTTTTGGGAATTGTTATGAAAAGTAAGACATATTGATATTTGATATTTGAAAGTATTGCTCTAGCTGGGGGTTGCCTATGACTTATGCTCTAATAGGCAAGTGTGGTCAAGGCCCGCAAGGTGTTCCCCCCGCTTGGTGACCTGGAGTCAATGCTCAAACACAAACTTCAAGGCGAAAATTCTAGATGCTCTATGAACAAAGCTTATATTGCAGAGGTTGTGAATAGGTTCAGTAGGCTATTGGTACTATATGGGATCCCAAAACTTCAAAAATTAGTGTTTTTGAGGATTTTTGGGCATGAATAAATCTTTCTATAGAACCTGAAGTCTATGGATCTGCATACAAGCTGAAAGTTACCTCTGATTCAAGCCCTCATACACTTGTTTTGGTGTTTGGAGGCTTAGGCAACAACTTGGTGAACTTTTCATGCTTGGTGGCCTTGTAGGAATTGATTTTTGATTGATCATAGCCTATAAGCCTTTTCTGGACCTGACTAAAGCTTGTATTGATCTCTAAGAAACCTTTATATACTGTTTGTAATGTCTATTTGATGTCATGTAGCAAAAGTTATGATCGTCGAAAGTTTGGCAATTTTTAGTTCAGAAATTGCCAAACTTTTGAAATGTTTTGATTGAATGTCAAAAACTTTAGTAGGGTGCCTTTTGAAAAGTCATTTTTAAATTACTTTGTATGTTTGTGAACTATAGCACAGTGAGTCACAGTAGTTTTTAGGATGAAATTTCATGCATGAGTACAATTTATGTAAAATTAAAAAAACGATTTTCAGTTCAGTTAGGCAGTTTACATGAAAAAGTTGATTTTTCTGTAATTTACTGCATGTGAAACTTGTTGCATGTTGAATGTTTTGATATCACTGCGACTTAGACTGATAATCGTGAAACTGAGGGTTCGATGAAGAAATTTGATTTTCACAATTCTAGTCCATATTGAACTTGGATTGAAAATCCCAGTTACGTAAATTTTTAAAGAACCAAAATTGTCTTGAATTTTTCTAAATATGTTGGTTATCAATAAAAATGAAATTGGCTTAAAAAGTGAATGGCCTTACTAAGATGTAATCAGTTGGTTTACAAAGTCATACTCAATTTCACTTACAGTTGAAGATTTTGGAGCTATCAACTAATTAAAGCAATTTCTTGTTTTAGGTGATCAATAATGGCCTAAGATACCACAAGTCTAGCAGGAACGGCTCCCATGCCAACCTATCTCCAGTTTTGCTAACAGTTGAGTGCAAAACTAAAGATGAATAATCAAAACACTGTGCGGGACCAGCAGATGGATCAATCAAGTCAAGACTCTATTCTCGCCGAATTTGGGTTTTCAACCAGAACCATATTTGGGAGGAAAGAAAGGGAAGAAGTCTGAGGTTGTGGATGACTGACTAGCGAAATGGAATGATCATTTCAGTCTACACGGAATTCTTGAAGAAAAGAAGATAGAGAATGTTGTTTTGTTTTTGTGGTAAGGCTTCGTCGTGGTGGCGTGATCTGCAACCAAAATCCACTACGTGGGGAGAATTCATGGAAACTTTTAGAAAATCGTTTGTGGTTGCGGACGATTTAGATTACTATTAGAAGTTCATCAATTGCAAAATGGGGACAAAGAGTTTGAACTTTTATCTCCAAGAGTTTATGGATTTACGGAATAAAGTTCCATCGTGCGAATCTAAACTGGCCCTTTGGCAGTTCATCCTAGGTTTGCCAGTGGATTATCAGAACGAATGCAAGTGAGATTTGCTTCAATCTTTTGATGATATCATACGAATTGCGAAAGCCTATGATTACACAATGGTGGCATCCATGAAGCAACTTCCGGCTAATTCGTTGGCATCTAGACCAAAGAAAGAGAAGAAATGAGTTTGTGAGAGAACTTAAATCAAGTACTTTGACGAGTTGGATCAAATGGCATCAGAACATAGTCAAAAGGAGCAGATGCCCTTGAAGAAGGCCAAGAACAAAGTCTTTATTTTATTTGCAATAAGCATAAGATTTCATGATGGAAAGATCATTATCCTTGTATTGTATGTTTATGACATTATTTTAAGTGGAAATGATCTAGATGGAATAAGAGATGTAAAGATTGCTTTATCTATTAAACTTCATTCTAGGAATAGAAGTCATAAGAGGATTGGATTTTAGTTTCATTTGTCAATCTAAGTATGCTACATCCATTCTAGATAGATTTGGAATGAAGAATTGTATAGGCATTGAGACTCCAATGGAGCAACATGCAATACCAATTTTTTGATTTTTAAACGATTGGCTTTAGCCATCTAGCACTATTTACATTTAATGACACAAGATTCTATAAAGTGTTCCATTTTTTGGCTAGAAGTTTTTTCATAACAAATCCAGTAATTTGTGTACACTTGAGTGACCAACACAAGGTGTCATGACAATTAAACATTTTTTTCTTCTTTTGATAACATCATCACGTGGTATGCATATTCTTTCATCATGAAATAACAATCCATTGTGAGTGAAAAACTGATCTTATACCCTTTTTTCTATTATCTTTTTTTCCGATTTGAGCACCCTGCAACTTAGATCCAATATCATTGCATATATCAAAGAGTACCTTTTGCCAAATAGGACCAAAATACAGATCTTTTTGACAAAGACACTCTAACTATAGATAACAATGTGTAGAGATCTTTGTGAAGAAAAGTTCACTGACTTCACAAATATAGAGGTTCGGACATTATGAGTTCTTAGTGCTTCCTTTTGGGTTAGCGAATGCACCTGCGACATTTCAACAGATGATGAACGATATATTTCATCCATGTCTGGGTCAATTCGTACTTGGAGCATGTGAATCATATCAAGATTGTCTTGCAGATTCTCAAAAGAGAAAAACTTTATGCATAAGAGTCCGAGTGTGAATCCCTTAAGCATGAACTAGCATATCTTGGTCATAAGATTATCCTGAAAAGATTGAAGATAGATGCAGATAACATCAAGGGAGTGGTTGAGTGGTTGACACCAAAAATAGTTAGAGAAGTTAAGTCTTTTTTCAGTTTTACAATTTTCTTTTGGAGATTTGTAGAGGATAATGCAAAAGTTGTAGCACCTCTCAATAATTTGACAAAAGGCAGAGTTAACAAGAAGAAGACAGGTCAACCTAGTCTGCCTATTGAATGGAATGAATAATTGAATTTTGAGAAGCTTAAAAGTATGGTTGCTTCAGCTCCTGTTTTACAAATCGTGGATCTAGATTTGCCTTACGTCATTAGAATTGACAAAAGTGATTTGGCGATGGGAGCAGTTATTTTGCAAAATGATAGATCGATAATGTTCAAGAGCAAGAAACTCACTACCTCAGTTGCGTTATACAACTCAAGAAAAAGAGTGATTGTTGTGATTTTAATCAGCTTATAGTGTATACAGATCACTAGCCTCTGAAATACTTTTGCAATCAACACGATCTAATGGGTCATAAAGCTCGATGGGCTGAGCTTATGCAAGAATTTGATCATGAGATTCGATATGTTAAAGGCAGCTCTAACCAAGTTGCAGATGCTCTTAGTCAGATTGGCAAATTAAATGAACTTTCATTTACTTAGATTTCTATAGATCTATATCTTTTGTTGAGAAGACAATTGTTGCACCTATAAATTTTGGAGGTTTCAACTCCTTAATGGACGACAACTTGCGCTTCGTGCCAAAATCCTCATCTCTTTCACTTCAACCAGGCTCACCACCCAAATTTCCCGTACCACTAACTCTTTTAGGTGCATGGCCAGGCTCAATTGCTCTAGGATCTGTTTTAACATCAGCTCCATGCCATCAACCTTGGTAGAAAGTGTGCTAATCCTCTGAGAATCATATAGTATCACTAGAGGATGTCATAGCAAAAGACTAGCTAGAAAAAGTGAAGTAATATGCAAAGCTATACAAAAACCAGCAGCAAAAGCCCTTGAAACAAAGCACAAACAAGTTTTTTGCACCTGAGACCAACTACATAGAGAGACTACCCTAAATTCCTAAAAGAATTGGATAGAATAGATCTTTTACAGCCAAATTCTAGCAACTTACAAACCTTTTTCCCTTAAAAATCCGCAAATAAGGATTTCAAACTGACAATTTGCAAAAGCTAGAGATAATGACTGAATAGGAAACAGCGAAGACACCTATTACAATTGACAGATCCGAAAATTATTGAGAATTGAAAAAGTTACAAACACTTTTGCAAATCCAAAGAACGTTGATTTCTTACAAAAGCAAATAGAAAAAGCAAGCAAAGTAGCAGAAGATGCTTAGAGGCTGCCCAAAGACCGACAATTCACCATAGTGTTCCAATTTGTAAGCTTATGGGATCTCAAAACACTCAAAAAACACTTAAAGTAGGGCGATGGCCCATGCCCTCCTACCTCAAGCACCCACTTGACCTTGATTTGTCCTGACGTCGACACATGGCATACTCCATGGACATCCGACACTTGCCGCTTGGTAGTACCCTGGCACATAGGCAAGTGAGTAGGAATGTCCGACACATAGATGCATCAAACCGCGGTTCAAACCTTCGAACTGTTAGGGGCCGATTTGAACCAGGAACCGGTTTGAATCGTTTTTTTGGCCCCCTAAACAAAAAACAAAAAAAACGGTTCGAACCATCTCCTAATTTGAATCGAGCTAGCCGGTTTGAATCGGCGTGTAGCCCTACTCCAATTTGTGTCACTCATATACTGGACGAAGTGTCCCAGTGAGCATATGACATGCCCCACTGATTGGTTAACTCCTATTTTTTAGGAGGTTAGTCTAGTAACCTCTAAATCAAAACCTAGTACCCCATACCAAATACAAGCATGTCAACAAGTTAACCAAAACCTGCTATTTACATTTTCTTACAAAACACCAAGTGCCAGTGTGAGCCATTTCAATATTTACAATTGACAATTTACAAGTGTAACGTGTTCACACTGAGGCAAGAATACAAGTACAAGACAAGGTAGTTGACTCAAAAGGGGTGGGGGGGGGGGTCATATGGTTGGGAAGATCATTCTTCACACTGTCTTCAAGGTTCATGAGCTTGGAGAGAGGAGCTTGTGACACACACATTGATAAGAAATGTGCTCACATCTGCAAGGGGCCACCCATGTAGGTATACCTACAGTACTTGCGCATTCACCACTTTGTGCCTGAGCTTCCCTATCGTACAACAATTGTGACATGATCCCAAGTGGGGTCTCTTGACCCTTCAACTGTGGTAGCTCAAAGCTTTTCCTCCTCCTGAGTCCTCTTCCTAAACCCTAAACTGATTCCAATTTCAGCCTCTTAGTTTGATTCTTCCTCCCAACTTCCAAGTCCCTTCCTCCAATCCATTTATCCTATCCATAATGTCATCTATTCTTGGAATAGGAAAACGGTTCTCCTTTCAATCTCAAGCTCCGGCTCATTCTTGAAGTTTCAAGCCTCCTCTAAGCTCTTCAAAGTTCACCCTAACTCCCCAAGGTCCTAAACTCTTACTCTCCCCTTATTCCTTCTTCTTCATTACCTTGAATCTTCTTACCCTCTCGAATTTTTTGTCTTTCCTCTCCTTACCCTCCTCACCCTTGCTCTCCTTACCCTTGTCTTGTTTGTTAGTACTTAACGCTTGCTTTTGTAACCCATCTGCTACAAGACCGTAACATTACCGACTTAACAGTACTTCTAGGTGCAACTAACCACCGAAGGCAGAGGACAGTGTGAGTCAGAGGCATGCATGCATACCATGCAGTAGGTATGAGGGCCGGTAATACCTATACAGATACATGCAGATGCATGCAGACACATGTAGACACATGCATGACAGTAGGGGGTCATGCAGTGCTTCAGTGATAGGCCGGGACCCACCCACCACATGCAACAGTAATCCCATGCATGCAGCATGAACGGTGGGTGTCAGCAGCAACTACCACCTACTGCAACCGTGCAAACTCATACTAGGCTAGGAGGGACATTCTATAAGAGAGTGCATTGGCTGGGTGGATTAGATTAGCTTTGCCTTCGACGTGGTTACGCTGTTCCTAACACTGGTATTAGAGTAGACGATTTTGTCAATTAGAGAGAGGAGGATTGGCGCACTTCTGCTAGCTTCCTATAGCGCCCATCTGGAGGAGAATTTTTGGGAGCTTGGAGGGCACACCTTTGTTAGCCTCTCTAGTGCTTATGATCCATTAGATTTGGGCGCATTTATTTTACCTATCAGTGCCCTTGTGCAGGCTTTTCCAGCGCATAAGTTTAGGGTGAATTGAACTTGAATTTTTCATAAAAATTAAAGGTCTTTGGCTGCAAAAGCAGCGCTGCTCCAGCACACCAAAATTCCAAAAAAATTTGGGTGCCATCAGATCTTTTTTTTTTTTCAGCACTCTGTCTTGCAGGTTTTTTCACACTTGCTGGTGTATGTTTTCAGCTGCAATGAGCATTTCATTTGGAAGATTTCAGCGCCCTATTTACTTGCTGTTCCAGCGTCCATGTGGTTGTGAACTGAGCTCATTATTTCCAGTAGATTAAGTGCTCCTTTCTTGGCAAAGGTTGGGCACCAAACTGCTGTAGAACCAGTGTTTTCTTTGGTATCAGCTGCAATTCCTAGTAGTTCCAGCAACGTATCTCCATTTGCAGATTCTCAGACTATTCTTTGGTGCTGCATGGCGGAAGTTTGAATCAGGCAGAAGAGAGTTTTGCCATTTTTCGGGAGCACCAAACCTGTTTTCAGCAAATTAAAGACTTTGTATGCATTACCAAACTGAAGCAAAAAGCTGAAGGTGAATCAGTGCACAAGTTTCGAGAATTTCCAGCAAACCCAAGGCCTTGCATGTGAATTGAAATTTCAGTTTTCAGAAAGCTGAGGGATTGAAGTTTCAGATCCACGATCGTTCGAAGAGGCTGAGGGGATTCTCTTGCACTTCTATCGGCAAGTGGGCTTCAATCAGAGCTAAGTCCTTGCTCTTTCTTTCTCTTTCTGTTTGTTTTACGTTCTTGCTTTCCTCTTCGAAAAATCCCGTTTCCCTAGGAAAAGCCATTGATGAGCTTGAAGAAGAGGCCCTAAGTAAGAAGCTCGAACGCTCAGAACAGATACATCGCTCATGGAAAAGAACTTTTTTCTATTTTTATTTTATGCCCTTAAGACTTGGCGACACACTGTGTATGGTGCTAGCTTTGAGATCTTGACTGATCATGAAAGCCTTAAATGTTTGTGTAATCAGCCTAAGCTTAGGGGTTGGAAAGCTCGGTGGGCTGAGCTAATGCAGGAATTTGACTTGTCTATCAGATATAGACGAGGAAAGTTCAATATAGCATAATGCCAATGGTAAATGAGTAGGGAACCTAACAATTTCTTGAGGAAATATGCAAAGGCTCAAAAATGAATCTATGAAGAGAAAGTATTTGGGAAGAGAGAGGAAGACTAGGAGAAGCTTGGGATTTTAGGGAAGGCAGAGCTTCGATTTTGAAGTTGTAAAGAACCTTTATCTCTCAGACGTTATTGATTTGCAACAAAAAATACTTGCTAGAAGGAACAATGTTCAAATGTCCACAAGAGGTGTCCTTTCATGAAAATATGTGTAATTTGATGAGCAAATTGAAAGCATGCTTTTTTAGAAATTAAATAGGTTGCCATACGTAAGTTCTTGGTAAATCTACATTAGTCACATTTTTGTTTGCTGATTTTAAAAGGATCATGGAGTATAATATCACATGTATAACAAGTTCTACTTGGTACAACTTAAATCGCATGTGATGCTTCTTGAGTGAGTACTTTTGGATGGTTGGAGGTTTTGTATTGTCATTTTTTACCTTTTTTATGACAAGTTTTTGATACTAACTTTTTGTGTAGAATATTTGATTTGCAATTTCACACAAATTTTGTAAGAGTTTGCATGCACTTGTGTGTGTGAGCTTGCATACCTATGTGTGATGGTGCCCATCTTACTTTTTTGCTACAATAAAGACTTATTATCCTTTGAACAGTCTTATAAGGTGAGTTGTTATGATTCTTATTGGAGGCCTTGTGTCATTTGAATCTTGTTTCTTCGTTGTGGTGTCATCAAATCAGTTTTTGAAGGTATGTATATTTTTGCACGTGATGTGCTTGTATAATAAAATATAGTCATGGTCTTTCAAGTTAGTAGGCCTAAGTCTTCAGCTTTTGCTATAGGTGTACAAATCGGTCGAAGGAAAATTTTCTGAGCAATTACTTAAGGTATGCATTTTGTATACATGAAAGTTGTTGTTTTAACTCTAAATCGATCTATGGTAGTCTTATGTCGATGTCTCCCAAATTCAACGTGATGAGGCTAAGATTAGATTGCATAGCTACTAATATGATTTGAGCATCAACTAGGTGAAGATTGGAAGCGAAGCATTATTTGCGCTCTTACCAGATCCGGTCACATGTTTTTCATCTGCCAAATATAAGCAGCTCCAAACTTTCTCCTTAGACAAGCAAGCAAACTTGGTTCTAGTGGATTGGCTCACTAGTGGTCGTCGTGATTGCGGTGAAGTATGGGCATTTGAATCATATAGAAGTACCAATCAAATACTATTGGATGGAGAAACACCAATTCTACTCGACACGGTACGCATTATGATAATTCGCAATGTGGAAATTTTTAAAAATGCTATATGATCAATTTACTTTTGACAATAATTCAATTGCAGATGCAGCTTGATCAAGGAGCCGTCCAAGATGTCAATACTCGTTTAAAAGGGTGTCATGTGATTGCTATGCTAGTTATTTATGGGTGAGTCCTAATAACATCTGTTTAGGAGATTTTTGCTTGAAAGTGCATATTATGACATAGTTCTCAAGGATTTGAGAATATTTTTGAGCGAATAAAAAGCTTTGAGGTTAGAGGATAAATGATGATGATTTTCTGGTCTTATTGTCACTCTTGGTTGGGTGCTTTATTGTCTGTACATTTTTGCAAGCACTATAGACCTCTTAGTTTTCGAGTGAAGTTGTAGTTGTATTTTTTCTGAAGAGTTGATTGTTGTTATTGTTCATTTTAGTTTTATCTATTGTTGTGGTTTATGAAAAACCAATTGTATTGATGTTGAGTTGGACTATAGAACCTTGGATTGATTTGTTGGATTTCTATGCTCAAGACCAAACCCATTCGGTAATGTGCATCCTGAAATTTTTTTGACTCAACCGACAAATCCGAGGAGACAAAACTGACTCAGCCGACAATTCTGACTCAACCGACAAATCTGAGGAAGCCGACAAATCTGACTAAGCCAACAAATCGAACAAAGCCGACAAATCTGATGCAGCCGACAAATCTGACCAAACCAACAAATCTGATGAGGCCAAACAATCTGACCAGGCCGAACAATCTGACCAAGCCGAACTATCTGATGAGTCCGAACTGTCTGACTTCGTCATCAGGGAAAAGTCCATCCAAGGCTTTATGGCAGTTCACCTACTTGTACGTAATCTTTATTACTTAAAAGGCGGTTACCAACTACAAGGCGGCTGTAATTAATTAAGTAGGTAGAAAAGCACTGACCTGAAAGACTTAAAAATATCTTGTAAATAAATATCTTTTTGGTTAGTTATCTATAAAAGACGGAAGCTCTAAAATATCTGCCCCTCACTGAATTGCGTTCATCAGCTTCACGCCCATTTACTCACCTTCTGATTTTTATCACGAGTACATTTTTCACACTACTGTTTTGTTCTATTAAACATTACTACAGTTTTATTCATCTTGATTATTGCTGGTAATTGTTGCACTTCCGATATACAACCGTCCATTGTTCTACTTCCGCTGCTATCCCACTGATTTTTGACATGGTATTAGAGCGGGTGGTTCAGTAATCTGCATTTCTATTTCTGGTTATCAGTCTTGTTTCTTCCAAGACATTGTTGAGCAAGTGCACAGCCAACAGTATTCCGATATCGTTGTTTCTACCAACGATCTCTCACTCTATACCAGAATGGGTCCATCTTCTAGTTCATCTCTGATCGACAAACTCGATGGAGATAACTACCAACTTTGGAAGTTCAAGATGAAAGTAGTTCTACTTGCCAAACTGTGGGACATAGTTGATGGCATAGAGGTCAAGCCAGAAGGTGATGCAACCATCATCACCAAATGGAGATTGAGAGATGGCAAGGCATTTGCCATGATTACTCTCAATATCAAAGACTCTCAAATTAGCCATATACGAGCTGCTCAGACTGCTAAGGATGCATGGGACATCCTAGCAACTCTTTACGATATCAGGGACGTCACTTCCAAACTTCATTTGAGGAAGAAATTCTTCACCCTGAGAATGTCTAAAGCAAATAGTGTTTCGAGTCATCTCAACACTTTCAAAAATCTTATGGAGCATATGACTACAATTGGCTCAGTCATTGAAGATTCCGATGTTGTTATGACTCTATTATCGAGTCTCTTGATGCCTATGAAAATTGGGTCATGGCAATTTCGACCCAGGAGCATCTCGCTCAAGAGTAATTTCGATGCTACTACAAGAGGAGATCAGAAGAACTTCATTCTCCTCAGGCTCCGGATCAGATCCTCAAGCTCTATATTCAAAAAGAAATTAGAAGTTCAGATCCAAGAGATCTACACAGTCAGATTATCCTGACAGGAAGAGCAACATGCAGCAGCCTGTACCAAATGAAGCATCAACTTCAGAGCCTTGTCATTTCAGCAAAGGCAGAAGCTATTCTGTAAATACTATAAGAGGACTGGTGATCTCATTAAGGACTGCCAAACTTTGAAGTACAACAACGAGAAGAAGAAGCAGTTCCAACAGCAAGCCAATACTGTCACAACCAGTCACTCGATCCAACAACAAGAGGAAGGTGAAGCTGCCTTTATGACCAAGGTTGGAGAACATTAGGATATCGACTCCTGGTACTTGGACTCAGGAGCAACTCAACATATGACTCACCATCGAGACTGGTTCCAATGCTACAAGCCATTCACCCATTCAAGAGTTGTACAGCTTGGAGACAACTCATCTCATTGTATCGAAGGTGAAGGAACAGTCAAATTCGAGTTTCAGGGTGATGTAAAGTTGTTGTCCAACGTTCTTCATGTTCCTAACCTTACCAAGAATCTGCTTTCAATAAGCAAAATCACTGATTTTGGTCGAAGGGTTGAATTCGATACAGAGGGCTGCACCATAATGAATAAGTCTAGGAAAGTTTTAGCTTTCAGTAAACGATGTGGCTATCTTTACAAGCTTAGTCATTGCTATTCAACAAATAGCCAAGCTCTTCATTCATCCACTTCTGAATCGATTGATATGCTTTGGCATTTCAGATTAGGCCATCTAAACTTCAATAGTATTCAGCAAATGTCGACTCAGAATCTAGTGCAAGATCTTCCTTCTGTCAGTAAACCAACTTCTCCATGTGAAAGCTGTATTATCAGCAAGCATGCTAGAAGTCCTTTTATTTCTAATTCAGTTCATACTTCCAAAGGTTTGCTTGATCTTGTACATAGCGACATTTGTGGCCCTATGCAGACTGCTTCCACAGGGGGAGCCCTCTATTTCCCAACATTCATTCGAAGGACTGCTACTTATTGTCTGAAGAACAAATCCGAAGCTTTCAAGCAGTTCAAGGCGTCTGCTGAAAATCAGACCCAGAGAAAAATCATGGCTCTACGTACTGATGGAGGGGGAGAATTCATCTCCACCGAATTCAAGGACTTCTGCAAGGTCAATGGAATACATCAGCAATACACAACCAGCTACTCACCTCAGTCCAATGGCGTAGCTGAGAGGAAGAATCAGACACTCATCCAAAGTGCCAAGAGCATGTTGGGCCATGCCTCTCTTCCAAAGAAATTCTGGGCAGAAGCTGTTACCACAGCTGCCTATCTGCAGAATCAATCCATCACAAAGGCCCTGAATGGTAAAACACCTTATGAGGTATGGACAGGATCGAAACCATCACTCACGCATATTCGAGTGTTTGGATGCATTGCCTACACTCAGATCCCTGCTTATCTAAGAAAGAAGCTGGACGACACTAGTAGAAAGTTTATTTTCATCGGCTATTCCCCATACAACAAAGCATACAAGCTCTACAATCTGGACACTTAGAAATCGTTCACCAGTAGAGACGTCATTTTTGTGGAAGATCGATTCATTGACCACAAGGGGAAAGCTCCATCGACTTCTTATTTCAGAGCCGACAATTCGGAACTCAGCATTGATCAACAACTCGACTCCGACTCCGACAAAGAGACAGACCCTTGACAAGTCGAACCACATCAGAGGATCGAAGTTCAACCCAGAAGATCGAACCGATCCATACAGCCTCCATCTCGATTCATGGATGATCTAGCCTACTACTTTGTGCAGGAACCAAACACTGTTTCAGAGGCAATGTCGACCCCTGATGCTGACCAGTGGAAAGCTGCAATGGACACTGAATTCGATACTCTGATCGAGAATCAAACATGGACTATTATTGAGCTGCAAAGGATCGAAATCCGATTCCATGCAAATGGATATTCAAAGCGAAGTATGATGCTGAAGGAAAATAAATCGATACAAGGCCAGGCTTGTTGCCAAAGGCTTCTTCCAGATTCCAGATATGGATTATTCAGAGACCTTCAGCCCTGTCGTTAAGCATGCTTTGATTCATCTCTACTCTCCTTTGGAGCTACAGCCGATCTCGAAGTCCACCAAATGGATGTCTAGACTGCCTTCCTCAACAGGACTATTGAAGAGGAGATCTATATGTCGTAGCCAAAGGGATACGAGCTCAGGGGCAAGGAGCACCTAGTATGCAAGCTCTGTATGGTCTGAAACAATCACCAAGAGCCTGGTTTCAGAAAATCAATGCATTTCTAATCAAGAATGGTTTTATTCCAAACTTGGTAGACTCAAATGTTTACTTTAAGTCTATTTTTCCTTCCTTCATAATCGTCACTCTTTATGTGGATGATACGTTACTTTTTAGTAACAATCTAATTTATTGAAGGATACGAAATGCATGCTAGCACAGGAGTACAAGATGACTGATATGGGTCCAGCCCATTATTGCCTTGGAATCCAGATTCATCGAAATTGATCCAGCAGACAGATTTATACCAGTCAACAACGATATCTCACTAATGTGCTGGAAAAATATGGAATGACCAACTGCAAAGAAAAAGTGCAAAGCAAGGAAGTGTCATTGGTTTACTGCAGGACAAATCTTATGGCAGCAGATTACTTCACGAAAGCTCTATCAAAGGAGCACCATCTCAAATTTAACGACATGCTAAATCTGAAGATCAAAGTTTTTCAGGATCCACATTAAGGGGGAGTGTTGGATTTCTATGCTCAGGACCAAATCCATTCGGTAATGAGCATCCTGAAAAAATTCTGACTCAACTGACAAATCTGAGGAAGCCGACAAAACTGACTTAGCTGACAATTTTGACTGAACCGACAAATTTGAGGAAGCCGACAAATCTGACTAAGCCGACAAATCGAAAAAAGCCGACAAATCTGATGAAGCCGACAAATCTGACCAAACCAACAAATCTGATGGGGCCGAACAATCTGACCAAGCCGAACTATCTGATGAGTGCGAACTATATGACTTCGTCATCAGGGAAAAGTCGATCCAAGACTTTATGGCAGTTCACCTACTTGTACATAATCTTTATTACTTAATTGGCGGTTACCAACTACAAGGTGGCTGTATTTAATTAAGTAGGTAGAAAAGCACTGACCTGAAAGACTTAAAATTATCTTGTAAATAAATATCTTTTTGGTTAGTTATCTATAAAAGACGGAACGACATGATTGGGATCGTTTATTGATGTATTTAACTTGAGCCTCACAAAGTTTAAATGCACCACATTAGACGGATAAGTTGTAGCAAGATGACTGGTTGTGACTTACAAACTCTCAACATTTTCCTTTTAAACTTTTTCACTTAGAGAAGGTACATACAAACAACTATGATCAAAGCAACATAAGAACATTGAAAATTCGAAAATTAATGCAAATCTATATGTCAATGATTGAGGAACATCAGTTGAATGAAAGTAGTGCTTTTCGTTATTGTGAACTCGTGGGGTCATAGAGAATCTAACCTGGGTGGGCAAGTCCTACTCAAGCACAATACACCAACTCACACGTGTTGGAAGATGAAATAAAATGAAGTATCTACGGTGATTCTAATATTATAAACTTAATGTGAAGCTATTGTATGATCTGGAGTTTTTGTAACAATCAACCCTTGATACCGACCCTAAGCCCTCTTTGTAATGTTTTAGGCCATGAATAATGGCTAGAGCCTACAAGTTAGGGCTTGCTCTTAGTATTGACTATATGACTCATAATTTTTTCTAATGTATGCTTGTATCAAATGACAGACCCAACTAGCTTTTTAAATCAAATCACAAATATTAACATGGATCAATGTTCCTTGTCCATGATATCTAGTCAATAACTCTCCCCTCCTCCTTGAAATGACATTGTGCTCAATGCCAACATATTGCAAAACGTTGTAATTGTAAACCCAAAGTGTTGGAGATGACAAAATGTAGATGTTGATGTTCACAATATGGACAACACCACCAAAATGCATGTGGAAGTCATGAATTTGCAAAATAATAACACAATGTGCTCACGATGGTTGATAATGCTTAAAACATAGACCAAGATGACAATGAATAGCATCCTTGCAAACACTACAAGCAAAGCAAGATATAAGACTGTTGTTACTTATAAAAGATACCATGCCAATCTAATAGACCATGATGGCCCCTTGAATATAGTCGTGAGTGGAAAAATACTTTTGAAGAAATTCAAGCCAATTGTATAGACTAAGATTGCTAGATCATAATGTGAAGGAATGTGTCAACACGTTTTATGATTTTCTTCTTCTTGAAATTGCAAGGCAACCATTACAATCTTGGCTAAGAGTTTGATCGTCTAGTAGTTGTTCATTGGAGTAGCTCCTTGTAAGCCATTGCAAAAATATTTCAACTGCTTGCCTGTGGAAATGGCTCTTGCAACCTTTGGCATAATACTTTAAATCGTTAGACATAGGAGAGTACTTCCTCCTTGCATTGTTTATGAGCCGGTTGGAGTTTGGTGACAATATCTTTCTCCTCATGCTCATAACAGTAGCATTGTAAGAACTGGGACTGTTTGGAAATGGTTCCAAAATATTGCCCAAACCACTATCTTTTTCATGTAGTTGGAACTAATTTTAGTTTTTGACATCATTTTTGTGATTTTCTTGGAAAATCACTTCAAAGTGGTGAATGAGAATGTTAGTGTGTTCTCTTCCCTTTGAGCATAAGGGATGAGGGTCCAGGCCAGAATGCCCGCGTCCAGCGTCCGGACCCGGACTCGTCCGACCCTCGGACGCGGGGTCGGACGCGTCTAATTTTTTTTTTTTTAAAAGAAAAAAACACAGATGCGTCCGGGGTCCGGACGCCATTTATTTTTTAAAAAATAAATAAAAAAAAAAATTTAAATTGAAAAAAAAAAAAAAACCGGACGCGTCGGGATGCGGACGCACCCCTGACGCGTCCGCGTCCGCCATCCGCTTCCTTGGATATTATCGAGCATATATAAAAATTAAAATGTCTGTTGTGAATTAAGAGTTTGTGCATGAATATGTTGAATTGGATTTTCATCCATATAGGCAAAGATGTATCATTCTGATGCATTGCCATAGAAAGAAATCAAGGAAATATGCTTGATAGTGCCAGGACAATGACCAAATCTTGGTAGTGTAACCAAAAGGTGTTCGGGGGGCAAAAATCCTATTCTCTTGACAACATGGCGCTTTTGATACTTGAGAAACAATAAGCTCTAATTGAATATAAGTTCACTATTACAAGCAAAACTTAGTTAAACTATAGTAAGAACAACTTATATAGTAATATCTTGATTTTTCTTTTTCATCTCTGATGCCATTTATTATCAACTAGCATGGTAGATAGTACCAGACTCCAGTGCTGTTTATACCCTTATGTCATTGTTTCCTTCTTTTGCCACCTTTTGCTGTTCCATTGGTCTCTGTTGGTTCCATAATAGTCCTTTCAGCAGTGAAGCAACTTTTGAATGAAAGTTCTATGAAGAGTTATTCCATGATTCATGATCTAGGCTACTACAGATCCTTTTGTAGTTCTGGGTAGGTCTACATGAGTGCATTGGGTGTTTATGGTCTAGATTGTAGGCCAACATTGCGATCACTGTTTGGTGTTTTTGGTCTTAATGCCTTGGACTTCTCTGTATCTTCTGAGACTTATATTGCTGCTATATTCATGGTCTATGTGACTATCTTGGGATATACCAAGTTACTTCTTGCTATTACTACGTAGTATTCCTTGTCTATGCGACTTGTTTGGAGTTTATATGCATACCATGCTTTCTACTATTGCATTCATTTGGCACTCTTGGTTTATCTAGCTGGCGTGGTATTTATCTTATGCAGAAGAGTTTTTACAGTATAGTTTAATCATCTATTTTATATTATTGCTTTTATTTGGCATTTTAGTTTGTTCATATGTGAACTATATAAAGTTAGCAGGTATTTAGTTATCATTCCAATTTCCAGCTACTATTTACAGCATAAATATTTTGGCAGCTTCTTCTTCTTGTTCTTCTTCATTATATCCATTTTTGGCACATTGTCTTCTTTTTGCCACATTCCGACCTTGACACTTTTAGTTTTTGGTTTCAGCATTTTCTTGGATAGTGGGACATTGTCTTTCTGAGGGAGTGTTTCATGGCAAACATTATGGATAGGGGTTGGAGTATGGACTATGGGTCTGCACTTATTCTGATCGATCATTTGGACCATACAGTTTGGGATTTTAGGTGCTGCCTCTATATTTGAAATATATTAGGGACTACTAGTCATTTGGCCATTATTGGGTCCTTCTATTTATGTGGTTAATCACATCGAGTCCATTTTAAGGCCTTTGTTCACTTAAGTCATTTGCTTAATTGGAGACTTTACCAAGGTTCTGAACTTTGGGTAGTGCGTAGATGGAGTTGGCTTTTGCTAGACTGTGTTAGCTTTGCTCACTGGCAAAGGTCAAAGGGCTATTTACATTCCAGGTAACTTGTTGTAACAAGATTTGATTACACATGGCTGTTTTTGGGACCAAGAAATTTATCTTTACATGCGGCAAACTTTCCCTTGCAAACTACCAGCCCAAAATTTCAATTTTGTTCTTTTGCAATTTGGGAGCTGCAGACAAACATTCAGACTAATTGTTCTCAAACAGTAATATTATCCCATTTATATTATCCAAATGTTATCGGAGATGAGATGTGTTGTTTGAACACTGCCAGAGATGTACATGCAGTACTGCAGACCTTCAATGCAATAATTTTATGGAATGCTGCTATGTAGGATTCCATGTGAATCGGTTTGAGACTTTTAAAATTCAACCTTTTCACCTTTTTTGTTGTATTTGTCCACATTGGGTTTTCACACATATAAAAGAAAGTTGATGGTATTATTCTATCCCATGACTTATCAGACTTAAATATGACGTGGTGCTGTCTTTTCTTGCAAATTGTTGTTACGGCTTATGCAGAAATGGTAGACATGGTTAAACCATTCTTTTTCAAACTCCATTTTAATACTGGGTTTTAGAAAAATCAGAACACATGCAGCATCATGTAGTTCTGAGTTCCTTGAGTAGAGAGAGATTGTAACACTCAGAACAGCTGTTTGAAGTTATTCTGTGTGACTTGCAGGTATTCTGTGGTCTTTTAGATGCGACTTCTTTTTCAACAGGAACTATTGCTTCATGCTACTGGTTCTAATACTGGTCTTTCTTCCATTTTGGGTTATGCAGACCACAGCTTTCAGACGTGAGCAAGCAGGTCCAGAGAAAGGTAAAACTTTTAGCAGGAGATACCCTGAAAATTGGTATTCGGAGGAGGCGTGATGGAACAAGAGGACCAAGCAACCTGGAATCTCCATGCAAATTCTTTGCATCTTGCAGCACGTTTGGACCGTCTGTAAGATGACTATCAATTGTGCAAAAAATATGGTTTCGTATATCAGTAGTAGAGAAGACTTTTGATTATCAAATAACCATCTGAAGTGGCATTCTCAAACCTATGCAGGATTGCGGCATCCTTGTCCGGCTAGCAGCCACAAAGACTGAACAAGTCTACGAGTTTCTAAGGGAAGCATTGACTGCACTTGTGCCTCTGGTTGGCACCCTCCCTTACATTGGAAAATGATCTTGCAAGTTAATGAGAGAAAAGTGGTTTTAGCTCTTTTACGAGCATCATGGGGCATGCTCAGGCCTCTCTTAAAAGTGCAACTCTGCTTTCTTACTAGTCACCAAGATTACTCTCACAAGCAACAAGCAGATGAATGTTTTTCTGTCCCAGCTGGCACATTATGAATCAGGCTTCTGGTACTTCTCCTTTAAGATTTCATGCTCAGGTTTTATATCAGGATCGATGGCAGTAAACATGATGTTTACCTTCCTGAGTTGATATTGTGGCATTCAAATCAAACCCACTAGTTGAAATCACAGATATTTCAACTATCAAGGCTCGTAAATGTTTGGTGGACATATGGGAGATAAGGTCGATATGATAATCTGGAAATTTTCTCTAAGCTATGTTCGTCTTTCCATTTTCACAGCCTTTATAGGCTTATATGTGAGCTAGAAAGTGTAGCTTTTTACACAATTGTAGCACATTGAACAGTTTAAACAAGTCTTCTCTGAAAGATTACGTTCACTTGAAACTTGAGACCAACTTTCATTACAAAATTGGGCACATTGAAGAGAGTGAAATGTTCCATTAGAGCTTCAATTGAGATTGATGCTTCTAAGATTGCCACCATTTTCGTTTTCCTGCTAAATTATCCTGATAAAATCAGGACAATCATATCTTTGATATCCTCTTTACATTGGCATGTTTCAGTTTCAGGCAGACAATCACCACAATCATCCTAATTTCGTACATGTGTGCATACAGCTTCTACTGGTTTCCTGTTTGTGCAAAAATTACTAGAGCTATCAGTGATAAGTGTCAATGGAACTGTACTGCTGTGTTACTGTCTAGACTATTTATCTTGTGATTTTGGTTGTTTCACTTTGTTTATCAGAAGAAGATGATATTTGGAAGTTCTTAGTAATTGTACTACAAAAACTTCTCTTATATTTGTCTCTACCAAAATCCCATTTTTTATGCAAAGCTAATGCTAGTACTTCTCAATAAACCTGCCAACTAACATGTTCACCCAGTCACTTCTAATCCCCTGGGCTCTCCCAATTTTTGTTCAGATAGGATTTTTTTTACTGGTTTGCAAAACCGTTTCATGACGAGAGAGAGAGAGAGAGAGAGAGAGAGAGAGAGAGAGAGAGAGAGAGAGAGAGAGAGAGGTTTGTGTGTGTGTGTGTGTGTGACATCATCTCTCCCTCTCATTGTCTTGCCTCTGCAAGCCTATCCTACACAGGGGAATCCTCCATAGGTAGAACAATGAGAGGGAGAGATGATGTCATCTCTAATTCCCCTCTTTTCTCTTTCCTAGTGAAAACTATTTTTCTGATTCTAATGATGATCTAGAAATTCACCTTTGTGCAATTTTTTTTTCATGTAATTGCAAGTTAAATGAGCAATTTTGAAATCAACATTTTGATCTATCAAAGAAAAGCCATTAAATGTGATTTTTATATTGTTGCTTATATTGGATTGTTTAGCGATATTGACTATTGATTGTGGAAAATTAAAAGATAGTTTATAGTTATACCATTTTGTGATTGGGGTTTTGACAATCTGTGAGTAAATTTTTTACAAGTTTCACTCTATCTATGGTTTGATTATGTAGCACATGACGTGCCATGTAATATTAAATGCATTTTGTCTAACTACAAGAAGATACTAACTAAATACAAAAAATTTCAATGGATTTCAATGTGAACAAACAAGTCACTTGTGAGTATCATAATGTAAGACAACTTTGGAAGTGATGTTGGTTGTCTTTACCCGATACTACTAATAATCCTCTCAATGTCTTTTGATACGTGTCATGACAATCTCTAGCACACCTTCCTTCTATGGTAGTGTGCACTTTCATTTTTTTTTCTTTTTTGTCATGTATTAAAATTAGCTTTTCATTTTCCAATAACACAAAAGGTTGTGATGCCATAGCATGAGCCACTTTATCATGTGAATCATTCACAAGCATTCAATTTTCTCGGGTAAAACAAATGGTATAGTCTATGTGATAATGCAAGTACCAAATTGTGTAGTTTATATGACAATTCATGTATCAAACCATCACTGTCATGAATAATATCCACTTTTAAGATATTAAATTGTATTTTTGTGGATACGTTACGGGTTTGATAGATTAACAAGTTCAAATTATAAAATAGAAAATATATTTTGACACATTTGAAACCCAAATTTTGAGCAAAATTGTTATTTCAGAATATTTTTTGTAGTCTCTAAACATAGCACGCTGAGATGCTAAGTGAAATAGCTAGTTTTTTTTTTTAGCCTTCAAAAATAGCATGTCGGCGTGCTAAGTGAAATAGAATTTTTTTTTGCATCCTGCAAAGATAGCACGTTGGTGTGCTAGGCGATTCAATCGCAGAAAAAAAAAATCTGGCTGAATCGCCTAGCATGTTGGTGTCCCATCTTTGGACGTTGAAAAAAATATCAATTTTAAAAAGAGTTTACTTTGAAATTTCATTATGAGATTTTTAACTATGTATCAAACCAATAAACATTCAAGTAGTAGCATAAAAAAAGTAGCACTTTGGAAGTGGTGTTGTTTGACACGTGAGCAATCTGAGTGTCCTTCAAATTCAGGGATACAATGGCAAAGTGCTTTGCCATCCTTTGCTTCCCATGCTGGAAGCAATTCAAGTTCTACCGGCTTGGGTATTGAACCATTTACGTACTCCCACAGCTCTTTTTCGATCAAGATCATCCTCATCTTGAACTTCCACATGTGGAAGTCATCTCCGTTGAATTTGTTGATCAAGCGGATCTCTGAGGTTAAACTTTCTATAGCAATCGAATAGCAGAGCTGAAACACAAACAGAAAAAAACAACTCTATAGAGTTAGAATAAATCCTAGACCCTAGTAATCCAATGAACCTAGGCTCTGATACCACTTCTTGTGGGAGCAGACACTGATATTACTCTATGGGCGAAATTAGATATCAGCTCTGATACCACTTCTATTGGAAGAAAACAAGAAAATTGTTATAACCAGGATCGTGGATTACTTAGAGAATGGAGTTACGAGCAGTTCTTTGTGTGTGGAATCAGATTATCAGTGTAGGAGTCATAGGAGAGATTGCAAAAGGAATTAGGCGTCTAAGATAGCCATACAATCCTCTAATATTGATAACCTGATATGAAGAGAATGTAGAATTAATTCAGACGTCAGAGACAGCCATACAATTTTTTTCTTAATAACATTTGTCTGAGAGGAGCGAGAGTTATCATTCAACAAGAATGCAAAGGTATAGAACAATAGCGAATCTGTATATTGAAGTTGTAAATACAACGATCAGACCACAGTACAATTACGTTGATAAGCGCGTGATTCTACTAACAGATTCAAGACAATTGTTAAGGTTCTAAATCTCTCTCTCTCTCTCTCTCTCTCTCTCTCTCTCTCTCTCTCTCTCTCTCTCTCTCTCTCTCTCTCTCTCTCTCTCTCTCTCTCTCTCTCTCTCTCTCAAAGGTGTTATCCGCTATCTGACCTTACATATCATGATCATCTATTTACAATCGCTCAATTACATGTATATATATCAGCTAAAAAATCTGGTACTAACTTAACTTTACAATTACAAGATTGATAACAGCTGTTAAACTGATCAGTGGATCAGTTCGTTGATGGAGCGTGAAGGCTTTCTGGTCTGATAGCGAAAATCCGTATATTTCTGCAGACTGGAAATGCGACACTCCTTGGCCTTTTTGGTCGTTACCTTTACCTGAGGGCAGCCTTTGAGATTTGTAAGACACCTTCGGTATTTGTAGGACATCATCTTTATCTGTAGGACACCTTCGACCTATTGTAGGGCAAGTTTCGTCTTTTTCACCTGTTGAAAACTGCATGCAAATATGCAGTGTCGGGTTTTTCGCAATGTTCGCCTGTGTAGAAATCCGTGTAAAACTTGCAGTTTCGCCTGTCAAAAAACTGCATGTAAGAATGCAGTGTCGTATTTTTACGTCCTAATTGTCGCCTGTCAAAAACCTCGTGTAAGAACACAATGTCGGATTTTTTGCATTTTTCGGCTGTGGAAAAATGCGAGTAAAAACCAGAATGTAGCGACAATTAGTTTACAAAACAGACTGTTTAAAAACAATTCATTTTCTGCAAGTTACATTTGAGAGAGTAAAATTTAGAGGAGGGCTGTTGGGATGAGTAGGAGTTAGATTAAACTCCAACAGTATATGTATACACATATGATAATTATCACACATTATGAACGCGACTATAGGATTGCTAGTATATGTATACACACATGATGATTATCAATCATAGCCAATCTATTGGAAACGGTCCACAACCTTGTGGCTGCAAGGTGTCATTCCATTTGCTTCATAGTTTACATAAAGGGTCCGCTGGGACAGCGACCTATCTTCTATATGATGCTTAATAGGACTCCTACATGGAGCACTCTATATACATTGTAGACTGCATATATGCTACATAAAAGAAACATGATTATCACTTTCACTCATAAAGTCGAATGCTACTTTGTCATGAAAGGTTTCTAGCTGACCATTTTACCGATATACTATGCTTTACATCGGTTAAGATTAAATCGTAAGCTCAATACAGGTATGGCACTTCAACCACACATGTTTATAAAATGAATGAAGAAAATGATGATTCTTATCGTACGATTGGCAATAGAGCATAGCAATTAAACCATATGCAGATGTTTTATTTATCGTTTGAATTATATGTACTTATCCATAAAGTATTGTTGTGGTAATGCACAAAGAATTGATAGTAGTGAGTATTTCATGACGTCTTCACAGGATAACGCTTCCACCACCATCCATGTATGAGCTTTGTCATAAGCTAGCAAAACGTATCACCACCTCGACTTAATCAAAGACACTATAAAAACAATATTCTACTTATGTTCGCTCTTTCTGTAAAGCATAGCTTTCCTCTGTCTGTCTTTCTTTCTTTTTTATTGTTTACAATTCAAACGATTATTGAAATAACCTAATACAAGAAATCGTACTCGTTTTTGGCTTAAAATACTCTTGGAACGCATGGATTTGCACAAGGGTTGTTATAGTCTCTAATGTTAGAATGGCATGGATTTGGCCTAACATATTCATTGAGACTATACAAGCCAAAGATTTTTTACTTGTTTCTAAAACATGGCAGCTTAAATAAATTTGTAATTTTTGCACTAGCCCTTTCAAGTTTACACTAGTAATCAAACTAGTAATCGAGCTTGAACACCCTTGGAAAGCATGGATATGCTCAAGGGGTTTTGACACCATTACACGACTCATTTATGGGTCCACGGGTTAGTATGGCATGGATTTGCCCTAATACCATTGTACGTGTGTCCTTTCTCAACCTAAAAATCTTTTCGTGAGGACAATTTGCACATGTTTTTAGCAAGCGTCCTTTCATTGATTTAATATATACTAAAGACTAATAATTGATATAGACTAATGCCTATTACACTGATGAGCATGGCTTCCGCCCTGATACGGTAATATGATGGCTTAGCCTATCGCTAAGATTCACAAGTGAATGGGAAGATTGGAGTATGAATTTTTCATTTTAACCAAGCTGTTAAGTAGCAATGCTTATTTTGTACCTGGATAACAACTGACATTCAATGTCAACACCTGTCTTCCTCACATACTAACTCGCTTGGTTTTGTGTTGTGGGATGGTGGCAGGTACCAGCTAGATGTCCTGAAATAAGTCTTACTTTATGGTGCTTTATTGTAATGTATTTTACTTCTCAGCTATAATTTACCTTGTTGGCTTATGAATAAAGGTTTCAACATTTGGTCTTGCTTAAGCAAGAAGAACTATGTGAATGCTTTACTCTCTCAGGCTTCTCTATCGCGTCAAAAGGTGTGGAGACTCACCCTACGGGGCCACGCGATTTTGGAAAAAAATTTGTTTACACAGATAGAAAAACATGCTGCTCCTATATTACACTAAAGAACAACAAAATAGCAGTTACAACCAGAATGACGGCATAACTGGGAGGCTCAAAATCATTCGTCTCATAGACGAGCATCACGTAGAGTGTGTCTGGATGATCCATTTATAGAATTCATCCATGTATTAAATATAGTAAATATTTGTCACCTAATTAGATAAGCCGTTGTACTTGGAAGTATTTGACTTGTGTGACAACTATACATGGTATATACAGTCAACGAGTCAAGGAATGTTGACGCGGACGAGAATGTTGCAAATCTCTCACTTCGCATTTTACGTGAAGTGGCTTTCTCTCACTTCGCATTTTTTGGAAAGTGGTTGGGAATGTTCCTCGTTGAAAATAGACGACTGTCGAGACTTTTCTCTCTCTTCAAAATTTTGCGAAAAAGTCGACAATGCCTTAAAAAGTCGACAGTGCCCTTAAAAAGACAAAGGTGTCTTTAAAAAAATTTAACTTCTTCAAAATAGTTGAAAGGAGGAAGCTAAAGGCAAAAAGCCGACACTGTCGCAAAAAAGTTGAACTGTTGAATGCTGAAGTGTCGCATTTCGGAAAAAGACGACACTGTCGCATTTCAGAAAAGCCGACATTGCAAAAAACGTAGTTCATTTCTGCAGACTGTTGCAACACTTAGTGTATTTCTACAGACTGTTGCAACACTTAGTGTATTTCTGCAGAGTTGTTCTAAATGCTAGTTCGTGGAAGTTCTTGAAGATGGCCAAGTCTTTAATGATCTTCAAATTATTGAACTTAACATCTGAACTTGAAATATGATAGGATTGGTTACCCTTTGCTGGAGATCAGCCGGAAGCCTGTTGTAGACATTCTTCAAATAGTTTGGTTGTCTAAGTTATGATTCCTGCAGGTATCAGATGAGCAGACGTAGAACCAAAGTTGGTTTCACCTGACTCTAGATCAACGATCAATAAATGTGCAGGAAGAATCTTGAAATAGAAATTAGTCATTCACCAAGGAGACAACTGTTGACTTGATTTCCAACACCTTGGCCCCTACCTCCTCAGCCTAGTCCGTCAAGGCTCTTCCTCTGCTTCCCTCCTTTATGAAGGGCTCATGAAATTAATCCTTCTGTGTACTACTTCTGCCACCCTCTCTCCTTATGTTGTTTCTTCTCTTGCTGCTCCCTTCTCTTTGGAAGAGCTGCACATTGTGTTTCTTTCTCTCCCCCTCAGCAAAACTCACGGCCCTAACAATATTGTTCTTGAATTTTTCATCCGGTTTTGGCCTTCCCTTGGATCCTACCTCCTCGACCTTGTTCGTCAAGGCTCTTCCTCTGCTTCCTTGCCTTCCCTCATTTATGAAGGGCTCATGAAATTAATTCTCAAGCGCCCTCTCCCTTCTACTCTCGCTGATTTCCACACCCTTACCATGCTTAATACCTCTTAGAAAATTATTGCCAAGGCTATGGCTTCCTGCCTTTCTCCTTTACTCAATTTTGTCCTCTCCAAGGAGCAGTTTGGCTTTGTTAAAGGCTGCAATATTATGGATTCCATACTTAACATATGGACGATGGTTGACTCTTTTGCTCATTTCACTACTCTTGCTATCATTCTCTCCATGTACCACCATGTCAAATTTTGGTTGACGCTCCCATGTCCTCTAATGAGCGCTTGCTTGTTGACCTTACTTACTTTCTTTCCCTTGGTCTTCGCCATTTTATGGGTCCTTCATCGGGCCTCTCTCTCCGTGGGAGCCTCTCTTGATTGCCTCCTTCCTTCCTTACCACTCCGCCCCGCCCATCATCGCCTCTTTTCGGCTCTTTTTCCGACCTTTCTTAACTCTGCTTGGTCCTTGACCGACTTTGACCCTTCTAAGGTCCGAGCCATGCCCTTTGGCAAACTTCGTTATCTTGCCTATCGTATCCTTACCCGTTCGCTACCACTACTTGCTAACTGGCCTTTCCTCTCTGACTATCTTTGCCTTGTTTGTCAGTTGGAGGAGGAATCCTTTGAGCGCTTGTTCCTTCATTGCCGCAAGGAACCCAAGAGGGTTGGCTCAGCTGGTTAGCTTGGCATCCAAAGTTTCTTTGGTCCCAGGTTCGAGCCTCCTCTTGGAAACCAAGAAGCATTGCCGCAAGGATCTCATTGGGTCCTTCTCAATCAAGTTCAGTTTCAGAGGGGGTGTTGACTGATATAGCTTTTCTTTTGTAATGTACATTTGTGAAAATATACTAATCTTTTACTGACTTGCAAACACAAAAAAGATTTGACTGAGGTTTAAGTTGAATGATTATTCTATAGATTTGCTCTTGAGAATCAAGATGGATAGGTTGCTTGAGAGAATAATTGCATAGATTTGCTCTTGAGAGAATAGATGGACACACAATTAGATCTGTTTTTGAGAGAGGTGATAGATCGGTCTGCTTTAAGATGTTCAAGAAGTGGGTCATTTCTTTGTTAAAATTCATAGAATGAGCAATCAATTTACAGTGCCGATGACAGGACTATAGGATGTTTAGAGGAAGTGGCAGATTGATCGGCCGCTGCTGAAGATCTGGTGGTTAAAGATGTCTTCTAGTATACGCTTGCGAAAAGTTAACAAAATATTCAAACGCTTTGATGTTAATGGCGACGAGCGCCTCAGCAGACAGGAAATGGCTAACCTGATCTTTGCTGTGAATCCCCGAGTGAAGTTCAGCGAAGAGCAGATCAAAGCAATACTTGATGAGGTTTCCAGAACTTATCCGGATTTTATCGATGGCGAGAAAGGGCTAAGGCTTGACGGCCTTTTACGGACTTACGATGATGGCGCTGGAGATTTAGACAGGGATTTCGATACCCTAGGAATGGATCTACGCAGCGATAGTGGATCTGAAGAAGAACCAGAAAAAGAAAAGAAAAAGAAGAAGTACCAGAAAAGAAAAGATGAAGAAGAAGAAGTACCTGAAAAAGAAGAAGAGATGCCATTGCTTCTTGGCACATCTTAAGCCTTGATGAATACAAGATTTGCACCCTGCCTGTATATGGTAACATTGGTATTTGTTGATGTTATTTTGATCTACATTAGGACTAGATAGGAGATCTTAAGCACTTGAATTTAATTATGAACCATAGATGCACTCTAGATTCTCAAATAGAATCTTGACTCACGAATCTCTGTAAAAAAAAACAGCGATTCGCTGTAAATCGCTGTTTTTTTTTTCAGCGAATCGTGGAGTAAAATAAAATTTTTGTTTGAGATTCGAGAATCGCGAAACCCAGCAAATCGAGATTTGCTGCAACTATGTTATGAACATTCACATGATTGGAAACTTACCAAATTTGAATTTCTTAAAGAAGGGTGGAGTTTTTAGGAAATATTGTATCTTGGAAGGCATCAATGTGAAATTGAGCAGCGTTAAGAATTGGACAATACATAAAACCAACAATTGAGAGGTTTTTTGGGTAGAATCAGTCTCAAACTGTAGCTGAATTGATTTGATCTTCCTAGCAATAATGGACCCTAGTCCATTGCAGTGGGGTGTATGGGTAGAGTTGTTGACTGCCACCGGAAAGGTGCATACTCGAATCCCGACCACTGTGTAGTGACATCTAAGGAGCTTAGCTCCGTTAATGGCATTGTCAAGTTGTATATGTAACGACCACTAGTTGCTTAACATGTACAAAATAATGGACCGTAGTATGCAGTTGCTTCAATATTTTATAACTTTTTGCTATAGGTGCTTAGTACCTTGAAACCACTAAACTATGAATAAGTTTTGTAGAAAAATTGAAAAGTTGTAGAGAATGCTACTGCAATAGTTAGAGAATTGAAAATGAATAATCATAAGAATATAGATTTGTGGGTGAATGGATCAATTTATTCTAATAATCCAGTTATCAAGATTTCAAGTCCGTAACTCATCTTCTCATATTTGTATGTGAAAGAAATAGCGGATTACTTGGATATTGTTAAAGGTTGCGTGATAATGGAATGCATAGCGTATCTTGTCTTAATCAGCAATTACAGTTTGCTAATCAACAATTGCAACGTGCAAATCAACAATTGTTTCATTATGTTCAACACACTAGTGCTGAAAACAATGCACTGAAGCATGTTATATCAGAGTTGAATGGTACAGTCACTAGTCTTTGTGGCTCAAACCAAGATATGATAGAATCCATGAAAAAGTTGCGATCCGACAGTTTAAAATCTATTGTTGATATACAAGTTATCAAAAAGACAATAATGAAGAGAAAAAGAAAGAGATTATCGATGAAAATTATTGATGACTTATCACATAGTGACAATCGGAAAAAAAAAAAAAAAAAAGATTCAAACATTTAAGTATGTTTTCTTATAAACTGTTTATTTGATTTGTATTTGTCATTTAAGTTTCATTTGCATTTGATAATAAGCATTATCAATTTATTAAACATAATTTGAGTTTTAAATGTTTGTTGCATATCATGTTTGGTGGCAAAGAACTATTTAACAGATCGTTCATGCATTGGATCATCTTTAAGTCATGTTTTATCAAGAAAGTCAGCAAAGACAATGATGAAAAATGCTCGGTTTGAAAAAATGAAAAACGAAATTGTAGAGAGTGTATTAAATAAGGTTCAAACTTACTTGAATGCAAATTTGATACAAGGTGTATGGGATGATTCTGGAATTAGCAGAAATGCATATTCCACTTTTTTTTTAACGGTTAAAGAAGCCTTTTCTTAAGTGATGGTGAAGAAAACTTATCTTTCTCGTCCATATCAAGTAAGATTAACAAGAAACTATTATAATGATGGAATGTTCAAAGTAGTTGGCCAACCACTTCATATAACTTATTTATACAAATCAAAATGTGGTGAGCTCAATTACAACGACTGTAATAATATTTTTCTTCATATTGAAAATGTTCTAAAATACATTATTCGATTCTACAAATTAGAAAAACATCAAGTAAATGAAAATATTATTATTGTAATGAAATTAGATGAATCCGAAATCATCAAAGGTCAAAAGTTGGAATGAGTGAGTGTCACTTTGATGAACAAAATTTCAAATATCGATGATCGAACGTTTAGTGTTCAATCGAAAAATCACATATGGTGGTTGACGCCATTACAGATATACTTTTCAATTTTCTTTTTAAGTATCCTTATTAACATTGAATACATTGCCATTTTTTATTAACATGTCATGCATTACTTGCTTCTCTACAAGTCTTGAAAGAGGACCATAAAATACTTTCATGGATATTTTCACGAACAAATTATGGCGATATTATAAAGAGACATTTGGAGGGTGAGAAATTTGGAGGTCGAAAACCATGAAAGTTTTCAAATTCAATGGCACCTTGTAGGAGATTTGAAAACATTGAAATGTATGTATAATGTCCATCATGGGGCAACATTAAAACATCCATATCTTTATTGCTTGAAAGATTGCTACAATATGAATTTGGGACGACCCAAGATGAGAAGCAAAAGATTCAAATATAAGCAGTGTTCTGCCAATTCCATTATAAATTGTTCATATATGTACATTACATGCTGAGATTAGTATTATTGAAAAATTTATTTATCTGCATATTTTCCTTGCATGAAATACAAAACCGGAGTATGTGGCTAAAGTAGCTATTAAGAGGTTGGAAGAAGTTCTTTCAAAGACAAGACTACATAAAGATAATGTCATCATTGAGAAAAATGAGACTCTCCGAAAAAAAAAAAATGTTCTTAATAAGCCATCAACTAGAGGTGCTAAAGCGAACATTGGAAAGAAGTAATCTAATGGAAAATAGACAAACTCATAGGTGTTATCACGAAAAAAAACCTATCATCAAAAGATATGAGTACTTTGCAAAATTATTGCACCACATTTATAAAATCTATACGAGATTGTTGGGAAAAAGATCAAGTTATGCATTACATGGTATTGGTCTATTTTATTATATGGTACTTATCTCATTCATGATTATATTTCTTTCTACTGATGTTACTTATTTCAACTCTTATTTGTAGCACATCTTTCTTCATCATGTAACTTATTTTGCAAAGGAATATGGGAGCTTAAGTATCTAGTCATGACAAGGCACGTAAAAATGACATTGGCAAGCAAGAGGAGCATTTCATAGAGCTACAAATCATGGTGGACACAATTCAAAAAATAAATATTTAGTTCAACTTTTTTAGTGGTTTTAAAGAATAGCACAATTTAGATATTAAATTAAAAACTCGCCAAATGTTACGATCTTTCGTAACGCATTCAAATTCATAACAAAAGAGAGATTATTGTAATATATCAATAATTTATTACAAAACATTGTTTAATTTTCATCATCTTCTCCTCTTCAAGATTTAGACGGATAGTATTGTCATGAAGGAATAATCTCCTTTCATGTGGATCCAAAAATTCTGAATTTTTCTTTTGCTCATATTTATGTAACCCGAATAAAGGGCTATTGTAGATGATCTTTTTGTAGTATCATTGGGAGTATAATCCAATATTTTAGTAGCCAAATCTCTTTTCACAAAAAATATTTTATATGTTCCTCTGGAGTAAGTATGGCCTTCTAAACTAGCAGATAATGACTTGATGGCCATAATAACAATGGTTGCATATGGATTAAAAGATGAATGGTCTATATATAAATCTCATTATTTTGAAAGTTTTCAAATAATGAGAAAGAGATATATCCTTTCTCCCATGTGATACACCTCGAAGGCCTCTGTGTCTCATACCAAAGGCATCTAGTTAAGTAGCATATTGTAGAAGAGTCAAGAAAATAACAATACAACCTCAAACTTCAACATTTGTTTGAAAAAAAAAAACTTCACAATGTCAAGACCAATACAATATCTACTTACCAGATCATGATCATTGTATTCAACGACGTTTGTTCTGCTAATGTCATGGCCTCTACATTGTTCAAGGGAAGTCCTTGGAAGATATTTCTTTTGGAATTAGTGAGCGACAGAGATGGCGGATTTAATTTCACTTTTTGGAAAGTTTTAATAGACAAGTTGGGCACTAAACTGTGGTTAAGTACATCATTTCATCTAGAAATCGATAGACAAACGAAAAGGGTCAACCAATGGTTGGAGTGCTATCTACGACATTTTGTTTTAGATCATCAGACAAAGTGGATAAAGTGGTTGTATTTAGCTTAATTTTGTTATGATAGTACTTGATATGGCCACGAGTACCATTACAACCCTTTAGTGTGGACTTGTCAAAGGTTGTAGTTCCAGCAGTTGTGAATCAGGTTTCGCACGTGAATGAAACTTTGAAAGCTAAATGAGAGCATATTAAAGCAGCACAAATACGAATGAAGCAGTACGTTGATCAAAAAATGACTTTTCGTGACTTTGTTGAAGGAAATTTTGTGTATTTAAAGTAAGGAGAGAATCCACCTGGTGTCCACACTACTCTAACAACTATACAGGAAATGAGTGCCCGCAGTTGAGACAGAGGTTAGAGCGACCTGTCGAATATTGCCATATCTGCAATATGAGCAATCACAATACCCATGAATGTCAATATAACCTCAAGAACCAAGCAGTATGACCAGTACCGAATCTCGTCCCATTGGCACAACATCAAGATGCCTTGCTCCAACCACCGCCTAGATTGGCATTACCTCTCATTCTCCCCAAAACCCAAGGTTTAGTAGTACAAAATCATCAATCAGCTGCTCAGCAATTGAACATGGTCGAAGTGACTGAAGAACCCTACTATCCTAGAGAGGACGCACAAGATTCTATTCCAGTGCATTTTATAGATGGAGAGAATGGTGACTTAGAGCCAATCTATGCCAATCAGCTTAGAGGTACTGGAATTAGAGCTCCCATCAAGTGCTACATATGCAGAGAGAACCATAGAATTGTTGAGTTCGCTAACAAGCCACAAGGCAACTTTGTACCACTTTGTCGAGATTGCGGGTACGGGACACCCGTGTCTCACGTGTCCAATGAGAAAGGAGAAGCAAGGAGAGGTCTCTGCCCCTCTGCATTTGATGAGTGTGGTAGGAAAACCCAAAGCATCTATGATGCCTGTATTCATCCAGACTAGAGCCTAGAAACGAAAAGAGAAGGAGCCATCCAAATCTGCTACCACTGGTCTTTCTAGTGGATCATTTGGTTCATTATATGTAGGTGAATACCCAAATCCCACAGTCGAGCAAGGTAACTTTAGACGCATGGAGTGGGTGAAAGAATCTCAAGCCCTAGATTAGGCTAGAGAGACAGCCCTAGAGCAAGACCAACATCAGTCCGAAGGCGAGAACGATCAACGACCTACCACTTCCTCTCGCTCCCTAGTAAATCCTAGGTTACTGCAATTCATCCATGAAACCGGACAGAATGCAAATGAGAATTCTAGTTTTGAAGTTCCATATCAAGGAAGAGGAGAAAGATCTTACCGTTGTTCTAGTCGATCTGCTGAGACCTAGGCACCTTATTCAAAATGCATCCGACCATTTGGGAAGGATCAAAAACTTACATAGACGGACCAGACAATGAGAAACTTGAAGCGCACCCTACCAATTTGGTGTATGATGAAGTAGAGAGATCGCAACCAGTCCACCAAGTAGGGGTAGGATGGGAGAAAGATGCTAAATACGTGACCATTCCGATCACACATCGAGGGTTTCCAAAAGAATCGACCATAGTCGACGGAGGATCCAAAGTGAATATCATGCCTTCCAAACTTTATCACGAATGGGGCCTTGCACATGGTAAGCGCTCCTTTTACCATCCGACTAGCTAACCAGTCTAGTGTGAAACCGTTAGGCATAGCCAATGAAGTAGACCCATTTTTTTATGAAGATGATATCGTGATCAAGAGATTAGCACAACTAGTGAAGAAATCTAGCGAAGGCCACCAGGACTCCGTTTCACTTTTTATGATGAGCCTAGAGGCTATACCCCAAGAACCATTGCAAGGAGTCTATAGTGAGAACGAGATAGAAGTTCTTCAGGTGTTCACCCTCGAAGAAGGCTGAGAGTACGAGGATGAGGATTTTCTTTGATATGTAGATCTTGACCATTTCAAGCCCGCGCCAAAATCTCGAAGTACTAGATCCACAAAAGCCTCTAGTAAATGAAGATCTCATCGAAACAACAGAGCCCCACAAGGTAATGCTATAGTAGGCCGAATGGATATGGTAACTGACGAATCTATGACTAGTGTTCCAATAACCATAACGATCTCTTGCGAGAATGCATAGATTGGGACCTAGCTAAGGATGAAGCTCTTTATAAGCTAGAAATCTCATTATGGGACAATATCATAAAGATGGTAAAAAATCTGACACCTAATCCACAATCAAAGTCACCAACGGACACCAAGGGAAAAGAGCCAATTACTTCGGGTCCCTCATCTGGAGGCTCTCCAAAAGAAAACATCTCCCATCACCTTCGCTGACCTAGGTATGAAGCCATCCAAGAGCATCAGAAAACTCGACCGAGCTTTGAAAAGGATGGGAATCAACAATCAGTCAACCACCAGCCTACTTCGAAAATGTAAACCCCTGTATAAGGCAAAAACCACTGAGTGGAAATCCAAGAGTGATAAATGAGAGATCAAATCTGAGTTGACCGACCATGAACTAAAAGATAAAATCCACCAGGACGCCATAGAAGAACCCAAGCCTACACATGACGTACCTCAATACTTCAAGGATTACGAGATGGATGAAGTGGTAGTGATTATGCCCAGAGTGAAGAAGGAACCCTTAGAAGAAACCTCCCAAGGAGCCAATGTTTACGAAGGTCCAGCCAGAACGAAAGAGATAGATCTAGCTGAGAAGGGAGAGGAAAGCCGTATGGTGTCAGTAGGACAAGATGTAGAGGGAGAGGAACTCGAAGATCTCAAGGCACTTATTTGCAAATACTGCAACTATCTTGCTTGGAATAACATTGAGCTAAAGGGAATTTCGCCAGATGTTGTGGTTTACACCATTCCACCGGTTGATGGTGCAAAACCCGTAGTTAGTAGGTCCTATAGGTCTAATCCGCACTACGTGCAGTTGATCCGAGAAGAACTGAAGAAGCTTCTAGATGTAGGATTCATCTACGAGATGAAACACATTGATTGGGTATCACCTATTGTGGTAGTACCTAAGAAAAACGAGAAACTTAGAATGTGTGTGGACTACAAGAAGCTGAACGCCATAACCAACAAGGACCATTTTTCTTTACCATTCGCGGAAAATGTGTTAGAGAGAATAGCCAGAGTAGAAGCCTATAGTTTTCTAGATGGGTTTAATGGCTATAACCAAGTGCAGATAGCCCCAGAAGATTAGCACAAAACTGCATTCTCCATTGAGTGGGGAACGTATGCCTACAAAGTGACGTCATTTGGATGCAATGCTCTCAACACTTTCCAACGAGTCATGAGTTATGTCTTCAAGGATTTTCTTCAGAAGTTTCTTGAAATTTTTATGGATGACTTGTGTGTCTAGTCCTCTAGAGCCCAACATCTAGCTTGCTTAGAAAAAGTGTTCATCTAGTGTCGATTATTCGGCATATCCCTAAACCCAACCAAATGCCAATTTCTGGTCACACACGGCATAATGCTAGGCCATGTAGTTTCGAGGCATGGTATCGCCATAGTTAGTAGGTACTATAGGTCTAATCCGCACTACGTGCAGTTGATCCGAGAAGAACTGAAGAAGCTTCTAGATGTAGGATTCATCTACGAGATGGAACACATTGATTGGGTATCACCTACTGTGGTAGTACCTAAGAAAAACGAAAAACTTAGAATGTGTGTGGACTACAAGAAGCTGAACGCCATAACCAACAAGGACCATTTTTCTTTACCATTCACGTGCAGATAGTCCCAGAAGATTAGCACAAAACTGCATTCTCCATTGAGTGAGGAACATATGCCTACAAAGTGATGCCATTTGGATTGTGCAATGCTCCCAACACTTTCCAACAAGTCATGAGTTATGTCTTCAAGGATTTTCTTCAGAAGTTTCTTGAAATTTTTATGGATGACTTGTGTGTCCACTCCTCTAGAGCCCAACATCTAGCTTGCTTAGAGAAAGTGTTCATCTTGGCGTATCCCTAAACCCAGCATGCCAATTTCTGGTCACGCACGGCATAATGCTAGGCCAAGTAGTTTCGAGGCATGGTATCGCCACGGACGTCGACAAGATCCACATAATACTTGCTTTGCATGAGTTGGGGACTGTACATGACGTAGTTGTAAAGACTTATCATCATTTAACCGTTCTGTTGCTGCTATGCGTAAAGATGGTATTAAAATTTCAATCAGCATGACAACATCTTGACCATAAACCAGTTGAAAGGGTGTTTGATTTGTACTACTTTTGTAAGCAGTTTTGAATTCCCATAATGTTGCATGTAGCTTATGTTCCCAATCAAATTGACTTGCTTCAACTATTTTCGTCATAATAGTGTAGAGAATCTTATTGGAAGATTCAGCTTGGTCATTCCCTCTAGGATAATAAGGAGTACTAAATCTGTGTATAACAAAAAAATCTTCCAGTAAACACTTTATTGTTTGATTAACAAAGTGTGTACCCCGGTCACTGACAATCTCGTTCGAAGTCGCTGGATCGATTGGATAAGTCGATGACTTCGGAGATGTCGATGTAGACTATCATCAAATCTAGGTCTAGATATAATCATAAATTTTGATCGTGTCTCTTTGATGATGTTGAATATGAGGGTAGCTCATATCATCAAAGAGACACGATCAAAATTTATGATTATAACTAGACCTAGATTCAAATGAGTGTCAAGACTTGTGTGATGACGAAAATGATGTAAATGATGAGAATGATCTATGATTATTAATACTTAAATTCACTTGCACTCATTTTTTTTATATTTTCATCGCAATAAATGTGTACTTTTATAGATAGAGTTGAATGTGATAATTATAATACTCGAACCTTGCGGTTATGTCCTGTTTTAGATAACGTATTCTAATAATAAAATAAATTGAAACAACACAAACTCACCAGTAAACTCACTCAAAGTTTAAGTGCAAACGTGCAATTGCTCATTCTCTCTCTCTCTCTCTCTCTCTCTCTCTCTCTCTCTCTCTCTCTCTCTCTCTCTCTCTCTCTCTCTCTCTCTCTCTCTCTCTCTCTCTCTCTCTCTCTCTCTCTCTCTCTCTCTCTCTCTCTCTCTCTCTCTTATCTACACCTAAATGGAAAGCACGGCTAGTGGCTAAAGGATTCACTAAGTCCAAGGAGGGGATTACCAAGAAATTTTTAGTCTCGTCGTCAAGATGCAGTCAATAAGGACTCTGATTGCGTTAGCATGCAACGTCGTTGATGCCAGTACCAATACGGTGATCATGCAAGGTAGACGAAAGGGCAACCTGTATCATTTGAGGGTATTTCTGCTGACAGATCAAGCACACTAAGCTCGTGAATCTGCAGATGTTCTATGGCATAGAAGCCTATGCCACATGAACTCAATGACACTGTATCAAGCAAGCCAACATGGAGCTATCACAGGGGTAAGCATCACAAATGCAACTAATTCGACAACCTATGATGCGTGCATGAAAGAGAAGATGTCCCGAAATCCTTTCACTAGAGACTCCTATAGAACAACAAAGATTTCGGAGCTGGTACATTTAGACATATGTGGACCTTTCAATGTGATCTCAATAGGAGGCTCGAGATATTACATCACCTTTGTTGACGACTACATCAAGTTTTCCAGAGTCTACTTCATACACAACAAATCAAATGCACTCAACAAATTCACAAAATACGTGAACTGGACAAAAAGATGCACAGATATCTCGAACCAATTCATTGACTTCTGCAATGATCGAGAAATCCTTCATAGAAGGATTGCATCCTACACACCACAACAGAACGGTGTGGCTGAGAGAAAGAACAAGACACTCATGGAAGCTGCAAGGTGCATGATGGCCTACTCAAAGGCACCAAGAGTGCTATGGGCTGAAGCGATAGCTATAGCCGCCTACATCTAGAACATAATAGGAAAATCAGGTGTTCTTCATACGACACCGCATGAACTATGGTGGGGTAGAAAGTCGAATTAGGATATCTCGTCGGGTATGACAATCATTCGTCATACTACATGATCTACATGCTAGAAACGAATATAGTAAAGACTGTTAGAGACGCCAAGTTCGATGAGACTAGAACAATGGCTGACAATGATTTTGCCAACTATGAAGTCCTAGGAAAGTAGTACTACAACCTGCCAACCATGATATAGGGAGCAGAATTTGAACACTCAAACGAAGATGTTTGAGCCCCACACCAGCTGAGCGATGAACCAGATGAAGAAAGGACTGCAAGCTTGCCTGCAGCTACAACTCATGTAAACTGAGATGGTTCCGGATCTAGCCAAGAAGAAAAAGACAAGAGCATTGCAGTACCTGAAGAATCTCCCAGGAGATCACCCATTCCTTTCATTTCTGTATAATTCCATGCAAATACATCCCTGATGTTTCCAGATCAATAAGTTTGGTTGATGACAAATGTGTACCAACATGAACTATTCTATCTATGTCCTCGTCATGATCTTTAAGGTTTAGTGGAATGGTCTTAGCAGGTCCTTCAAAGGAGTTGGAATTTGGTGTAGGTTCCCGATGTGGCTGTGGTAACTGGATAACAACGTCATTCAGTGTAAAGTCTTTGAACTTCTGTGGAAGATCAAAAGGTGGGTAGACAAAAGGTTTGAGAACTTTGGGAATCATCTGAGGTGATTCACTACCGGATGTGGAAGCTTGGTCAGATTGTTTGGTTTCTGTCCCTTTTGACAAGGGCTTGATCAGCTGTTTAAGCTTCTCACACATCTATTTTTGATGCTCTGTTAATTTTGTATCAATAACTTCAGTTTTTTGTAACCGAGGTTTTTGTGGTTTTTGAGTGGGTGGTGTTGGTGCCTCACTTATCATATCGTCGTTGATTGTATCCCAGACTTTGTCGGGATACACATCCCATGTATATACTTTGGGTTTGGGCTTGTATGTTTGTGTGTTGGGTACCTTGGATGTCAGTTGGACGTGAGCCAACGGTCCTGGTGTCGTTATCTCCTTAGAAATTGATTTTGGCGGATAAGGTTGTGCATCTAGATATAGGAGTACATGTTCATTCGTCATGTCTATATCATCCATGAAAAGAATACCTTCTTCCGAAACATGGGCGGTAGAGACACTAGGTTCTCTTGGGCACCACGCTATAGGAATCGGGTCAATCATCATAAGTGGGATGATGGGTGTGTCAATGTCTGTAGAGGATGGGAGAATATCCACATCTGCTGCAACAGTTTTGATACGACATCAATTGGAATCAGTACAGTCTATAGTGGCTAGTGCGTGACCCCAATTGATTATGTCCGTGGATCTCGTATAGTGACCTTTTGATTGGATCGGGATGCTATCTGATTCGTCATATGTTGTGGATGACCAATCATCGTATACCTTGGCGGGCTTGACATGGCCTGTTGAGTCAACTGTGACTCGTTTATCGTGGTTACCAAAGGTAATTTTGCTATGCTTCCAATCTTGGACAACACCTGCCATCTGGAGCCAAGGTGTACCAAGAAGGAGTTTATATGTATTGTTATCTTCTGGTAAATCTTAAGATGACACAATCTAGCACAAATTTGACACCTGCTATGCGATCTTTTATATTTGATAAATGACCAGCAGGGTCAGTAACTCGTTGATCAGCCATGCAAAGTTTATATCATGGTTGATCGAGGGTATGGAATCCCCATGACTTTGCCAATGACAAAGCCATTATATTAACGCCTGATCCGCATCTAGGATAGTAGGTACTGCGGGATAGTCTTTATAGGACAAAGATAGGGTGATGCTAGTCCCCTTAGCAACACCTATATTCAACAGATTTACAAGAATCTGAAAAATTGTAGGAATCTCTTCTATTTTTTGCTATTCATCAGAAATAGTAGGCAGTTGAAAATTTTGATGGATATAACATTGAAGCCCAGTGAAGGATTTTATTGCGGTGTGAAACGACATGGTGAGTTGAGCTTGCAGGAAGTCAGAAAATACTTCAAGTCCCTGTGGGGATTGCTCCTTTTCGGGGATATGAGCTGAGAAAAACTTTCTGTATGTTCTTCCTCTCGCAAAAACTCATCTTGAAACTCATTATATTGTCGTTGTTCCACTTTTGGGTCTGGGTAATCTTTTGGTCATGTGGAAGCCGTCAAGAGGCTTCCATGGGGGTCAGCTGATTTGACATTATTTTGCCGCTGTTCTTGTTGTTGGCGTTGTGCTCTAGTGAGAACTCTAACAGGTTCGGATGAGATATGACGTGCTGGAAGAATCCTGTTAGGTTGTTTAGGACAATCCTTGAAACTGTGTTTACGGACACAGTCGGGACATTCTGCATGGTATTGGTTTTTAACTTTACAGTCATCCATGAAATGTCCTGTTTCACCACAAATAAAGCAGCGGTTGCTCATTGGGCCTGTGGTAATAGCATAACTATCTTGGATGGCTAGCTGTGCTAGATTTTCTGGTGGTGTTGAATACTCATCTCGTTTGCAAGAGCATGAGTTGTCGGTTTGATAATGTTGAGAACTAACAAATGGAAGTGTTGTATCTTGATGATAGGACTAATCGTAGGAGTTTTCAACAAGATGTCTTTGTATAGACTCTCGAGGATTTCTATGTTTTGGTGGTCCAAGATCTGGTTGTCCTCTTGGAGGTGGTCCTAAGAGCGCCAGCTGTGGTTGAGGTTCATGTCTAGGTTGTCTGGGCAACTCTTGTATATGGACTTGGTTGTTTCGTGGTTGGTAGTGCATGTAATGGTTTTGTGAAACAAACGGTTGTTGAGGATGTTGAGTATGTCCTCCTGACTGGTTGTGAGGCTGGTTCCTCAGGTTATAATAGCAATAAAGAGAGGTATGTCCCATAAAGTCGCAGATGTCACAAAAATACACGGATTTTTGCTATCAGACCAGAAAGCCTTCACGTTCCATCAACGAACTGATCCACCGATCAGTTTAACAGCTATTATCAATCTTGTATTTGTAAAGTTAAGTTAGTACAAGATTTTTTAGTTGATATATATACATGTAATTGAGCGATTGTAAATAGATGATCATGATATGTAAGGTCAGATAGCGGATAATGTCTCTTATCAGTAGCTGACTCCTCAGAGTTAGTGATTATAGAGAGAGAGAAAAAAAATTTAGAACCTTAACAATTGTCTTGAATCTGCTAGTAGGATTACACACTTATCAACGTAATTGTATTGTGGTCTGATTGTTGTATTTACAACTTCAATATATAGATTCGCTATTGTTCTATACCTTTGCATTCTTGTTTAATGATAAAAACTCTCGCTCTTTCTGACGTCTGAATTAATTCTACATTCTCTTCACATCAGGTTATTAGTATTACAGGATTGTATGGCTATCTCAGATGCCTAATTCCTTTTGCAATCTCTCTTTCACGACAGTCTATGACTCCTACACTGATAATTTGATTTCACACACAAAGAACTACTCGTAACTCCATTCTCTAGGTAATCCACGATCCTGGTAATAACAATTTTCTTGTTTTTCTTCCAATAGAAGTGGTATCAGAGCTGATATCTAATTCCGCCCATAGAGTAATATCAGTGCTTGCTCCCACTTATACTAGCAAGCCAGATGGCTGTCAGCCGCATTTGTTGTTCATTCATGATTGCTGCGAACAACATGTACAAATCATGTGTCTGTGTAGCTATACTTCTAGCAATAATCAATCATCAAAAAAGTTGTGTGTATACTTTGATTTAGGCGGTAGTTAGCAGGCGCGATTCAAGCCTAGACTGATTATCATTCATCAACCCATATTTGCATAGTAGCCAGACACTAATCAAAAACACGTTGATATTGTTGTCATTTGAGCGATTATCAACAAGAAAAATCTTTATATATTGAATCTCCCGGCTGTCAGCCGCACTTCTTGCCAAAGTGAGATCAACTTACAATAGATACTGAGAACAAAAGTATAAAAGTGTTGGGGGTATTTCCAACGAAGTGTAAATAAATAAAATCGTCTAATAAAATGTGTTGCGAGGGCATGGTAGCCTGTCCTCTTGGAAATCTGGTTCTAGGTTGTTTGCCTAGTAAGCAACTTTCACAGACAGATTGATTACCTGTAGTAACAACATTTATATTCATGTCCTTGACCATTTTGTTATGATGCATATACAAGATTGAACGCATGTTTAGATGTCCTAATCTCTAATGCCATAAATTAGCATCTGAACAACTCACAAAAAGTGCAACATTGTGACTTAATATGTACAAATTTCCTTCTCTGTAAGCAGAGAGGATTTCTTTTGAATTCTCATCTAAAATAGTACATCGTCTAGCAGTAAACAAAGATCTATAGCCTTGATCAGTGATCTTGCTAATAGACAGTAAGTTTTTTGTTAATTTGGGTACATAAAGTACACCATTAAGCTACCTAGTGATGCCATCAGAGAATTATAATCGAATAGAACCTTGGCCTTCAACTTGATGTGAACTGGAGTCACCAAAGAAGATGTACTTCGATTCTGTAGCTGTGAGTGTAGTGAAGAGGTCTTTGCATGGAGTCATGTATTGAGAGGCACCTGAATCGAGATACCATTGATGGGCGTCTCTACTGGGTTGATCTTGTACCATCAGCGCTCTCTCATCTTCTTGCGAATTTTTAATTGTGTTAGAATTGCCTTGTTGTTGCTGCTGCATCTTCTTTCTGCTTCATTATGCTTGAGGATGAGATAGTCCTTGATATCATGGTTGGTTCTTTTGCAATACCTACAAAATAGCTTGGTCTTGGACAATGATTGGCTGTGTTGTTGTTGTTGTGATTGCGATGCTGCTGGCTATTCTGCCTTTGTCTTCTTGTCCTTGAAACCTTTCTTCTTCTTGGACTACTGCTTGGTTGAGTAGAGTGCCATGGATTTGGTACTCATTGATGTGGACAAGCTTTTCTTCCTTATTTCTTCATGCAACAAACTTATTGTCAATTTTTGTAGAGACAGCGTAGGAGTGTTGCTAAGAAGCAACACTAAATTGTCATAGGAGGATGGAAGACTGGCAAGAAGAGACATGGTAGAGTCTTCTTCTGATATAGGTGATCCTATTGCAGCCACTTGGTTTAGCAACTGTTTGAACTCATTCAAATGGTCGCTTACTGAGGTGCCTTCACTCATTCTGAGTGTCAACATCTTCTTCCTCAAGAAGAGATGAGTGCACACGTTTGAGGTCCCGTAGATGCTTGTAAGGATATCCCACGCTTCATGTGCTAAATAACCTCAAAAAAATTAATCGCAAAATGCCAAGGCCCTTGTAATTGTTAGATTAACATCAGTAACAATATAAATAAAGAGACAGATATAGAAAGAGACGTGAGTGAGTATATTAAACTAGAGAGATTGAAAGTGCACTTGTAATGAGTGTCAGATAGATTAGATTTTGTATAAGCATATCTAACTAGTAAGCAAATAGTCGGTTTGCATTTGCTTATACATTACGAGTGTAAATTTCTAATTACTATTTGTGTGTATATTTGTTGTGTTCAAATAGTCAATTCGTATTTGCTTGAGTGTAAATTTCTAACTACTATATGTGTGTGTATACGTTGGGTTTATATCAACCCATCTTATTGTTTTTTTAACATTGCAATCTATCTTTCAAAAATTGGAGGATGTATATTTGACATGGCATTAGAGCCTAGTCTAAGAATTCTTAAACTACTACTATACACAAAATTTTCTAGGTCTCGTTTTGAATTTCAACTTTTTGACTGAATTTCATAATTGTTTTGCTCTGTAAAGGCCAATCTCTGAGAAATGAAATCAAGTCAAGAAATTCCTCCAATAGAGAAATTCGATGGAACTAATTTCCATATGTGGAAGTTCAGATTAAGAATGATTTTCTTGGCTAAATGACCACTGCATTGAATCTAAAGTATTCTTAGATTTCCCACATTAGTTTAGGTAAGACAACAAAACAAGCTTGGAATATCCTAACATAGCTTTTTGAAAATAAAGATGTGACTTCCAAATTGGTTTTAAGAAAGAAGTTTTTCTATATGTGAATTAACAATTATGTTAGAGAACATGAATAATAACAAAGTTCTTGAAAAGATGGCTGTTGTCATGGCTATTATTGCCAGTCTCTCTAAAATCTATGAGAGTTGTACAATGTTCGTTACCACACAAACTAATATGACATTGTCTATATTCATTCTTGTGTTCTTACAAGAAGAAATCAGGAGAGGTGGATGTTCTACATTGGAGAAATTATTAGCCTTCATTAAGGCAAGCAACCTAATGAATAAGAAAATACGACTCCAAGAAAGCAAAAACAAAAATATCAATATTAGAATTTTGATGTTGATAGTAGTTCATCCAAATCTCAGTCCAAGTCTAAAGTATTTTGTTATTTTTGCAAAAAAAACAAAACAAAACAAAACTCAGGCTAAAGATGTTTCTGAAGGAAAAAATTTGAAGGGCCTGAAGAAAAGCAAATTAATGCATTTATAGAAGAGATTTCAAATTTGGGAGGTTGGTGCTTATTCTCAGGACATGACAAACAATTTAGATTGTTTTGATGACAATTTAGCTTCTTCTATCAATAGAGTTGGTAAATTTGGGTGATACTAGTTCTCACTAAATCAATGGTGAATAACCTGAGATTTCAACATAGCATTTCAGGAGGAACAATTCATGATGTACTTTGTGTGCCAGATTTTTATCAAGAATTTGCTTTCTGTCAGCAAGATGACTATTTTGGATCGTAAAATTTCTTTTGATAATAGTCACTGCATTATTGCAAATGCCTTGGGAAAATTTCTTGCTATAGGTACAAGAGTTGGCACTTTTACTGATCAAGTCATTGTCACTCTAAAAAACCAGAAGTTTTTGTTATCTCAATCCCAAAGAGTAAAACGGATTGTGGCATTGTAGATTGGTCCATTTAAATTACAAGAGCATTCAATATATGAAATCCAAAAATCTTGTTAATGATTTGGAATCTTCAATGCAATTATTCCACTCATTATGACAGTTGCATTATAGGTTCCCATTTGAACCTATTTGCACTTCTAAACCTAAAAAACTTTTTGATTTATTACACGCAGACTTATGTGGTCTATGCAAACTTTGTCTCAAGGAGGGCTAAGCTTTTTATTACATTTATAGATTATTCTTCTAGAAGACCATTGTCATTTTCTCAAAACAAAAATCAAAAGCCTTAGATGTTTTAAGCAATTACAAAAATACTCAAAATGAAGTCTCTAGAAAAATCAACATTCTTAGAATTGATGGATGTGGAGAATAAATTTAAGAATTTATCTATGTCAACAAATATATTTGCAAAATGTACTAACAAGAGATGGTGTTGAAAGTTACAAGGCAGTTGACACACCTTTAGACCCTAGGTTAAAATTATCTAAAAATCAAATTCATCAAACTATTGAAAAAAAGACAAAGGTAAATTGTTTTCTTACCATGCAATAATAGGATTTTTGATGTATATTATGGTCTATACCATGTTGGAAAATAGGCGCGTGTTCTAATATCACAATAAAAGGTTAGATTTCATGATCTGATTGATTTTGCAAAATTTTAAGGTATCTACTAACACTACAATGAACATATTTTGCTGTTGGAAGAAGGAATGACGATTTGATAATTTGAAGCCTATGAACAAACTATCGAGCGCAACGGAATGAGCCTTCTTTCCTAGTGCATGACTACGCCTATCAATAATTGAACAAAGCTATAATGATAGAAGTCACGTTCAATCTTTTAACAACTAACTTTGAAATTGTTAGTACTAAAGTGATTTCGTAGCCAAACAATTTCAGAGTGCGAAGTGATGTATAGAATATTGCAACGTTGAAGTATTCAACAAATCAAACGAAACAATAAGAGATTTATCAGTTACAAATGACTACAGAGAAGCATACATTCTGACATGATACTGAACGCAAAAAGAAGATAGATTGATTCAATAAGCAGCATGTACAAATCAGATGATGAGAGCACAAAGCAATAACAGATGAAAACCGCGTACTCTAAACTATCTCTGAGTAACTGAAAACTCTATCTGATGCACTTCCGCTAGTAAGTAGTAAGCGCTATAACAATACTCTAATAGAGCTCTGAAAAACTTTCTAGAGATTTTTTTTAGAAATCTTTAATGATCAACTATTTATACTAAAGCAGTTTAAGCTCATTCGGTAGGACAACTAATCAGGTCGTAGATTGCAATTGGTAGTTAGCCACAATGCGCTATCATCCATCCAGTTAGGACTTCTCAAAAATTTACTTGCAAAGTAGTTAGGGCAAGTCTTTGAGGTTGTCCGATATGTCAAAGCCAGCTGTTGAACGATTCCTGAGTATTTTTGTAGACTGTGTAGAAACACGAATAAAATTGCAGAACTAGATAATAAATGGATGTAGATTAGATATCGATTATTCGGATAAATCACTCCCAATAGAAGAATAATCTAACACTCCCCCTTAATCTGAATCCATGAATGCCTTGACCTTCAAACTTAGTTCTGCACAAAATTTTCAGTGTGCATCCAAGCTTAGTGCCTTAGTCATATCTTGCGTTCGCAATTATAGTACTACAAGTTTACCTCTTTGTCAAGAATTTTGCTTTTGACAATACTTAATTTCAATGTGCTTACTCCTAGAATGAAATCTAGGGTTGGTTGATAAAGCAATAGCACTTTAATTATTATAAAATAAAGTTGTCGGAACATATTGTTTCAGACAAACATCTAAAAGTAAGTTTCTCAACCATACTGCTTCCTTTGTAGCTTGAGAAGCTGCAATATACTATGATTCAGTAGAAGATAGAGCTATCGAAGTTTGTTTGCAATTGTTCCATGAAATAAGACCACTATTGAGGAAGAGTGTAAATCCCGAAGTGGATTTAAGAGTGTCTACATCTCCTGCCCAACTTGCATCTGAATAGCCACTGAGAATATTGAGTTTGTCATTGTCAACTATTCCATAACAAATGCATAAGTCCATACTAGCTCGAATATATCTCAAAACTCTAATAAGAGTCTTCCAATGTGTAATACCAAGATCAATCATAAACTGACTTAAGGAACTAACTGCAAAAGTTATGTCTGGTATGGTATAGATCATCACGTACATAAGAGATCCTATTATCGAATGATAAGGATACTCACACATCTGCTCCTTCTCTTCGATCGTTTGAGGACATTGGTTCTTCGACATAGGTGAGTGAGCTAATTTTTCAATTCATCAAATTATATATGATCAACATATTGTGAATGTATCTTTGCAAAGTAATGTAAATCACCTTTTGTTTTGTCTTTTTGGATTTGAATACCTAGATAGTAATGAACTCCTTCCAGATCGGTCATGTCAAATTCTGAAGAAAACATTGATTTAGCTTCTTTTATTAGATAAATATTGTTGCTGAAAAGCAGTGTGTTGTCCACATACAAAGTGATAATAATAAAAGAATGATGCACTGACTTGAAGTAGACATTAGAATCTGAAGTGCTTGGTTTATAAGCGTGATCGATTAGAAAAGTATTGGTCCTCTAAAACCATGCTCTAGCAAATCGCTTCAAGCCATAAAGTGCTATGTGGAATCTACATACATGTTTGCCTTCGATATTATAACCTTTGGGTTGTATCATGTAAATATCTTCTTCGATAATTCCATTAAGATATGTTGTCTATACATCCATGTGATGTACCTCTAAATCTGCTGCAACAACAAATGACAATAGAACTCTAATTGAAAAATGTTTAACTATTAGACTGAAAGTCTCAATGTAGTCGACATTATGTACCTGAGAAAATTCTCTCGTGACAAGTCGAGCTTTTCTTTGATCGATGCTTCCATCTGCCTTGTAGTTGATCAAGAATCTATAGTGTTCTAAATATTGTCCTAGTTCTTTGTTTTCGCCATATAGACTATTTTGCTTGCTCGATCTATTGTTTTGATTTTTGATATGAGTGGGTGAAGAGATCTACTAACTAAGTGATTCTATTATGATTTGCAGCATCTACAAACACTATGACATCTTGAGACATTTCTTTTTTATGAGTGTTGCTAATCTAGGAAATGTTAGATTATTCTACTATCGGGAGTGATTTTTTCGAATAATTGATCTCTAATCTACATCCATTCATTGTCCAGTTCTACAGTTTTATTCGTGTTTCTACACAGTCTGCAGAAATACTCGGAAATTGCTCAACAGGTGGCTCCGACATATAGGACAACCTCCGACATATCGGATGACTCTGACGAAAGTCAAAGGAGTCGAACATGTGAAGGATGACAATTATCATTTTGCTTGATATGAACCTAGACACTTACCCTAACTACTTTGCAAGTAAATTTCTGAGAATTCCTAACTGGATGGATGACATCGCATTGCGGCTAACTACCAATTGCGATCTACGACCTGATTAGTTGTCCTATTGGATGAGCTTAAACTACTTTAGTATAGATAGCTGATTATTAAAGATTTCCAAAAAAGCCTCTAGAAAGATTTTAAGAGCTTTATTAGAGTATTTCTATAGCGCTTATTGCTTACTAGTGGAAGTGCATCAGACAGAGTTTTTAGTTACTCAAAGATAGTTTAGAGTACGTGGTTTTCATCTGCTATTGCTTTGTGCTCTCATCATCTGATTGGTACATGCTACTTACTAATCTATCTATCTTCTTATTGCATTCAACATCATGTCAGAATGTATGCTTCTCTGTAGTCATTTGTAACTGATAATCTCTTATTGTTTCATTTGATTTGTTGAATACTTCAACGCTGCAATATTCTATACATCGCTTCACACTCTAAAATTGTTTGGCTACGAAATCACTTTAGTACAAACGATTTCAAAGTTAGGTGCTAAAAGATTGAACGTGACTTCTATGATTATGGCTTTGTTCAATAATTGATAGGCATAGTCATGCACTAGGAAATAAGGCATTCCGCTGCGTTGGATAGTTCATTCATAGGTTTCGAATAATCGACGATATCATTTTCATCACTATCCTTCAGATTTAGAGGTATGGTCTTTGTAGGTCCCTCAAAAGAAGTTGATGGTGGTTGAGGCTCCCATTTTGCCTTTACCGTCCTGATGATCACATCACCAATCATGTAATCTTTAAAGTGTTGTGGAACATCATATAGTGGATCATCAACTATCTTTGGTGGGATCTCAGGAATGTCTTCTACATGTTTGCTTGTACATGATGAAGCTTGACTAGGTTTTTTTTTATTTTTTATCAAAGGTTTGATTGACTATTTTAGCTTTTCGCGCATTTGGAATTGCTTATCAGTCAATCGTACATCAACCTTTGATTTGTTTTTTTAGCACGCGAGATGTTTGTGTATTTTTAGCAGTAGGCATGCATGGATTTTTTTGTGTTTTTTTGTGAACTAAGTCTTCGTCAATGGTGTTTAAGACTTCATCACTGTGTATGTCCCATTGATAACCTTTTAATTTCGGTCTGTATACACAAGTGTTTATTGGTTGTGGATGTTGCACACAAGCCAATGGTGATGGAAGTTTAATCTCTTTTGGTATACAACGCTTTTCTAATCGCTCTGGATCTAGCAATTTTTGTCCACAGTAAGAATGCCATCCTCATTGGTGGATACTTCAGTAATAAAAGTGTTTTCAGATATCCACTCAATAGGGAGTGCATCCATCATGTATAAAGATAGGATGAGAGTGTTGATATCTAACACTTAACAAGGGCTAACTATTCCTCAAGATAGTTATGTTTAGCTAATTGAGAGCATTGTCTATAACTAGGCAAGAGACATCAATTTGGGGATCACATCAATTCAGCCTATAATTTCGAAAATTTTGAACCAATAATATCTGATGGCCAGATCCAACCAACTAGATCCGACGGTCAGATTTGACAGTCAAAACCAACAGTCAGATCTGACAGTTTAAAAAAAAATTGCATCCGAGGGCCTACCCCGGCGCCTACCCCCTTAAATCCAACAGACCCTTTTTTTTTCTGCATCCAACACACCCTCCCTCTTGCATCCGACAAACCATCCTTTTTTGCGCCCGACAAATCTCTCCTTTTTGGGCCCGACAGACCCCCCCCCCCCCTTCTCTTTTCTTTTGCATCCGACGTCGGATCAGAAACCCTCCTCTCACACAGCTGGATCCGACGCCTCCCTCATCCGACCCCCCTCTCTCTCTCTCTCTCTCTCTCTCTCTCTCTCTCTCTCTCTCTCTCTCTCTCTCTCTCTCTCTCTCTCCCCCCCCCCCCAACGCCAGCCTCCAGCACCCCTCCCTGGGATATTTCACATGAATATTCTTTAGAAATATTCCTTGACTAATTCCTCCCTCTTCTCACCTCTGTGCCCAAAAAAAAAACTCCCAATAATTTTTCAAATTTTTTTTACGGTTTTTAGATTGGCACTCCAAGTTCCAAGAGGATTTGCTCAACCAAACGGGCCAAACCAATAGAACCGGCCTCACGTACATGCCAATGTGGGCCAAAACTCCTCTTACGACACCCCAACCTATGAATCTACTTATGATGAAGGTACTCATAACACATATGTAGATGAGGCATCTACCTCTTATCCAAACGAGCAACCTACTCCAGTCGACCAAGATGGTTATGTCATTTTTCCTTCAGCACTGTAGAAGCGATGTTTTGTATGTGGAGAAACCACTCACTTTCAAAGTGAATATAGACTTCAATATCAATTTGTTGTTGAATATGCTAATTGTATCAAAAGGCATTGCTATAAAAATTGCCCTAATATAATGTAGACATGAGCTTATTTCATATCGGTGTTGCTAAAGGCAACAACATCACTTTACCAGTGCACTACAAACCTTATTCATTCATGCAAGCCATTCTCGATAGTCGGACTGTGTTATATACCATAACGGTATGCCCTTCAGTGACGGCCTCGCAAGGGGCATGACGCAGGACTGGAGTTATCGACATGTTTAGGTGCCACGCGTCACCATCCTAGGTGGTCACGTGTCACCGACATGACCATGCTTGATGGGACCCACTATGCTATGCCTATATAGTGGTGGGGTTTCTCTCTTTCGATTCACTCAGTCTATCCGGGTGTTGGTGGATGGAGAGCACGTGCATGAGCCAGGATCTATCTCCAGGCCAGGAGATGTGTGTTAGGGAGAGCCGAGTGCGATGGCTGGTGGTATGGGACGCCAGTTATCGTAGGAGGCTTGATCGAGCATGATTATTTCGATTGCTCCAGGGCATGGGAGTGGGTTGGTTGTGACCATATGGTTGGGCGGTTACGGTGCATCATCACTAGTATGGTGTGTGCGGAACCTTCAAGGTAGTCGATGATCTTAGGGAGTTGTAACAATTGGTATCAGAGCTGTCGATTTCCTTTAGAGGTGCACAAGTTCCCTTATTTGTCTTTGCGTTGGTATTCCCTATTGGAATGTGGCTGGTTGTGTTTTTTTTTTTAGCCTTGGTTCAAATTCATTTTTGAAAAGGTTGAAATTTTGTTGTTGGGGATTAAAACTAGTTAAGTGTTAACTAGTAATCTTCTTAACAATGGCTTTTCTATTCCCTTTAACCTTTAAAACTTGTCGTATATTAAGTTTTTTGGATTTATTGGGAAAGAAGATTTAGTTTTACTAACTATCTGTAAAACTGAAGGTCTAAAAAGAAAGCTGTAGGTTTGTTCCTAAAGCTTTCTTGGTTCCTTTGTTTGGCAAGAGTTGAATAGTTAGACTTTTTATAAGTTTTAGCCCAAAACTTGCTTAAACTCAAGGTTACATTAATTTTGGGCTAAGTTTTTTTTTTTTTCAATTCGTGAACCATACAGGTCTGAATTTTTGATAACCATCCTTGAATATACAAAAATTGGTAATTTTTGAAAAAAAACAGAAAATTTTTTGGCTGACAGAACTCCGCGCAGTACCTGCGCGACCCTCTTTCCTCAGATACTGTAACCAGTGTTTGTACTTCTTTTCAAAATTAGGTGGAGCTTTGAACTCGCTGCCATGCCAGCACTCTGGGCAGGCGTAACTCGCGAGCCTTCTGTCTGGGGAGTAGCCTCCTCTGTACCTCGATTTCCATGCGGAAGGGGACCCTGGAACGCGTGAAGTGCAAGAGTAGGCCTGCGGTCTATTTTAAAGTGGAGGGGGAGGAGTTAATACCTCCCCCGAGATCCATTTTGGATTTGATGAGATAGGCTGGGGAGAAGCGCGCCTCCCCACGACCCTGTCCATCCCTCCTTTCTTTGAGCCAAAGAATTTTATATATAAGCTTTCTAAGTAAAATTTTATGAAGTTGTTTGCTAAGTTTCAAAGCTTATGCCTTATTAATTTAAAGCTTTAAGCTTAAAATAAGCTAGTTGAAGTTGAATCTTGGAGGCCTGTCCTTGTTAGGCCGTACTATCTCCTTCCTCCCTCTTTGTACCTGCAGATCTCCAAAGGAGTGGAGAGAGCTGTGGTACGTGGAATAGGAGAGGGGAGAAAGGGCCAAATCTTATTTTGATAAACTTTTGGGGTCCATGAGCCATGTGGCACCATTAAGTGGCACCACATGGTTAGAAAAGCCTAGAAGGGACAAATGGGGCCTTTATTGGGCCCCACATGTCCTTTTTGCATGAGGGTGGAGAGGAGCTTTGGGGAGGGGGTAAAGGAGGTACCTTCACTTCCTTTCCCTCATTCTGCCAAGTTGTTGTAGAGTTCTTTTGCTCTCAAGTTGCTTGCTCTCGAGTTGGGTAACTTGAGGCCTTGTACATTAGTCTTTTTCTTTTTGCGGTTTTTGCACCGTAGCTCTCCGTTTTCTCTCTAGTTTTCTGTCAGTTACTCCTTTTTCCATGGACACCCCTATGGATATGACCAGAGCTCCAAGTCCTGTTGGGACTGATATGGAGAACATGACGCGTGCCATAAATTTGCTACAACAACAAATTGTGGACATGCGCTCAAAACATGAACGGGCGGAGGCTGAGATTCGGGCTATGTCCCAGTCTCGACATGCTTTTCTAAACCCGATGTTTACTCCAAATTTTTTTACCGGAGAGAGGAAGGACATACACCAAGATGTGGCGTTAGTCTGGCTAGGTCGATGGACGTCGCATTTCTCCATGCACGATCTACCAGATAGCTCGTGTATATTGATGGTCATCATGTTTTTACGCGGTAAGTCGTATTCTTGGTGGCAAGATCTTAAAGATTGAGCTACGGTCCCAACTACTTGGGATGACTTCCAGGTTGTCTTTATGCTTGTCCTGTATGATTTTGAATACTATCGTTGATTTGCCATGTTGCAAATGGGGAAGAAGCCCCCGGATGTCTATTTGCAGGACTTCAAGGAGGCTGCTTCGCGGTTTTTTGACCGGGATAGGGTACTCCTTAAGCTGCATTTCATTTTGGGCTTGCCCAAAGAATATTAGTTTGAAGTACGCCGTAATCAGCCACAGTCCTTATAGGATGCCGTGCGTTTCGTTCTGATTTTCGACGATACGCACACGATAACCCGCAAAGAGCAACCAAAGCCCGAAGCCAAAGACAAATCCTCTGTCGGCCCTTCTTTCAAAAAGGGCAAGGAGCGCATGGTTGGCGAAGCTTCTCCTTCGGGGAGGAAAAAGAAGCGCCCTCGGTTGGAGAGAGCAGACTTCGACAAGGCCAAAAGCGACGGGCTGTGTTTCCCCTGCATGGAGAAGGGGCACCTTTCCAAAGACTGCTCGAAGAGACGGAAGAAATGTGGCTGCTCCTTTAAGGCACCAGGTAATTCTTCTATTTCTTGCATTGATGTATCTTTTAAAGATAAAACAGTTTGTATGAATTGTTGTTTTGATACTACAGTGTTTGGACCTCACGACCTCATTCATATGAGTGGGTTCGTAGGCAGCCAACCTGTGAATATTCTTTTTGACAACGGTTCTACGCATAATTTTATTAATGCTAAGTTGGTGTAGAAGCTGCAGCTGGCAACCACACCAAGTGACCACAAGTATGTGGTTAGGATGGCAGCTGGTGGGGAGCAGCAGGTCTGGGACCACTTTGTCCCCCACGTGCCGTTGAAGATTCAAGACTATGTAGATAGTTTGTCTTTTCATGTCATGAATCTAGATAAGGTGGATGTAATCCTAGGAAAAGAGTGGTTTTTTGCTAGAAATGATTCCTTAAAGAAAGACTATGTATCTCATTGTATTTCTTTCTTGCATAATGACTCATGAAATTGTCTTAAAGGCGATGAGCCTGATCTACCTTTTGTAACCGCTCATGAAGCGAATCAATGTATTTTGAATTCTGAGTATTTTTCGTATTTATGTTATCTGAAAGATGAATCTTAAATGGATGCTTTTAGTACTCATAATGTCAATGTTGATGTATCATCTTTCCCTAAAGCTTTGTCTTTTTTTTATGATAATTTAGAATCTTCGCCTGAGGGCAAAATCTTTAAGAAAGTTAGGGAGGAGTATAGCGATATATTCCCTGAGCAGTTGCCTGAGGGTCTTCCCCCCTCGCGGGGAGTAGACCATCACATAGGTCTTCCCGACAACTCTACTGTATCGTTGTTTCCCTACAGGATGAGCCCGAAGGAAGAAGATGAAGTTGCTAATCAACTTAAGGAGTTGTTGCGTAAAGGCCATATTTGACCTAGTAAATCCCCGTGGGGAGCTTTTGTTTTGTTAACCGGCAAGAAAGACATCTTTGTGTCGATTACAAAAAGCTTAATAAAATGACAATTAAGAATCGTTATTCCTTACCTCGAATGGACGACTTAATGGACCGATTGAATGGTGCTAAATATTTCACCAAATTGGACCTTAGGTCGAGGTACCATCAAATTAGAATATACGAGGGGGATGTTTCTAAAACTGGTTTTCGTACTAGGTATGGCCATTATGAATTTTTAGTTTTACTCTTTGGTCTAACTAATGCCCCGACAACCTTCCAGCAGATTATGAACGATATTCTTCGTCCATATCTGGGGAAGTTTCTCGTGGTATTTTTAGATGACATATTGATCTACAGTAAGACTCTTGAGGAGCACGAAGCGCATTTGCATACAGTCTTAGATAATCTAAGGCAGACAAAGCTTTATGCTAAGGAGTCTAATGTGAGTTTTTTCAAACTCGACTCAAGTATTTGGGACATATCATTTCCGATCGAGGTCTTGAGATCAACTATGATAAGGTCCAGAAAGTTCGTGATTGGCCTATCCTGAAAACCATTAGAGAAGTAAAATCTTTTCTAGGTTTCACAGGCTTTTTTCATAAATTCATTAAAGACTATGTCTTAGTTGCATTGCCTCTAACGAATCTTCTTAAGGGAGTGAAGAAAGCCAAACGGAAAACTAAAAAGGGTAATAAGAAGAAGGCCGGAAGGTGTTCAAAGATCAGTCCTCCTGTTGTTTGGACTGATGAACTTAATCAAAGCTTTGAAGCTTTGAAGATGTTGGTATCTACAGCTCCTATTTTACACATAGTGGACCCTACCGGATCTTTTCTAGCGGAAACAGACGCTAGTGACTATGCAGTAGGTGCAGTCATTTACCAGGATGGTAGACTTGTGGCTTTCGAGAGCAAGAAGTTGGACTTAGCTCAAAGTAGGTATTCTACTTATGAGAAGGAACTTTTTGCTGTCATCCATGCGCTAAATATCTGGAGACATTATTTGTACGGATCTAAATTTGTGGTTGACAGATCATGAATCTCTTAAGTATATATGTGATGCCTCGGACCTTACGGGTCGTAAGGCCCACTGGTCAGAACTCATTCAAGAGTTCGAATTTGACATTAAGTACCATCGAGGTACGTCGAATTGTGTCGCTGATGCTTTGAGCCAGATTGGTGAAGTTAATTAGTTATGCTTTGCTGAGTTCCAATCTGAGTTGTATCTTTCTTTACGAGATCTTTGTCGGATCGATGAGTTTTTCGGTCATATTTGACAAGATGTCCTGGTAGGAAGCTCTTTAATGAGAGACAATCTTGGAAAGCAGGATTCCAAGAAATCTCGCGAAGAGAAGATACTTGATGATTATTCCATTCGGAATGGTTTGCTTTTCCGTAAAGGAAAAGTCAGTGTGCCAGATATTGTGGACATTAGGGCCCAAATCCCGCACGAGTGCCACGATAGCCCCAACGCGGGACACCCTAGTATACAGAGGACGCTTGACCTTGTTAAGAGAAAATTTTATTGGCCAAAAATGAAGGGTCGAGTCGAGGCATACGTTCAAAAGTGTGAATGATGCCAAGTAAATAAAGCGGAAAGACTCAAAGCAGCTGGTCTGTTGCATCCATTAGAAACTCCCAACAAGAAATGGGAAAGTATTTCCATGGATTTTGTGGTCGGACTTCCCAAGTCAGGGAAGGGTCACGATGCTATTTGAGTAGTAGTTGACAGGCTAACCAAAATGGCACAGTTTATTCCAACAAAAACTACTGTCAAAGCTTCTGAACTTGCTCAACCCTTCGTTGAAAAGTTGTTCAGGTTGTATGGATTGCCGAACGATATTGTTAGTGATCGTGATTTCAAGTTCGCTGGCAAGTTCTGGCAGGCGGTCTTTGAAAGACTAGAAACTACTTTAAGTCTATCGTCTACGGATCACCCAGAAACCGATGGTCAGACCGAACGTGTCAATCAGTCGATGGAAGATATGCTTCGCACATATGTTTTCAGATGACAATCAGATTGGAAAAAGTATCTCCCAATGGTTGAGTTTGCATAAAATAGTTTGAAGCATTCTGCCACTGGTTTTAGTCCTTTTATGCTCTTGTACGGCTTTCAGCCTCGTTCCCCTATCTCCGTTGGACTCAAAGGTCTCAAGGTTCAAGCTGCAGCGGATTTCTTGCATGATATGTAGGAAATGTTGCAGGTGGCTAGGGAAAGCATTAGATCGGCTCAAGACAGAGCCCAATTCTATGCCAACCGAAGTCCCACTCCTCAAGAGTTTGAGATCAGTGATTGGGTGTATCTTAGAATCCCCAAGGACTCTAAGACACTTTGAACGGGGAAATGTCCGAAGTTATCTCCACATTTTAGCGGTCCTTTCAAGGTTCTTAACAAGATTGGTAAGACCGCTTATAGACTGGAACTCCCTGTTGGAACTAAAGTTCATCCTGTATTCCATGTTAGTCGTTTAAAGGAATGACTTGGTGGGAAAGACGACCTGATTTCCACAGATGATCTAGTTCTATTGGAGGATTTGACTACTTTTGTATCCCATGAACCGGAAAGGATCATGGATACTCGATGACATTAGTTGAGAAATCGTATGATCTCTGAACATCTGATTCGTTGGAAAGTTAGGTCAGATGATGAGGACACATGGGAGAAGGAGGATGATCTAAGACTTAGATTCCCTGGTTTCTTCCCATAGAAGGAAGTTTTTATGGGGGAAAAATGTTATGCACCATAACGGTACGCCCTTCAGTGACGGCCTCGCAAGGGGCATGACATAGGACTGGAGTTATCGACATGTTTAGGTGCCACGCATCACCATCCTAGGTGGTCACGTGTTGGCGGCAGGACTGTGCTTGATGGGACCCACTGCGCTATGCCTATATAGTGGTGGGGTTTTCCTCTTTCGATTCACTCAGTCTACCCGGGAGTTGGTGGATGGAGAGCACGTGCATGAGCCAGAATGTATTTCCAGGCCAGGAGATGTGTACTAGGGAGAGCCGAGTGCGATGGCTGGTGGTATGGGACGCTAGTTATCGTAGGAAGCCGATCGGGCATGATTATGTCAATTGCTTCAGGGCATGGGGGTGGGTCGGTTGTGACCCTACGGTTGGGCGGTTACGGTGCGTCGTCATTGGTATGGGGTGTGCGGAACCTTCAAGGCAGTCGATGATCTTAGGGAGTTGTAACAGTCTGGCGTGAATATTATCGCTCTGTCCTTTAAAAAGGCATGGGGAATATCCACATTGGAAAAGCCTAAGTACAAGTTACAAATGGCTGACCAACTTAATGACGACGTCTGTCGGTCACATAAGCAATTTACCGATTAAAATTGCAGGTTTGATTTTCACCACAGAGTGTGTAGTATTAGATTTTCCTGATGAACCACACACCTATCAATTCCTTCTTGGAACGTCTTGGTTAGAAATGACTGGAGTGATTCATGATTGGGAGAAAAACAAAATAGTTTTTGGCAATAGAGATAGGAGAATCTCTGTCGATGCCACGTGAAAGATAAAACCTACATGAATTGAGGATGATTGGCCTTCAACTACCTATGATGATCCAGAAAGTATCAATTCAACCATAAAGGGTCATTACGTGCAGAGTATTGATATCATTAAATGGGGTCATGCTTTAGCAACCATCGATTGTGTGTGTGTGTGTGTGTGTCTCTCTCTCTCTCTCTCTCTCTCTCTCTCTCTCTCTCTCTCCACATGCTCTCTATATATGTTGTGTGTCTCTATATCATGAACACATCTTCTACTATATATAGTATCAACGCGTAGCTAAGTAGTACATCAATGCTAGGTGACGTCATATATGTTGATATCAACGTCATATATATATCCAATATAGAGAACGTCACCTGTCTCATATGCCTATTGTCTTGCATTCAACATGTTAGTCTTTGACACTTATTAGTCCATATTTGAATAAATTTTTTGATCTAGTGTTGATAAAGAAGCTATTTTAATTAGAAACTATTAAACTACCCTCATAATTTATCTAGGATAACGAGAGATTCCACCATTGACAAAATGGTTGCAAACCACCACCTCCTGGTCCATGTGGCTTGGAGTGAGCCAAGAGCAATGCCTATAGGTTTAGGGTCGTAGAATGTTACTTGCCATAGTCATGGAGGTCGTTAGTGCTCGGATAAACCGACAAACTATAGAAATGGAACCGGCAAGTTTTCTCAAAAATCGATATCATAAAATGTTTAACGATTTTTTATAATGCATATTTACCTTTTTCTAAGTAAAGTTTTCAAAAAATTGAGAAGTTCCATAAAATGTAGGTTTTTTGATGATAACTCAAAAGAGGTTTCTCGACCATTGGAGGTCGTTGCCTCCGTAAGTTCCATGTGGCTTGAATGAGTGGTTGACAATGATCCATCTAGGACCGTCTCACAATGTCTTAACAGGCTCAAAGCCACTCCATGGGTAACAAATGAGCTGCAAACGTCTAGTAGGCCCTTAGAATGTGCCTGTGCATCGCCCGACCAGTGAATAGGTCGGCCTAGCCAACTTCCCACCAAAAGCATGAAGTTTGGCTGAGGTTGACCCTTGCAAGTGTCAAGTGCACAGAAATACATCCAAAATGTAAACCGCGCTAGGACCTGCTGAGCAGGGCGACGACACCCACCCATGCTACCGTGGTTGGCGTGCAGGTATAGTTAGTCACTCAACACTCTGAACCGCTTGTGTCTCGGATCCAGCCACATGGAAAAGCCCAGAGGCTTTCCCATCTATGCTGACCCACAATGGGTTGAGGTCATGTGCATTGTGTGGGTCTGAGTTAATAAGTGACCATGCCACAATTAGTCCATTCGGCGGATAAAAACAACCGGTGGATGACCTTCTTCTCCGTCTTCATAAAGCTTCCCGATCAAGTTTCTGTTTTGCAAACCCTAGTTCTTTGTCTTAGGTTTTGCTGCGGCGCTCGCTCGCCACCGCCACTCTCTCTCTCTGCCATTTTGCGCCTACGACAGCAAGATCTAGTGCCGCGTTTGCAGCCATGGTGAGGAGCCGCAGCTCTTTCTTTGTTGCATAAGCTTCTCTGAATTTGTATTTGTAGCATTATAGTTTAGTATGATGCTTTGCCTCATCTTGCTGTTTAGTTTTTGATCCCAAACGATGCTGTTGTTTGTTGCAGACCGTGAAACGAAGGAACGGAGGCCGTAACAAGCACGGCCGTGGCCATGTTAACCCGATCCGTTGTTCTAACTGTGCAAAGTGTGTACCTAAGGTAGGCTTTCGTTATGGAGCCAGTGATCGGTCATTGTTATATCATGGTTTGATTTATTTCAATGTAGTTGTTCGGATTATGTACTAGCATTTTTATATGTGCAAAACATTAGTAGTGAACTTTGCTGATAAAAAATTGGCTTATCCAGGATAAAGCTGTGAAGCGATTTTTAGTCCGGAATATTGTGGAGCAGGCAGCTGTCCGTGACGTTCAAGAAGCTTGCGTTTATGACGGTGTGTTGTCCTGTGTTTTTTTAAGGAATTGGAATAATCGTTTGGCTATTTTGTCCTGATTGCTATATAAGAAAAGTCAGCTTTTTGTTTTCGTTTTATTTTTGTATGCTCGGTTTTTTGTACAATCTGTAGGATGGTTATTTTTCTTCTCTTGGATGTCCCTTTGTGGGGGTAATCCCCTGAACCCTTAGAGAGGATCACTGGCACTCCTTATTGATATTTTCTTTGAAACACTTATATACTACAATCAACTATTGTCTTCAGTGTTTCTAATTTAGGATGTAGACACATGATAGAAAAACATCAAATATCACATAGCATTCTGTTGGCAGGTTATACGCTTCCAAAGCTTTATGCGAAAATGCAGTACTGTGTCTCCTGCGCAATCCACTCGCACGTCGTGCGTGTCCGGTCTCGTGAGGCCCGTCGAGTTCGGGAACCACCACAACGCTTCAGAAGAAAGGTTTTCCACTGTTTTCCATCATGAAATTCTGATCTATGTAGCCACACCACCTTCCCTCTTGCTTAATGGCACTGCAATCCATTTGGTCTGAGACAATGAGCGCCAGCCTCATGGGGATTATTCATTGGCAAAAACTGTCAAGTTCCAGGCTGGCTTAGTACATTAGGCCGAAGGACGCAGCTCAGACACGTGAGAGCAGTGTCATATAGATACAGGGTTTAACACCTGCTAGTTGATTAACTTTTGAACTCATTGTTGTGCTAACAAAGGTTTTGTTACTTGGATTAGGAGGATGGACCTCCTAGGCAGGAGCAAGGTGGTGCTCGTGGACCTCCTGCAAAGTGATACTCCCCATCATCTGTGAAAGGTATACCATACTCATCGGTTTTATCAGATTGGACTCCCCTTTTCCAACTTAGCCCCTATATCCAGGCATCTTTATCAATATGTCAATTTAACGTCCTTTCCTTTACTTAGTGTGTTAAATTTACATGTCTGAATGTTTCTCAAGATAGCACAGCACTGGTTTTTTCTTTGGAGTGTAAGTTATTATATTAAGCCCTGTCACACAATTTTTACTTGAGTGCAATTTGATTGGCACTGAACCACATTTCGAATGTAAATTGATCTGATCAATCAGGATGGGGGTGATTCCTATTGCCTTATATACAATCTGTTTTACTGTATGGAATGCAGGAAATCTTGTATTTCTTTATATTTAATGCAGGAAAATGAACTGCCTATTAGTCCCTGCCCAATTCTTGCCAATCTGAACTGGCACAGTCCCATCTTAAAGCCTTAGTCCTGTAGTGATCATAGTGACAGATTTGAGATTTGAGCCTTTTGGAATCGATTTGAATTGTTTTGTGATTTGAGTAAATTTTTTCCAAATGTTGTTGGAAATCTGGTGACGTACTCGTGCACCTGCGTATGAATTGCACTTCCCATATTACTACAGCATGAAGTATGATTCATGGGACCCCTTTCATGACTATGTGATAATGCTGTGATTGCTATTACTGTCTTGATTGGCTGTTTTGTAAAGAACTAACTCAAGTGACATGTCACAAACTTTATGTTTTCTTAGTATGGCAATTGCAAGTTGGAGGGTTTCTTGCTGCTATGATTTGAGATCAAGCATGTTTGCAGTGCTATGTTGTTCTTGTGAGCAGCTTCCAACTGGTTTTTTGAGAGGTTGAGGAGGCATCGAATAATTTGCTGTGCTTTTTTTTAAAGCAAAAACAAAAAATTGAACAGAGTTTATCGTTGAGGATATTTAATCTGTTTTGTTTTATCACATTCATGTCTTTGGAAGCATTTGAGGAATCATGATTGATTCAAATTACTGTTGAAAATGAAGTCTTGGAGTTTGTGTCTTACACCTATTTGATGCATGTAGGTGCTTCTTAAGTAAAGATTTGGGCTGGCTTCTAAAATTTCCAAATTTATATAAAAGATCTATTTTTATGTCTCGAAGCAATGCTCAAATTTCAAGGTCATGTGATGAAAATGGTGAAATTCTCACTATGAAGCTCTATTGATTATCAAAAGTTACGGATGCTGATGACCACCCACATTGTATGAAATTTGCCAGTTGTGCTAGGTAGTTTGTCCTTTGACTCTCTATTCATTTGTGTACTTCACCTATCTTATCTTGGTTTACTTCTAGGTTGGTTGACATTCTGTTAATACTTTGTCTTGTCTGAGAAATTGATATCAAGTATCATTCACATTCCTTTCTAGGCCTGTTAGAGCACAAAGGCATACATTACCAGTTCTTTGAGGCATTGGTCAGATGATGATAACATGGAATAACCATTTTGAAATCTACAGTGATAATTTATGTTACGGATGCTGATGGCCATTTCCTGTTGTTAAATTCAGGAAACAATCTTGTTGGTCTATTTTGTTTTGGGTTCTTCTTTACCTTAAGTGTTCAAATCTTATTTCCTTGAGGATATTGTTACTGTTAATTATCTATTCTATTTTGCTAGTAGCTCAGTGAAAGACAAGTTATATAGCCATCCATTTTGGTTTTGTACATTTTATGTCGTGGAAAATGAATTTTGGATGTATAGAGTTTATAATGTTCGCTTTTCTATTTAGATGTTGGATTAGGGCGATGTTCTTAGAAGATGTGTTTCATGGACCACTTATCTCTTTTAAGCAACTACAATCAAGGTGTTGCTAGACAGGTCATTCAATCTTATGCTTGCTGTTTACTGGTCGCTGTGTCAGTTATGTCATTTGTTTTTTTGGATGCCCTTTGTAGTGTCAATGCCAGCTGTGACTGACCTATTGGACATGATAGAACACGCTATCAGATGTTCATATTTACTGTATCTACCAGACTTTTAGTAGCCACTTGAGTTGTGATGGCTGAAGTATACTGTATACTCAAGGTTTTCAACCAAGTTTCATCATTTATCATGTTTTTACGAGGAGTATTTTTCAAATTCGGCTGTAATTCCCCCCATATAGCAATTTGTCTAACAGATATGTTGGTATTTTTTGAAGCCTGTGCTGAATATGTGCAAATCAGGAATACCTACTAGCATTTGCTACGGTTTATGTCTTCTGATGGCTTTGCAGTGCAACGTTGAAGAGAGATGGAGGCCCACATTTGTTTATGCAAGAATCTTGTGCCAAGCTACTCTATTTCAGGAATCACTCGTTTTCAGTCCTTATTTCTTGAAGATAAATAGGATCAGTTGTAGGGAAATACGATGAGATTTACCAGTTTGAATGTGGTCAATGTCAAGCCTTGGCATTTAATTTGGAATTATTTTGTATTCAACTAGGAAATTTTGGCTTTCCAATACATTGGATTATTGTCTAATGCCATGCTGTAAGGTGATAAATTTCCACCATGAAGATTGTTCACTTTGTGAAGAAGATTATGATTCAAGACTATCAGAGATACAACCAAAATAAGTATTGATGGTTACGAGTTATGATATTGAGGTTCTACTGGTTAACAAGACACTGGGTATCTGTGCCTGCTGTAACTTCTATACTTCATTGTATGTGTGCTTCTCTAGCTTTGACAATTGGTGATTTAGTTAGCTTGGTGTGTACTGGGCTCTTCCTTGGCTTTCTTGAAAGTCAATACTTCTTTTGGGCCCCAAAAAATGCTGTTGCCAGTGAGCGTTCTTGAAATCCATGAATCTTGTAGCTTTATCAAATATTAACCTGCATGAGTGCAACTTCCATTCAAGATGAACCCTGAAATCAAATAGAAAACCTGAAAACTGCTTTATGCTTTATGCAGTGCCTTTCCAGCCTAAAAGGTACAGTAGTTCTGTAGTGTATGTTTAATAACAGCAATGCTTGCTGAAAGAGGCAAGATTGTGAGGCCACACCTGCAATTTTGTCTTGGTTATGTTCATAAGCCATTTGATTGTTTTCTTATTCTCAACATTAATTAGTCCGTAAGGGGGCTCTTATATTTACTCAAATGTAGAGACAGATACTGTGCAGTCATTGATTATTTGTTGCAAGTGAAAAATGCCCCACCTCAAAGAGTCTAGAATCATTTATTTCAGGTACAAGTTTATTAGAATCAGTTGGTATAGGCAAAATCTGAAAATGCCCTTAATTGTTGATTGATGGACCTTATTCATTAGCATACTGAGCAGGCAGACTCTTTCCATATTGTATTTGCGTGCTTGTCATTTGTATGTGGAAGGATCTTTGCGTGGATGAAACCTGAGTGTTTCAACAAAATGCTATCTAAATACGTCCTAAAATAATTCTGAAAAACCATTAGAACAATCTACATTCTATCTGCAGAAAATTATTGTTTTTCTGCTTCCCTAGTCTATTCAATTTCACTTGTATTTGTATGCCAATGTATTTGTATCAAATGTTGTGATTTTGGTCGTAGAGTAAGTTGGTGAGAACTACTAAAATCTAGTGCCTTGGTTGATGCTTTGATTTGTTGCAAGTAACTTTGTTTTTTGTAGCATGAAGATGGTCTTATTTAGGGTTTGTGTTTAAGGGAAATTAGAGCTTCACAGATATTTTTGATCTGTTCAACAAATCAACTTTTTAGCAATGAAGAAGGAATGCGACCCAATGTCACTTTTTATTGTTACTAGTTCTTCTCTTCTCCTCTTGCTTCACATGGCATGGCTGGGGGGCTAGATCTAGGTTTGATCTAGGTTTGGTTGGGCAGTTTGGCTCCATAGTCTCTTTTTTTGTGTTCTCCTATCCTCATCTTAGGGGCAATCCTTTAGGGTCTTTACATTGGTATTAGAGCTTGGGCTAAGATGCGGTCTTGGATAGGAGTGGAGGCAAGCACTACATCGGATTGGAAGTGCAAATTTTTCAAGAGAAGTTTGAAATGAGATTCACTAATTTCGGTTTTAAGCATGCTTATAAATTATGGTGGTAGAGTGCTCTTTTACTCAATCATGATTGTAAAGATGTTATCGTGTTGTTTAGTAAACATCGGTTTTTATTTGAACATGGTTTTGCATAACTTGCATGTGTTCGAACCATAATGAATCTTGGTTTGTAGCTTTTGCTCATTGATAGATTGATTGTGAATCAATTTGTTCGTTGTATGAACTGGAAGCGAGGTAGGAACGGACTTTGGTATTTGTGTGAGGATTTGGAAGTTTTATATTCATAATTCTCCAGATTGACATGCATATTAGTGGACATAAACTGGATTTGCAGTTATTCAGTTTTGCTAATTTCTAGCAGAGTGCAAGGACAATTGATCGTAGATCTACATGTTTGATTTAAGACAGCCTGTAGAAACGATTTTAATGATGCTAATTGTTTAGTGAATCATAGTTGTTGGAGCAGATTAAAAAAAAAACAAAACATGCAGTTGAAATCCTTGTGAAACCCTTCTTGGAGTATTGCTAGCTATCTCAGTGAGGAGTTGAGATTTATAAAACTGATGAAGCTTTTTCTCCATTCCTATGGACATTGAAGCTGTCCTGATCAGTGTGTTTAGGAATCTGAAGTCCCGGCAAATAGCAACAGTTTGTTGTTTCCTGCCCTTCTGACAAACTTGTTGAGGTTGAGGGACGTGGAGTGATAGCAAACCGTGGGCTGGTTGTGCCTAGCAGGATGATTTCTAGATCAAGAGTCTTGTTAACAAAAAATGTTGACTAAACTTTTGGTGATTGTTGAGAACCATGGATGCATCCTCATGGATGATTACCACTAGGAAGTTTGAACCAGAGAGGCAACTCAGGAAACCATTGATGGTAGCGTGAGTGCAAGGAAAGCTTGCTGAAGAATTGATGAATCAGTACTGAAAGCGTTGATTGGATTCCTACCCTACTTACCTTTTCAATGTTTGATATTGATTATGAGCAGAGGTTGCAACTCTGCTATTGAAGAGGTGGCGGCTTTGTAGTGGTGGTGTGAGCAACAGTGTAGCGGATTTTTCATTTTTGGTGAGAACCAACGGGCTGCAGATGGGCCGAAGAACGATTAGCCAATAACCTCTCTTTCTTTATCTCTCTCGATGCAGATCGCAGTTGAAAGGCCTGCTGGTGCTTGATCGAGTAGTGACTGTAAGGAGTTTAGGGCTTTGCCTTCTCTTATTGTGAACCTCTCTTAGGGTTAAGTGTATAAGAGGGGTATCTTGTGTACATGTCATCGTGGGAAAAAGTTATTTTAGGGGGTTATGTGGCCGATGGTTTTTGGTAGCCAGAGGTTTTGGAACCTTAGTTCAATTGGGAATTTGGTAGTCAATTTCATTCCTACTGATAGATTTACACGAAAATCACCATTGGATCTTTGGTCAAGCTGTAAAATTGGTTTTGGGAATGAATTTTAAAAAAAAATCGATCTTGACGAAAGCGGAAAAAATGGTATGGTTCTCAGGCATATACCTAGTATAGGAATTTCGATTCCTTGGTACGATGCTATTTAAGCCATTTAACTTTGGAGAGTTAATACTCCCAGTGAATAGAGTTAAATTGTGTTTTTTCGTAATTCTTAAGCCAGTAAGCGACCATCGAATTAAATGAGCATTTCCAATGGCTTCGACATTCTTGCTTTGCAGAAACAATTTGAAATTGTTAAGGTCTGTTCTTAAGATAAACTGTTTCTGTATCAAGAAAAATCTGAAAGCCGTGAAAGCATTCTTTGCAGCTAATATTTCTCGGTGAGGAGACGAATATCTACTCTGTGTAGGTGTGAAGCTGCCGGATGAAAATCTGCATACTGCCAATGTTGAATCTGGCTGTTCTTCTATTAAAATAGCACCCCAATCAATTATCCATTGGCTGGGAGTTGTAGAGGTGGTAGGTTGGAACAATAGTGTTTGATCAAGTCAATACTTTGTTGATGCTGATGTGTCCACTGCTGTCAAAGCTCCTTTTGTTTGAGCAGATGTATGAGTGGTTGAGTGTGCATTGCAATATTTGGAATGCTCCAATTGATCCAATTTAGACAACCAAAAAACTTTTGAATATCTCTAACGAATTCAAAGTTTGTGGTGTCTATGATCTTTTGCAATACGTGTGGCTGGAGTTTAATCTTCCCATTGCAAAGTGTTACACCTAGAAAATCGATTTTTGGTTTGAAGGGTAAAACATTCCAATTTTATTTGAAAAATTGTAATAATAGGAATTAATAAAAAACTGTTTTCATTTCCAATTAAATCTTATGGTGAATTATATTCAAAAGATCAGACTAGTAGTGTTTTCATACTAGTAGATGATTTTTGGTATATCAATTATTTAGCCCAGGTATAGGATAGAAATTGTTTCAGACTTTTTTCCTACAGTAATTGATTTTAAACATTTATTCATGTTGTTACGTCTTTTTAATACCTTAGCTGAAACAGATTTTCGGGGAACTGAAAATTTTAAGGAGGGAAAAAGAGTAGACATCAGTGGTAGTAAGTGTGATCGGGAAATGTATTTCGTAGTTAGGATTTTAGTAAATAATTGTTTAATATCGGATATTAATTTTTTAAATTAAATTCATAACTTATATCTTTGTAACCATTGAGTTATCTGCAGTTTTGGATGAGAATTGTGATGTTAGAAGTAGAATCTGATACATGGATTACATTGGATCTGTTAATTGATAGAAGCTTGTCCCTAGAGTTAATGTGCTGATCCAGAGGGACTCGAAGTTTAAACACGAAGAGTTTCGCGTACACGAAAGTCAATGGAGATGAAGACGAACGGTTCGCGAACACGAAGGATCCACGAACGAGATTCCTTTGCAGTCCAGCAAGAGAGAAAGGCAGACGAGGTAAGCGAAACCAACGGTGGAAACGAAACCCGTTCTGTCCTCGCGCTCCAAGGACTACCACCAGAGATCATGCAAGTACCCAGAAGTACAGAGATCTGACCTGATGACATGACGTCAGCAGATACTTCCTAGGTCGTGGCTAATCTGCCACTCTTGTAATTCCCTAATTAGTTGTAGATGTATAATCACTCTAATCTTAGGTTTACATAGAGAGACCCTACTTACTGGATATACTTGACATATATCAGAACAAGATACGCAGTGTGTAACTAAGAGAAGAGACACTGAAGAAGTCTGATGCTAGTAAGCAATCAAGACGAACACAGACAGAAGCTCCGCCTATCTAGGATCAGAAGATCCAATTGTCCGCTAGTAAAGCGAGACTACTACTCATGAGAGAACCGTGCTTCTCTCACGCCAACGCACTGCGTGGATTCGCATGCAGTGCCCTGAAGAAATCAGAGAAAATCACTATAGATTATTTTTCTGGTTGTGTCTAATCTTGGATGTCGAATGCTTATGTTGTTAATTTTTCATATGTCTGAGTTTTCTTGTTCCCTTTGAATTCCGCACCTTGGTTGAGATGAAGTCGAATACTGTATTAATTTTATGAATGTAGATCAGTAGTAACTGACTACTCTCTGGAGGATTGTAGGAGTGTTTCAGCTGGCAGTGCCCAGCAAACGCATTTGAACTCCATCCGAATCTCGAAAGAGAGTCGCGAATGTTTCGTAAATTTTCTTTTCACGATTCTCATCAGTCGTATCGGAGCAGCGCACGACTCCCAACATGAGGCTTGTGGACTTTCAAAGACTCACAAGACATCCTATAAGATATCCTTGGCAAGATCTACCTCTCCTTTAGATCTTATACATTCTGATGTACATTTCTTTTCACATGCAATTAATGGAGGTGCCTTGATATATGTGACTTTCATAGATGATTGTACTAGATTTACTTGGATAGATCTATTGCTAAAGAAGAGTCTTGTATATGAAGCTTTTGTAAAGTTTGTTAACACCTTATCATGTGAGGCCAATGAGAATTTGTGAAATGCTTTTGAAGGCTATCTTGAGTTATCTGGAAAGCACTATTGAGAACTAAAAGAATCGACAAGCTCTTGCTCTACCAACATTGATGCCCTATGTAAGCCGATCAGCAAGCTAACACTATAGTAGCAAGAGAAAATAAAAAGGTTCACCTTTAAGCTTGCTAAAATGGTAGATCAAAATCACAAGAGCATACAAATTGGATCTACAACTTGAGACACACTATCATCATTAAGGTCTTCGGTAAAGATCAAAGGATGAGGTGAGGTAGGAGGTTCAATAAGGGAAGGGGTATCAATAGAAAGGTCACCATTTTCTTTTTCCAAATAGGCAAATATCTTTCGAATATGTAAATTGCAGAAACTTTCTTCAACAACAATACGTTCAGCATAGCTAGAGAGATCCATATAGATCTTTTCAACCATGTGTATCGTTTCCTTCTTTTTAATGAAATCCATATATATTTTGATCCAATCCATCAAGTCAACAAAGCAAAAGATCTTATCATCAAGTCCAACAGCATCACAAGTAGCTTTATCATAAGAAGTAATGAGTCTGTGAACATCAACAACTTTCTTCATGCAACAAATGATAGTCTGAACAAAAGGGTTAAGAGGAGGAAGGGGTTCCCCATAACCAAGAGTAACAGCATCGTGGAACCATCCTATGGACTACATCATACAACAAACCTTGTTAGCCATAAAATACAAGTAAAAGTAAAGGTTTGGGACTACGCCGGCCAAAAGGTAGTCGAGTTGGCATCTTAAAAAGATGCTTAGAGAGAGTAGCAAAACATCACATAGTCCCTCTTGACAAGTCAAAACCAAACCCTTGGAACCCTTCAATTTATAGCATAACAAGTTATAATATAGCTGTATAAAGTCTTACAGTACATAGTACCAAAAAGTGAAGCAAGTTTTAGGACACTCAGCTGTTACCTGCCACCATTCCACAAAATAAAAACCGCATGAGTTAGTTAAATGAGGAAGACATGTGTCATAGCTGAGCATCAGTTGTCATCCATGTCCGAAACAAGATTCACTACTTTATCAGCTTGATTGCAATAACAAATCATTCGTCCAGTCTTCCCAATCATGCATTTCATAAATAACAATACATTCTACCCTTAAATGAAAACCGTATCAGGGCAGATGCCATACTGATCAATACAAGAGCAAAAAAGAATGTATTTAGCTCACAAAACAGTATAAACACGTAAGAAGTTATTTAGCAATGCACAATTAAAAAGAGACATGACTTTGACCACAATGCCGAGTACTAGGACAGATCCGTGCCATACTAGCTCCACGGATAGCCCATGTAACATATTAGGGAGTCCGAGCACTTAAAGGCTTGGGAAAATCCATGCTGTTCAAGCATGTCAAAATCAGCCTCTGAGAACATTCCTAGCTTACTTATACAGGAGGCTGCACTTTTATTTATTTTTTAAAAACAACAACCTTTCCAAGGATTAAAAAGACCATAATTAAAAAGATTTACAACATGGAATGTAAGTACATTTTCGATTGATAAATTCAAAAAAAAAAAAACGATTTATGTAATATGTGTCGTTTCCAACATCTTAATGCTGGGTGATACTACCTTCCATATAGCTTCATAGAACTTCATACCTGAATGCGAGGTGAGGTCATTTCTTATGAGCTACCCATCTTCCAATGCTTCAAGCAAAACCCTGCTTACGTATTACCAATTCAAAACCGAAAGTGATGGATTAATGGTAGTACAACCTTTATTATATAACATTGTTATCTTGCAACGGTGTTAAACTCAAACATAAGTACATCCTTATTATTAGCCAGTATTTGTGTGTCAAGAGATGATAGAGTAATTAACTTCTAGACCGACTGTTGATTGAATGTAGAAAGTAGTAAGGTATAAACATTTATCTTTCATTCAGGTAGTTGTAGTTATCAACAATCATAACCTTTTGTGCTTGACATTCCAAGCTAGTTATCAGACATCAACACATTTTGTGCTTATCTACCTGAGCAAATACAACTTGTGTTATTTTATTATAATCATCATCACGTATTGGAATGAGCATAAATCTAAGGCGATGAGAACTAGCAAGTGTGCAAAGCTATCAACAAGGTATTGTGGACCATGGCAAATTATTAAAAAGATTACAAAGTTCTATCGCTGTAATCCTAATGCTGCGGATCTAATAAGGAAAGGGCTTCAGAGACTACTTGACGCCGATTTCATTTATGAGATCGAGCATACTGAATGAGTTTCACCGATTGTCATTGTTCCTAAGAAGAATGAGAAATTGAGAATTTGTGTGAATCTCAAGGCCTTGAACAAAGAGGAATGATCACTTTCCATTACCTTTTGCTGAAAGCATTTTGGACCGCCTTGCTGGAGCGGAAGCTTATAGTTTTCTGGATGGATTTAGTGGTTACAACCAGGTCAAGGTTGCACCTGCAGATTGCCACAAAACAGCTTTTGCAACAGAATGGGACAGCTATGCTTACAAATTAGTAATGTCGTTTGGACTCTGTAATGTGCCAAGTTTGTTCCAAAGAGTAATGCAATTTGCTTTAAAAGATTATCTACAGAAATGTCTTAAAATTTACTTGGATGACCTGGGAGTCCATAGTACAAATATAGACCACCTGGATCGATTGGAGAAAGTATTTGAAAGATGCCGCAAGTATCAACTGACTTCTCCAGATTGGACGGTTGAGTTTCATGTTCACACTGATGCCTCAAAATATGCAATTGGATCAGTTTTGACGCAGCCAGGTGACTATAAGAAAGACTATCCATTACGATTTGCAAGTAGACAACTTACAGATCTGAAGAAGAACTATTCAACAACAGAACATGAAGCGTTAGCCATGATTTTTTCTGTTCGAAAATTTCGTCATTATCTCATGGAAACGCACTTTGCATTTTATAAGGATCACCAGCTGTTACTATACTTGGTAAACAAGACGTGCAATACTGGACGTATTGTAAGATGGTTATTGTTATTGACTGAATTTGACTTTCGAATTGTGGTTTGAAAGGGGAAGCAAATAGAAATCGCACCAGTTAATACTGAGGTGGATTCTCTGTAGAAGCAGTACCTGAGTGGGCAGCTGATATTGTTGAGTACCTGATGCTAGGACAACCGAATGACTCTTTGACAAAAGTACAAAAGAGGCAATTGATTCATAAGGCTCAACCTTATCAATTGATTGTAGGACAATTGTATCGTTGTGGATCAGACAATATTCTACGTAGATGTGTTTTACCGCATGAAATACCAGATTTAATCATGTTTTCACATGATGGCATGGGCGGAGGATACTTCTCTACAGATATTATTGTTTGCAAACTTTTGTAATCAGGTTGTTGGTGGCCTACACTTCATAAGGACACAGAAAATTATATTCAGACATATGATGTTTGCCAACGAGCACGACGACCTAGTAGGCAGAACTATGAATTCTTGCATCCGGTTTTATCGCAAGCGCCATTTGAAAAATGGGAACTGGATTATGTTGGTCCTATTCATCATGCCGCGTGAGGATCTCAGGCCCGATACATTATCGTAGCAACTGATTATATGACCAAGTGGGTTGAAGCCAAAGTTGTCAAAGTTGCTTATGCGAAATCTACGATCAAGTTTCTTTACGAAAACATCATTATCAGATTTGGATGTTCGATCGAGATTGTTAGCGACCGGGGTACACACTTTGTTAATCAAACGATAAAGTGTTTACTGGAAGATTTTTTTTGTTATACACAGATTTAGTACTCCTTATTATTCCAGAGGGAATGGCCAAGCTGAATTTTTCAATAAGATTTTCTGCACTATTATGACAAAAACAGTTGAAGCGAGTCAATCTGATTGGGAACATAAACTAAAAGCAACATTATGGGCATTCAGAACCGCTTACAAAAGTTGTACAAAGCAAACACCCTTTTAACTGGTTTATGGTCAAGATGTTGTCATGCTGATTGAATTTTTAATACCATCTTTACGCATAACAACAACAGAATGGTTAAATGATGATAAGTCTTTACAACTACGTCATGAGGCGTTGCACAAATTGTGTGAAACAAGATTGATGGCAGTTCATGCGTTAGCAGCAGAGAAAGCTCATCGAAAGGCATGGCATGATCGTCGATTACACAAAAAGGATATGAAAGCAGGAGATCTCACACTGATGTACAAAACCAAGCTCATTAAGGAAAAATTAAAGTTTACCGGTGAAGGCCCGTATAAACTAAAGGAAATCTTGAACTATGGAGCAGTGATTCTTGAGCACTTGGACGGAAAACGGTTTGATACTCCTGTGAATGGCTAACGAATTAAGCAAATTTTGGCAGCCTGCTCCGTCAGTTCAATAAGCATGATCCAAATGATTTTTTATTTTTTATTTTTTTATTTGTTTTTCAATTTTTTGTTTTCACTACTTAATTGTTAATTTTGTTTGAAAAAGACAGTAAAAAAAAAATGAGGAAAGACTGACGAGCAAAAAGTCAGAAAGTCATTAGAATAGAAAAAGAGGAAAAAAAATATTTTCAAAAAGATAATTTTTTGATGAAAAATGTTAATAAAATTACTGTTTTGATCATATGTTGCCTATATAGTATGAGAAACCTTCGCTGAGCTTTCAGATTGTACATCCACTTCAGATATATCTATAGTGACTTGGGCAAAGGTTCTTTTCCAAAAAAAGTATATGTTTTTGAGTTAGACGAATGATCAACATTATGCCATTTTGGAAACCTTTGTCGAGCACCTTACTCTCTTCAGAAACCTTCGTTGACATGCTAGATGGTCTTAAAATGTCAAAATTAGGTTGGCTATAGGTTCAGATCTTGAAAAGTTGCATTTATGACAGTACTTGGGCGAAGGTTCATCCTTCGCCAGCCTTGGAAAATATTCGCCGGATGGCTTCAGCACCTCCAAATCCTTCGCCGAGATTTTTATAGTCTATTTTCACAGTACTGAACAAGCCTGCAAATTTTTGTTCATAATTGATCAGCCAAACTAGTATTCAGTGTAATGGATCTCCCAAATTCACCTATCAGTGAGCTGAATTTGTTCCTCACTTGTGCTAGCGAAGCTCTTGCCAATTTTTTGAGCGACCCAAGCCTTCAAAAAATTTTGTACTGTTTTCTGATATACTCTTGCGGCTATTACTTTCTGTTTCTTGCCATCATGTCATCCATCGATACGTCTTAGTCGCCGCATTATACTATCCATCGTGATGTCCCATCTGCAACGGATATCATGATCCTTCCTAGCACAAACATGGTCACTCAGTGGATGACCCTTGCAAAGCCTCTACTTACTGCAATGGGTATTCATGAGTGAGCCTTCTCTGGGACAATAAGCATGGATTTTATCACTCTTGCCTTCAGTACTTGGAAGGAGGAGAAATCCAAGTCTTATATTACTTTTCAGGGAGCCACACACAAGGTGCGCGTGACTGAGACCGTCCTTGCTGCCATAGGGATAGCATCTGGTACCCAAGCCTCACCAAACCATAAGCAAGCCAAACAGGCTATTAAGTCTTATATTGATGGTACAAATGATCTGCACTGGACTAATGATGGCTACCTTCCAGAAGCCATTACTGATCCTGCCATTCACACCGTTGCTCAGTTTCTGAACAATTTTCTGATGGTTGGCAACCTCAGGAAAGAGCATATTACTTCCCAGATTTTGCATAGGATAGTTGATTCTCATGCCAAGATAGCTAAGGCGCCTCTGAAACCATATAATTGGTTCAAGATTGTTTTTGGAGAGCTCAAACGAGCCATCAAGAGCAATACCAAGTAGGAATTTGCTGCTAGCCCTTTGTTGTCACTCCTAGCAGCCTCCCACCTTGAAAATAAAATCCGTGGGTTTCATATGGATTCCGTGCTTTCTATTTATGAAGGAGCATCGGCCGAGTCATCTCAACTGACATCTAGTTCCCAAAGTTGACGTTGTCCACATAGCGAGATCGTCATTCCTGACTTGCCTTCCACGTCATGATGTCGTACTACGCAAACATCTTCAGTTGCGCTTCCACCCCCTGATGCTATTCACACTGAACTACCTATGTCCCCTATCTCTAATGCTTCCCTCGTCTCTGCTTCCTCTCACAGACAGTCTGTGACCATTGGGGCTACCATTCCCATCACAGCTGCCCAGGCCGCCTCACCCCCACACACAGAAGCTATTTAACCAAACACCCATTTTTCATGGATATGCTTGATGATTCCGACCCCCTTGGGGCCTTAGAAGTTTTTGTCATGCCCCAGAGTCCTGCGCCTTTTGAACTCCAATCCCTTGGAAGAGGATTTGAACAGTTCCATGATACTCCTACTGGTTTTGACGACTCTTTTCACATTAACCAGCAACTTCAAGCTGAAGCCGCACCAGCCACACTTCGGGTCGGACAAGCTGCCAAATCACCAAAGCAGTTTGACGTCACAGTGCCTGAGGGCTATGAAGAAGAAGACCTCTTTGAAGAAAAAGAGTTACAGGCACCTGCTCCACACCAACCAAGGACAGTACCACCAGGTCCTTCTGCTTCTACCACCTCCGCAACAATAGATTTTGGCGATGCTCTCGATTTGGTCTCAAGCCTTGCGCAAGTGATCCAGTCTATGCTGGAGAAGAAAAAAGAAATGGAGCAGCGAATCTCAGATATGCAGGATGCAAAGCAACAAGTGCAGCTGCTCCAGGGTCAACTGCATATGGCTGAACAAGATCGCACACGTCTCCAAGGTGAATTGGATGCGACCACCCTTGAGCGTGATGCGTATCTACAGACGCAAATACCTGATCATCCGATAACTCTGACGGAGATTGCGTATTTATTTAAAAAGGTTGAAACCGACAAAGTGGCACTTCAAGGATTCCAAGGCCGCTTTCACAGATTCAAAGGTACAGCTTCAACTGAGTTGGCAAAGGCTAAAGCAACTATCAACACATATGAAAAAGCTGCCAGTTAGGTGTTGGAAGCTGGGTCTTAAATATCAGTTTCGGTCATGCTGCAATTCTCCCCTCCACAACAAGTTGATGCAACTATGGATACAGGGTTGGATTCGGGCATGGACCAGGGTGGAGCCCCTGAAGTTGAAGAACAACAACCAGTTCCACAGGCAGTGCAACTGGCTCCATCTTCATCAAGGACCACACCTGTTCAGAAGACCAATCAACATCAAGGACTAGATCCAAAGGTTTTTAGCGCAACATCCGCATGAGTCCTCGCGTGGTAGTTGGGTCCTTAAGTTTAAGACCTCTGAAATAGAGGCCGACAAGGAGGAATTGGATAAAATATCCGCATTGGGAGAGCAGCCAACTTGGAGAGTTACAGTTTTTGAGAAAACTCCAAAATCTATCAAGAGTTATGTGGCCAACCATCGCCAATTGCGTGTAGATCCATATTACGTACCAATGCCATGCAGGAATAAGTGGAAAGATTTGGGATTGGCCATGGACAAAATTACTATCCATACGCCAAACTGGCTAATCATCCGCCAACCTTTCAGTTGGAAAATTTTAGTGGATTTCCACCGTGCACTACAAGCATACCAGCGGGAGTATATACACTCTCCCGATCCGACAGTGAGGCAATCGACGCTTTTTGCGAAAGACTTGACTCTGTTGGCATCCTTTGCAACGAGATGGGATGATTGCCTTCCTCCTTTGGCATTCGATCCAAATAAGCCAATGGCTTCAGAGAGCATCAAGGATCAGCTGCCGGTGGCTCGACTATATTTCCGTGTCGCAATGATGGGAGGCTCCTGGGAATCTCGATTCACATCCTAGAAAAATTCCAAGTGGAGTGTTTGAGCCCACCGTTGTTTTTTGCCGCACAATTTAGATTTCAACACTGTCCGACTCGACTTCATGGAGAAGGTGCAACATCATTTAATAAAGATTTGACGAGAAGCGAATAAAAGCCCGTAGTAACCACATTTTGCAGGTGTCGTGGGACTGCCACCAGTTTTAGTGGGGGATACCGATGGAGGGTTTGCGGATCCCAAGACAACCCTAACCCTAGTTAATAAGCGAGAGGGAATGGGCACCCTGCTTGTGTAGGTCCAACCCGATGATCACATAGTCATTTGATTAGTTACAAGTCAATAAAAGGACTTTAGGCCTTTTTGTGGACTTTTAATGTCGCAGGGCCTAAATGTCAAGTTTTTTTGTTAGTGAATAAAGTTGGATTTCCATCCAATTTGGATGGTTCTCACTCTTTCTTGAATTTGAATAACTAGGGAGACAGAAATGGACCAATAGGATTCAGAGGCCATGGTCCTCCTCTCTACTATAAAAAGGGACCAACTTGAGTTCCTACACATGCTCATTTCTTCATTTCAATAAAGCAGATTGGTTCTCTTGTGAAATGGATTAATGAATGTCCTTGCTCTCTATCACTTTTCTTCCATCTCTTATGCTTTTATTGAGTTTGCTAATTATTAGATCTGATTGTTATTGGGATTGCATGTTTTTATACTTTTTATGAGGGAGAAAGGGAGAGAGAAAAAGAGTAAGCTATACTCATTGTGGATCTAGTGTTAGTGGATGTAGTGTTAATGCTTAGGGTTAAGGGATGTTAGAGTTAGATTTGGATCTTCGAATCATGCTGAAATCTGAACTATACTATTGCTCTCATGAGAATGAATCTATGCGTGACAGCTAACTTCATCTCTTTGATGCTAGATTGATTAGATCTTGGGTTGAGGATAGGCAAGGAAAGAAAACCCCACTACATTCACTAATGTGGGCAATGACATGATCCTTCACTGACAATTTTATCAAGGATAAGGCCTTCTGTGCCCTTTTGTCAAATGCACAAATATCGATTGGAGTTGTAGTTGGCCGTTGTTCCACCCCAGTGACAATGTCCCATAGCTCTTTTTCCATTAAAATACTTTTCATTTTGAATTTCCAAATGCTATACGGATTCTCCCAATCCTGCCATTTCGCCAAAAATTGCTCCTATAGCGCCTTAATGAGGCCCAATGACAAGCTTATAGAGCAATTTAGACTTCTAAAACTCAACTTTAAGGTCTGACCAAAAAAGTTTCAGAACCTCCCACCGCTTTTCTACCAAATCGGAAGCCAAATCAGTGTCGTCCTCCGAAATGCCCTTCGTCACCAACTCCCAATTGCTTGCCCACTAGAATGGTGAAAAGACTTTTGGCGCGTTCCGAACACTTTCTCCGCGACAATCTCTCTATTTTCAGGTACCGTACTTGCAGGGTACAACCCTTTCCTACCCTTAATTTGGAGGATTTGGCTTTTGGACGACCCTAAACGGAGAAAAGAGCTAAAAGATAAGGGCATTTGAAGAAAATGCACTATTTCTTTACCTTGAAGTAAAACTTTTTTTCAAATGAATTTAACCTTTAGGATCCCTTTCAACTTGAAGATTTTTAATGAAACTGATGAAGAAACAAAAGGTTTCAATTGCCAAAGCTTTGCTAGCTTTCAACCCACAAAGAGAAAATGTTTGCGAACATTTCGCGACGCGCGACACGAACTTGTCCGCGACAGAAAATCATTCGTGCTCCACAAAGGACCAGCAGGATCAATCAAATACCATGAAGTACCAACATTTGATCTGATATTGTGACATTAGCAGAAGTGCTTTAGGACGTGGCTAATCTGCCACTCTTGTAGTCCATGATTAGTTATAGATGTTTAATCTGTCTAATCAGAAAAGTTACTCGATGCGTCAACACGAAAAAGTTCACGAACTATATATGCTTGATGCATAAAATAGTAAGATGAAAATATACAAAATAAATGTCCGCCTGTGAGCGAGACAATTTTGTAAGAGGATCAGCAAATCCAAGAAGTTCACCAATAAGCGAGACTTATTCTTGGGAGAATTGTATTTCTCTCGCGCCATTGCACTGTGTGGATCTATCACACAATGCTTGAAAACAAGAGGATCAATAGATAATATTGTAGCTGTTATGCACATATTATTCTGATTGTTGTATGACCTCAAATAAATTTTTGTCTGCTATTGTTCGTGTATCTCATGCACTTGTTTATTCGATTCCGCACACTGGTTCAATCTGACTGTTGAATTAATCTATAACGTAGATTAGCAATGTCTGTCTACATTCTGGAGGATTGTAGAAATGATATAGCCGGCAATGACTAGCAATCATATCTGAATTCTACACAAACTGATTTCCTTTGCGATTTTTTCGCTTTGTGTTTCGTTTTGTTTTGTTTTGTTTCTCGTTGCATTATACAGCCTGACTAATCTTTGTGCAATTGATATCAGAGTTCGTTTCGATTCATTTCGTTTCGTTTCGCTTCGTTTCGTTTTCATTATAGAGCCTGATTGATCTTTGCAAAGAAAAGGAAAATCAATATCAGAGCACATTCAAGTTTTGTGAATTCTTCTCGAACATAAATCATTCTAGAATAGAATAGTTTCGCAAATCGTTCGAGAGAACCCCCATCAGTTTTGTCACCAGAATTTTATTGGAATTTCATTTTTGCGATTTCCATCAACTGAAGGTTACAATGCCCTTCAACTCCCTTCATTGCCCCATTCAAGCCCATCTCCACCATTGAAGATGATCCCACGGTCCATAAGCGGTTGATCTCCACCATTAGCCTCTCTTGATCTTGATCAGATGACTGTCACGTTTCATGGGCATTAAGCCCTGCTTCTACAGTCACAGACAACTAGAACACGCTAAGGCCTCAGCATTTTTGGACGCGCGTGAGGTCTCGCGACCTCCTCCCCCTCTCTCTCTTTGCTTTCACCTTGTTTTTTTGGTTGTTTTCAGCTATGGCTATCTGATAAAATTCGATCTAGTGCTCTGCTTCCTCCACGGCTGTCCACAACCACCTGGGGTTAGATCATCCTCACCAGGGCGCCCTCCTGCAACCCTTTACAAATCCAAAATTCGCTTCAAATTGAGAGAAAACATAGCTTTTTCTTTTCTTCAAACCCTAGTTGAGAAGAGATGGAGATTTTTGGGCATTTATAAATTTGTTTCTGAGATTTCTTCTTATAGCTCCCTGTCTGGCTAAGGTCGCCCTACTGTAGGCTCTATGCTGGAACCGACCACTCTGAAAACGGCATCCAAACGAGTGCACACCAGACACAAACGCCAAGCAGGTTCGAAAATTGACAATTTTTTATTTTTCTCTCAGATTAAGCCAAAAGCTTTATGCTCAAGCTTGAATTCTACTGCACCTGCAAACGATTGCTTGTGTGACTAACCGTAAACAGTTCTTTGAATTTTCCCAAAATTCGGCTTCCAGCTAACATCGAATTGCACCACTCCCAGGCTCTGATACCATGTCAAGGATCTTACTGGCAGTATAATTAGCTATTTTGCAAGAAAACTAACATCAATCAGATAAGCAGTAAAGAGAGATCACACACCAACCCAAGAGAACACTTCTGAACTGTATTAACAAAAGAGACTTAAGGGTACATATACACAATCTATTTTTTGAGGGATACCACTGCAAGGCAGTTTGGTCTCCGTTACGGGATGCGTGTCCCAACTTACACTACGCGTGCCGTTAAGTTGGCACTCATGCACACTATTACAAAAGCAGTAAAAAGCTCGAAATCACTGCTAAACATGGAAAGTCATGAACTGTAAGAAAAACTCGGGCTTACTTATTCTAATGCAACTCACGAAGAGGAGCAATGTAGGATGTAAGCCTGTCATGTCTCTATAAAGAGTTCAGTAATTGATAGTGCATATTGCCAAAATGATTGTATACGGTATTCAAATCGGATGTAGTGAGTACAACTCACAAAAAGCTGTATTCCACAATGCAGTTATGGTCACATTGTGACTGTTGGAATACTTCAAAACAAGGCAAATTCATGGTAGAGTTTAAAGTGTTAGTACCATATCAAGTTTGGCGCACTTTTTAGGAACAGTAGGTCATTGTTATGCTACCAATCATTGCTCTGTGGAATAGCAAAACATTCACACAGCCAAATACTTTAAGAAAACATTCATTACTAAGTGAAACAGATCGCAGGTGGCTAAGGGATGCCAAGAAAACTTTGTAGCAGCATAGAAATTGTAGATACGTGGATAATAAGTGTTTCTTACCATGTAACCAATTCCAAAAACAGCTAGGAGGTCTGTAGGAGTGTCTTCCCAATAATAGTGAGTCACATCCAGAATGCAGAACACTCTTTGCTTGCATCAAATACAACAGCACAAAATAGTATTGTGAAGCAGGGCCAGTGCACTTCCAGCAGGGAGTAGAATGCTTCATAGGATTATAAAAAACGTGCCTCTTTGCATGAGAAAGTCCAAACAACTAATACATGAAGCATGTGTTTGGTTGTGGGCCCCAACAGACCAAGCCTTATGCCGAACCTTTTACTGGAGTTTTAGAATCGGGTTCTATTGTAAGTGTCGTCCACACTGATGAAGTTCCATTGTTTCCACTTCATCGAACTATGGTGGCCTTTCAGTCTTCGTACTTAGTATGGTATTGTTTTGAGCCAAATGCAGTAATTGTTTCAATATAACAACTCGTTAGGGTGAAGTACGCTTTGGACGGAATATAGTGTTGAGGGTAATAATAACTTAGTCCAACCTACCAGTTTTTTGAGTGAAGCAAGTACATGTGTAAACAATCAACAGAAAATGAGTTTTTTTACTCCCAAGTACTTGTCATAGTCCGTAAGGCATGTTTAACAACACATGGACTAATGAGAGAGAGAGAGAGAGAGAGAGAGAGAGAGAGAGAGAGAGAGAGAGAGAGATGTTGAAAATAAAAAAGCCATCTATCCTGACTTTTGGGGTTGATGAAGAATGGGTTGATGAAGATTTACAACATGCATGTAGTCTTACAACTTGCAAATGCCAAAAATGGCCTTTAGGAACTCGAGCCACATCACATGCAAAAGTCTAATTTGTCATATGTGACATGCATGTAGATCTAGATCATGAAATGGCCAAATTTGGGCTAGGAGAAACTAGAGGTAATACATATGCATTATGTCCAAGTTTCCAATGTGACATGCAAGACATGCAAAAGTTGTAATGGACAGAGCAAGCAAATTTGTACATTTGTAGTTAAAAAATTGCCACATGTAAAAAAAAGGTGAAATGTGAAAATCCGAAGACCTCATGATCTCTAAGGAGCCCATGTGAGGCCAACTCGGTGTCCCACCTACCCAGGGCCCCACACCTACACCCCCACAAAGCTTTGCTGCACAAAAAATCGGGAGACCCCAAAAGGAAAAAAAAAGAAAAGAAAGCACAAATGATACTTCCGGACAGCCTCGATCAAAATAAATAACAATAATACCTATATCCGTTCTCTCTCCATGCTGCAGCTGCAGCATTACTCGGCGCCAGAAATCAAGATTCTCGAAAACACTACTGAATGTTGCCTTCTCTCTCTGTCTCTGTCGATCGAGAAAAGAAAAAAGTACGTATTCTTTGTGTAAATGATTGATTAAGCAATGTATTCGATTGTCTGTACAATCAATTATTTAAGCAATCTTTTCTTTTCTTAATGCGCAGCAAAGAATTCGTTTTCTTTTCAGGTGCTCATGCATCCGATCCAGTCCCTTCACGCACCTCGACAGCCAACTGCTCACAAGTCACACAAATAGAACGATGCAGAAAAATATACAACAGAGATGAGTTGAATGCGATCACTGAGGGATCATTGAGAAAGAGCGATGACAAATAATGGTTAAACGAATTCATTGAGAAAGAGAGAGATCAGCGAGAGCTTTAAATGCTCCGTTGCTGAGTCTTCGTACTTGGTTCCTACTCGACAATCGACTGCTGGCGCAGTTCTTCCATCTGTGAGATTATTACTGTTGATGCGACGTTCTTTACTCTGATTATATTTATGTACTCCACAATTTCGAAGTTCTTCCACCTGTGAGATTATTATTACTGTTGATGTGACATTCTTCTCTCTGATATTGATGTTGTAACTTTGTTGTTGATACGACTCTAATTGCTCCAATTTTTTGATTGCTGACGGGACGTTCTACGCTTTGAAATTATGAATATTGTTGACTCGACGTTTTTAGCTCTGATGTTATTCCTGTTAACAGGATGCTCTTCTCTCTGTGATAATAATAATATTACTATTATTGTTGGAGAGCTCGGTTGCACCCGACATTCAAATCGATAGCGGCCAGGCAGCTCAGGGGAGACGACGGAGAATGGCGACCTTGTGCTGCATGAAATCCAGCGTCCACACGGGCCTCCTGCAGCGGCATGCACCTCCTGATTCCAGGATTTCTTTTGGTGATTATCGAGGTCTCAGAGCGACGGATGCATCAGAAACTGATGCGTCTTTTTTGTGGGCCTCTTTTTGTTTCTCTGAGCACACTTCTGGTAGTGTTTTATTTCTTTGTCCCTCGTAAATGGTTACTTTTGCTTCAATAACTTTTCTTTTATCTCTTGCATGTCCTCGTTTGTGCGGTGGATTGGAGTCAGGTTTCTAACCTCAAGCAGAGGAGAGGAGATCCCAACGTCCTTTCATTGCTCTCATGTCTCCTTTCTTCTGTCACGTTACAGAAAAAAAACGTTCCACGCGCTTATAATGATCAAGTTGTCTGCAGGACATGATGGATGCATGCAGTTTCATCTATCTTCCGTATGCTAATCCACTATGAATTTACTAGCCGTACATTAATATATCTGTTACACATCTATTGATGAGGTCGGACGAGTTAGAAAACAGATCTTTCTTTTTCTAGATTCACAGGGAATGTATCCACTGCCTCCATTAATGAACATTGGATGTAACTGAGAGTACAACTTCTTTACATGCGCATGGTAATGCTTTTACGCGTGCCTTTTTACTTCCTCACTTTTGTTAACAGTCTCGTTCTCAGCAATATTTCTCGTTGATCTGGCTTTATTGCTAGCATTGTAAGTGTACCAGATCTTATCATCACGTTAAAAGTTCATTTTAAATTGAGAAAGAAATAAATTTTATTACTGTCACCTAAACACATCTACACCCTTTTCTTTGTCTTACAATTATTTTATGACTACTCTAACTGGTCCAAAAACTTACTGAAAAGCTAGATGAATGTTCTGCTTGTGACAAAAGTTCTACAAACAGAAAAATCTTACTAGGAAATGAAGTTTGATATTGAGGTCTGGCTGTTATGATAGACCAGTAGACCATTGAAAATTCTGATACTCATACTAGGCTCAGGGGTGTATGTTAAAATTGCAATGGATCAGCACTGTTCCAGACATTGAGTATCCATCTACAGTGGGCATGACAATTATTTGATCTGGTTTGCAATTGCTTACATTTTAAAGATCTAATAGGGCAATGAGATGTCGGCTTGCAAAAGTCTGATCCCAAATTTAGAAAGTAAACAAAAACAGTGATAGATATTAGGTGTTAGGAATACTAAATTATACACGTAGTTGCATCGAAGCCAAGTTTGCTTTGCTACATTTTCAGATCACGCATTGAATAACATTGAACGACCCTTGTATATTTACACTACGGTTATGGGACCTGTATCCACGCACCTGGAAGACGTTTTGACAGAGTCATACATTGTTGTTGCACGTCATGCAAGCTACAGTGTTCTTTAACACATACTGAAGGAGCAATTATTGAAGCAAAGTTTAATCCAAATTCCAAAGAAACTTGATCCTCATGAGGTTTAATTTCTTCTCTTGCTAGCACTCCTTCCTCAACACTCTAGACTTTTAACATGCAAGCTTTGCCTTGATATCATTGAGACAGCATGACAAGGAGGCACTAACGTGACATAGATGTGCCGGGTACAATAGAATTCCCTAGATTTGGAAACCTACTATTGCTCCTAGTTTCTAATAGGGTTTCATTGTCCGTAATTTTAGGGTTTTTTTTTCCATTCCAATGTTCCAGAATGCTTGTTTTGGAATGCTATGCTTCTGGAATGTCGTTCTGACACAACTTAGATTGCCATCCAATCCGGCCCGAAAGACTCTTACTAGATTTTAACAAATCTTTTTCAGATTATGAGGTGCACTTAAGCATGGTTTTTTTTAAGTTAAAGTCTGTAAAATTTTATTGACCATGCAGCATGATTGCTTTTCAAGTTAGCCCTGTTATAAGGCTCCAAAGGCATGTTCTCAAGTAGTGCTCCAAATTTTGCTTCCTTCATCTAACCAATGTATTTCTCAAACCCTATGTATGTAGTAGTCTCTGGAAGTTCAAACTCAAAATTTCTGGACTCTGCACTTAGCAAAGTGCCTTGTAGAACTAGACTTTTGAGATTCATCTGCTTTGACTCGGACAACAATTTTGCTCCACCAAGAAATCTACCAGAAGTATCATGTTTAGTGGACTAGAATTGCTGTACTATATCGGACTTGGAATCGATTGACACCTTTGACATCAGATTTATGGCATAAAAAATGCAAGGCGACTTGATAGTGTTTTCACACGAGAGAGAGAGAGAGAGAGAGAGAGAGAGAGAGAGAGAGAGAGAGAGTCAGTCATGTGGCACACTAATTTCCCAACATTGCTGATGAACTGAACATTTCATATGAAGTTCATATGAAGGGATTGGGAGCAAGAATGATCACATCCCAGATAGCAAATGCACCGAGAAGAGAGAAAGATCCAAGGAAAAGAGTTGTTATTACAGGTATGGGGCTTGTTTCTGTATTTGGTAATGATGTTGACATTTACTATGAAAAGCTTTTGGAAGGACAAAGTGCTATTGGACCAATTGACCGCTTCGACGCGTCAAAGTTCCCAACCAGATTTGCAGGACAGATACGCAATTTCTCATCAGAGGGTTACATTGATGGAAAAAATGATCGTCGCCTTGATGACTGCATTCGGTATTGCTTGGTCAGTGGGAAGAAGGCATTAGAAGATGCTGACCTTTGCCGAGATAAGCTTGCTAAGGTACATACACATGTTATTTCTAGCCTTTTTTAAGGTTTTAGCAGTCTAATTTATTAGTCACTTGCAAAGTCCTACATCTTAGGCTTTTGATTATGTCCTCATTGTAAACACCATTGGAAGTCTACATGCAAATATTTTATTCATTTATGAGCTCACAACAGGAGACAAGAAGTTGAACTTCTTGTGCACAGGAGTTGATTCAAATTTTGCATGTCTTTTTTTGTTTAAGCTTTCTTTGGAACATTATGAATGGTTTGGGCTAGTTATGAGATTTTCTGATATGAAATGAGGAACATTGATATGATTGTGAATAGTCAGTCGCTGTCTAGTTCATTTGAAGACTTATCCACAAGTAATTTTGGTACTAACTTTCTCCACATCCTCTTATAACTCTTTGGGAGTGATGAAGCTGGTAATGTCTTTTTTGCATAGAACTTATATGAGCCAGGCTTTTGCTTCTTGGTTCTTCTGTACTCTGATCCCTCTGTGCTACAGCTTTAAAATAAAGCTATTTCTTTCTATCAGCACTCGTAACTCAGGTTTTGCTTGATACCTGCAGGTCAATAAGCAAAGGGTCGGTGTGCTTGTGGGTTCAGGCATGGGTGGGCTTACAGTCTTCTCAGACGGAGTCCAAGCATTAAATGAGACAGGCTACAAAAAACTGACCCCTTTCTTTATTCCTTACTCCATTACAAACATGGGATCTGCTCTGTTAGCGATAGAGCTGGGGTTGATGGGGCCAAGCTATTCAATCTCAACAGCATGTGCCACCTCCAATTATTGCTTTTATGCGGCTGCCAATCACATTCGAAGGGGAGAAGCAGATATCATGGTTGCAGGAGGCACAGAAGCAGCAATTATACCAGTTGGTGTTGGTGGCTTTGTTGCTTGTAGAGCTCTTTCTCAAAGAAATGATGACCCTCAGACTGCCTCAAGACCTTGGGATAGGGCTCGGGAAGGTTTTGTAATGGGTGAAGGTGCCGGTATCTTGGTAAGAAGGAACTTATAGTTGTAAATCAGTTCAAGCATGAAATTTTGAAAAATGTTTTGGAGTTATATTTTCACGTGTCTTATTCTGAAAGAAAGTTTATGTTTTTGCTTGTAACAGCCTAGAAAATACTTACGTCTTGTGATACGGAGAAGTTTGACCTAGATGTTTACCTGGCTTTAATACTAGATCATTTGAGCTTAGAAAAGTTTAATTTCCAGCGTTGGAGTTTTCAGAGAGAACTAACAGCTAGTCAATTTTTGTTTTACTTGTAGATACATTTTACACTTTGTCATTATATGTCGAATGTAGTTTGGATGAATAACCCGTAGTTCTTACTTGATGTATGACACTTAAGTACTATTTTCTCATCCACAATGACTGGATGAGTTCTCTCATAGTTCGAACTTTCCATATTAAAGCTACCATCTTGTCGTGAAGAATAAGATTTTTCCAGTTTATATGGTGTTAACATGCTTTGCAAGAGGAGTGCCTTTTTGAATTTGAAAAATTTTGTTATAAAATTTCATAAGGTTTCTTGATCCTATTTGGTTGCTATAAAGAGTGTATGGCTATATTCCTTAAATGAATGCTGATGAAGCTTTTTGCCTATTAGTGGACAATAGTTTTAGTTTGATGTTATGGACACATTCACATATTTGGCATCACATTCGGAACAACCGACAACATAATGATAATTAGATTGTAAAATCCAACTAAGAACACTATACAATCAACAATGTACTGCCGTGCAAAAAAGAGACTAAGAGTATCATAATCATCAACTACTCAATGGATGTCTCTACTATCTATTATAGTCTTCCAGAAACCTTTTGGAACTCACAATGCTTAAATATGAAAGAAGAGGGTAAACAAACATTATGGAGGGAAAATATGTGCTCCTTTACAAGTCTCCATAATAAGGAAGGGGACCCAAATAAGGCCCAAGGATGTTGTAAGAAAGGCCTATTTGTACTTTATGTTCATAAGGTTTGAGATCTTTGTCCTAGTTGTGGCCAAATTATTTAGTCGATCCTTTCTATCTTTAGTGGTGCATTTGCCCACTAACAACCTTCTCTCATGCTTATCTTAAAGTACCTTTTAGCAAGTTGAACCATTGAGTTTTTGTAGTTGTTTTATATTTAGATGAAATACGGATTCAACTTCTAATTTACTGGCCATGCTCTTTTGTATTAGACTTCATTAAGGCTGGGTTTAGTGAATAGAAGCTAGTAGATTAAAAATTTCTCTCTACGAGTAAGTGAAAACGAACATGGACATTTTGGTGCACACATGGCATGTATGTAATTCTGGAAGCTAATGATGGGAGTAGGGCTGTCGTAGCGTGTAGTCCTTGCTATGCGTGATGACATCAATGTTTTCAGTTGGACTCCATATTGGTTAAAGGTTGCACATCTCGGTATATTTTGGAGCGTTATCCTACATCTAGCAGTTATCTATTAATCATTTCTACTTCTTTGTGACTAACAACAAAGAGCAGCAAAAGGTCAAGGACAAGGATACTCAAGCAACAACACAGAAAAAACCACATCTATTACAAACTAGATAAATTGGTCTTTGTAGATATGAAGACATACGCTGCACTACCTTTTGGATTGCACAGGTACCACATATGAACAACTAGCCCCTATATGAAATATATACAAGGTTGTCCACTTAAAGAATTCACACATCTTGTGCACTCACTTTGGAGGTATATTTGGCACAATGTAGGACTTAGTGATACAAACCCAAGTGGGTAGGCCATCACAAGTAGGAACCAAGATGAATGTCTATAGTCAATGTGCTAAGTGTCCATTTGTAGTTGTCAAAGGTTCGGCTAGGTGTTTGTTCTTGACAAAGTCAAAGATTCAAAGTTTGTGTTAGCAGCAACAATTACCATATTCCAACACTTTTTGCTGATGTTTGATTGTGGAAGGATTTATATTTTGGTCAATCAAATCTTGATGTAGTTACTTGCCAATCTTTTGAAAGTCATGTTGGCCAGCTTGATGTCAAAGTGCTATGCAGACACTTGTCAACCATCATGATGGTTGCTATTTCAAATAGCTCCAAAATTTTGAAGTTACATATGTGATGTAGTTTCATAATGAGTCTTTGTGATGAATTCTTAATATGATGATTGTGATGAGAATGATGATGATGAAGATTATAATAATAGCAATAACAACAATCATGATAAAAAAGGCTACGAACTTTTTGACTTGAATTGCTTGTTTGTCACATTAATAAAGGATATGGACTTTACTTACATTGAAACTTGTTTTGAAACCCCAATGTTCAAGAGTGCTTCTTTTGGAATGTGAGAATTTACAAACACGGAGTCAACTTTAGAACACAATTTTTGTTATTTTCTTAAGAATACACGATGTAATTTGTAAAATGTCCTTAGAAGCCCTACCATATGGATATACTTGAGCTCAAAACTTGGAGGCAAACAATCTACGTAGCACTGAAAATGTAAGGGCCCAGTTTATGAGAAGTTTAATCTACCGGTTTGAGCCATTTTTGCCCCAAACCAAAAAACAAAAAACGGTTCGAACCATTTGCCGATTCGAACCCAGCTAGCTAGTTCGAATCGGGACGAATCGGGATGAATCAGACGATTCGAATCGGCTTGCAACATTGGGACAAGTGGGCTCCTTTGTGAGGCCCATTTGTCCCTTTTGCATGGAATGGGTATGAGGTTCTTGGGGGAGGGGGTAAAGGAACATACTTTGACATTCCTTTACTCCACTTCTCCAAGTTGCCAATCAAGCTCTCTAGGTCTATGTTTCTGTTTTTCAAGTTTCTTGAACCTTACACACTTGTTTTTGGCGGTTTTTATATGGTTGTTTGCCATTTTCCCTCAAGTTTCTTGCAACAACTCTCTCTCGTTCCCATGGACTCTCCTATGAAAGGAACCCAAGCTCCAGGCCCAACAACGGCCGATATGGACGAAAATGGTGTGTGCCATTAATTTGTTACAGCAACAACCCACTTCACTCATATAGCCCTTAAAACCAGAAGATTTTGAGAAAGCCAAACAAGAACGTTTGTGCTTTGTGTGTATGGGCAAGGGACACACAGTCAGACAGTGTCCTGACTGCATAGTAGCAAATCCCGTCATAACGGTATCGAAGTGAAGAACGAGGCCAGAAAGGGTCTCATCCATGCGACGAAACTGATCGGATAAGGTTTCTTGAGTAGTCTCACTCAGGGTAGGTGAATGTGCCATAATGATAGTGGAAGGAATAGACGAAAACTTGAGAGAGTGGACTCTTGTTATCACTCCAAATTAGTCTATTAAAACCACTATTATCAACAACTAAGAAAGGACAGCAATCAACAAATGAAAAAAGTGAAAATGAAGGCTGTAAAAATGCGCTGGACAGCCAGGAGGCAATTGACAAATTGGAGTATCAAACAGAGTCGGAATTTCGTGAAATTTGGTTGAGGATGGGCGATGGACAGCCTGCAAACAAGGTGTGAAAAATGGCTGCAAACGGAGACAAAAACAGACGAAAGTGACAAGTATGAAGTGGCTGGACAGCCTGCAAACAAAAGTGTGAGGGCTGAAAATGGGAGGAGGAACGGATGAAAGAGATGTGTTTAAGAGCATGAATGTTCTTCCATTTGCTGAGGAAGGTTTGTAGAATATCTGCATTTCTATCCTTCTCTTCCCCAATAAAAGTAGGAGGCTTTAAATCTTTAAAGACACTGGGGTGAGACCGCAAAGTCTCACCCGAAACTGATGGAAGTGGAGAAGGGGACAACTGAGAAGTGGAGGGAAGGCTTCCTTTTGCGGAACTCAAAATCAAGCCTTTGAGTTCAGCGAACGAGTCATCCACACTAGACTTGAAATTGGCTAATGCCAACTTCAGTTCATCCACTTCTGTTACCAAGTGGAGAAACTGCTCCTTGGTAACCAGTTCGTCGAGTTCTTCGGCGAACTGTTCCTGTTCTTCCATTTCCATAGGTTCTTTCCCTTTACTGTAAGCCAAGGCTTCTGTTTCAAGTTCGTCGAAGCCTCTCTCCGGGGATTGATCAGGTCCTCGAGGAGTGGTCATTTTCAGAACTGAAAGAGAGGTACCTTAACTTCTGGTCAAAAAAAGTCAAAAAGACTAATTTACAACTGTACAAGGGAAAGGAAAGATGACTTAGCTGTTTCTGAGGACTATACTTCCAAAGAAAATACGAAGAGGAACCCTCTCAGCTCTTTTTCCCAATATTTCAGACCTGCTGTCCCAGAAAATCCCAGCTTGAAGCTCCAAAACGGTACCAAATTTCCCGGTTCTTGAGTTGACTAGCTGACTGATCTGATTTCAGATGTGGGGCTCCAACAAACTGAGTAAAAACCGGAAATATGCAAGAAAAATCCGGAATTTTTTGATGTCCCTGCCCTCGTTGTCTGGACAGCTACTTGTCTGGCCCAATTTGTTCAATTTAAAACTCAAAAATCTGCTTGAATCTCTGAGTTGACCTCAGCTGGTAGGTCGCTGGTCTGTGGCAAACAAGTTTGAAGTTCAATGTCCAGCGTTGGCCCTGCTAGGAAAGTTTGCTTGAAAACCCCTCAAACTTCCTTGGATTTCTCTGGAAATTCAGAGGTAGATTGCTGATTCTACAGTGATGGACCTGCTCGCTGGTTTCTACTCTAAATCCTCTCTGAAATCTACTATCAGATCTCTGAAATCTGAGATAGATTGCTGCCTTTCCAGCAATTTACCTACAGAAGGAATTCTACTTCCTACAACTGTAAATTCTCAGTGAATTTCAAGAGTTTGAAGGCTGCACCTACAGCGATTCTCCTCCTCTATTCCTCTCTGAGAATCTGAGAGAATTTTCCTATCTTCTGATAGCTTTCTCTACTGCTGCTACTAAGCTCCCAAAGATGGAGATGGCTCTGATACCAGTGTAATAGATCCTAACACCACAGTAGGGCAAACGCTAACTGATCCACCCAACCTTGCCTACTCCCTGATATAGAGTAAGCCCCTCCTAGCCCAGTGTGAGGACTGGTAGCATGCAACTGCCAAGTGTCGGCCATGTGGCACTGACGTGGCCGACTGCACGTGGGGACCCAACTGGGGGCCTTGTCCTGCTGACAGGGCCCCTAGACTGTTTAGGCCCGCCATGGCTATGGACCGTGCTGGGGCACACTACTCACACTGTCTTGCCCTGTTGGTTGTGTACGCTGGACACGACCCTGACTGTGGTATGTGACCTATCTGTGTTCTCTAGGTTTCGGCACTGGTCACGAGCTCGTAACAATAACCTTAGTCTTCGCAATGTTCATCCCTAGACCCCATTTGGTGCAGAACTCATGCAAGCAATCCAACTGTCGCTGTAGACCCTCTCTGGTAGGTGAGATCAATACCACATCACCTGCATGAAGGAGGATAGCAATCAAGATGTCCCCAAGCCAGCAAACACACTATGTAATGACTCTCCAACTCATCAATATACAAGCCAAAGAGGACCGGTGAGAGGGAGCAACCCTGCTTCACCCCAATGGTGCTCCAAATGTGATCGGATATGCCACTGCTATGTCAAAAGCATCCCAGGACATGCTCATAAAGTGCAATCACAACAAGAACGATGTCAATGGAGAAGTCGAGGTCACGGAGTCTCTGGATGAGCAATGAGCGAGGAACCAAATCAAAGGCTTTCCTGAAGTCCACAAAACAACAGTTAATCCTCTCTCTCTTGTGCTTAGCGTCCTCAATCAAGGCCCGCAATGTGAAGATATGATCTGTGGTACAGTAATGGGCTCGAAAGCCTGCCTGACCCATTGCATGTAGTCTCCTAGTCTCGGCCTCTGAGCTCACTACTGACTGAAGAATAGTACCATAGAGAGAGAGAGAGAGAGAGAGCTTTATTAATGTCTTTTCCATGCCAAAAGGCATATAAGACTGGTAGATGTACATGTCAAGTGTGTGGTAATATTGGGAGCGTATGAAACATCTCCAAAACTATAACAGAAATAACAAATCTAACTGCTAAGAACTTAAATGGGAACTGAAATAGATGTGATGATATATGATATATGAAACATGTGGGAGCATATATACTGCTAAATGTCATGAATACGGTACGACACTATCATCCAATCCTGTCTCGCTGGTGCTATAAAAGGATGTAATTTGGGCTGCAGCATGAGGGACCGCTGGTGGTCGTTGGCGTCGTCTAGGAGGATGAAGTCTCCTCGTGATAGGTCGGGTAGCTCATGCAGCAACATGAGTATGAGTGGGACACTGTCTCTGATCTTTGTGGGCATGTAAGTCGTCATCCTCCTCATCATCGTCTAGGTCTCTTCCTCTCCTCCTAGAGAAGAAAGAGGTGATTTGAGACTGAGAAACATGACTCCGTTGGGCTGTCTGACACAGTTCCTGTCGCAGAATAAACATGTCTCGTATCATGAGTGCAGCGCATCGGGAGTCTTCATAGGCTAGAAGGGATTGTAGGGTGACAGGCGTGTCATGGAACAGACAATGGTATCTCCCTCTGATCTCGTAATATACCGGGAACCTAAAGATAAAGTGCTCCTCTGACTCCACCTCATCCAAGGAACATAACTGACAAATCCGCTCCTCTCTCGGGGTACCCTGGAATCTCCCAGTCTCGATAGCCAACTGATGTGAGGATGCGCGGAGCTGTCCCAATGTAAATTTGAGGCCGTGTGATATTCCCGAGTCCAAATAGTGTGGCAAAACTGGGAACCTTGCTATGTCGAGCTCAATGAAATGAGTCCAGTAATAGGCGGGTTTAACCCCAAGCTGTCGCCTCCAAGTACGGTCGAGATATGCCCGATATAAGAAATGCCTGATATAGTGATGGGTGCATGAGGGGAGCTATGTAATGGAGATGCCAAATGACTCAAGGAGGAAATGGGATGCATGTGAGAACCACGACAGTCGGTAGCCCTGATCATGAAGGGAGTGTGAGGAGGCAAGTGATGTTTGCGTATGTCTCATGTCTGTACCTAGCAGATCTTGAACTCTCTGAATATATGCGATGAGCTGGAAAGCTGCATCTATCTAAATGGGTGGGACGGCAAACTCTGCAAGGAGGATCTCGTGTGGAACCGAGGGCTTCGCCCGAATCATACGAGCTAGCATGGTGGTCTGTAATCGTGAAATGCTGGCCCAGTGTGATGAGGGAAGACCGGTACATCATGTCTTTGCTGCATACAAGGTTGTGGGGGTGACAATAGTGTCGAAAAGTCTGCACTTACTACGAGCAACTCGGATGGATTTCCTAAAGCGAAACCGCTCAAGCTAAACAAGGGAGTGGTGGCTGCCTGTCTCATGCTGAAAGTAGGACCAGAAAAGGTTATCCCCAGATAAGTATACGAGGAAACTACCTCTAGAGCCCGTCCACCTAGCATGAGCTCCTGGCGCTGCATGAAGGCTCGAGAAGTGTTGAAGACCATAACCTTGGTCTTCGCAGTGTTCACTCCCAATCCCCACCTGGTACAGAATCCCTATAAACAATCCAGCTGCCTCTGTAATCCCTCTCTGGTCGGGGACATCAGTACCACATCATCCGCATACAAGAGAATAGCAATCAAGATGGTGCCAAGTCTACATCCAGCTCCGCCACACTGTGCGATGGCTCGCTCTAACTCATCAATGTACAATCCAAAAAGAACCGGCGAAAAAGAGCATCCCTGTTTCACCCCAATGGTGCTCCGAATGTGAGCAAAGATGCCACTACCATGTCGGAAACGTCCCAGGACCTTCTCATAAAGAGCCATCACTGCCAGAACAATATCCGTGGAGAAACCAAGGTCCCGAAGTCCCTGAATGAGCAGGGAGCGTGGTACAGAGTCAAAGGCTTTCCTGAAGTCCACAAAACAACAGTAAACCTTTTTTTTCCTGTACTTAGCTTCCTCAATCAAAGCTCGAAGTGTGAAAATATGGTCAGTGGTAGAGTAATGAGCTCGGAAACCTGCCTGTCCCAATGCATGTAATCTCCTGGATTCCGCCTCTGAACTTACTGCAGACTGGAGTATGGTACCATAAAGCTTAGTGAGGATGTGCCCGATCATGATAGTGCGGTAGCTACCAGGAATCATAGGATCACCATTTTTATGGATAGGATGGATGCACCAGGATGAAGGGAAGCCAGAGACAACAGCGGAATTGAGGAGAGTGGCTAGGGTGGGAGCAAGGAGGTCGAAAGCATGGATTAGGAGTTTAGATTCGAGATCTTCAATGTCTCTTGATTTTTTGGTTTTCATTCTCTTGATGGCTGCAAGTACCATGTCAGCGGTGAAGAAGGTGAACTCAGAGGGACGTGGGGAAATAGAGATGGGTGCGTCAGTAGGTATGGTATATAGACTGGTAGCGTAGTCGGTCCATATGCGAAGGTCTTCCAAAAGGGGTGGTGGAGCACGAGGGATAAACTCACGCCAAAAGGCGCCTGAAGAGGAACTGAAGAGAAGGTCAACAAGACGTTTTCCTTCGGAGTCATCAAAAGCACGTTTTTTCCGGCGGAGTGTGCGACGCAAAGAGCGTCGAGCAGAGCGAAGGAGGTGAGGTTCATGAATGCGGGCATGGGTGACAAGATGATGAAGAGAGCGACACTCAGTATCATACCACGGGGGGTGTGGAGGGCATAGTGATGAGGGACGCGTGTGTTTGCCTTTATGTGCTTTAGATGGAAAAGCTAGGGAAGCAGCGGTATGAAGAGAGGTGCTAAGGAAATTTGCTTGAGTCTCGACTGTACTATCATGCGGAAAGGAATGAAGTAGGGAGGTAAGAAATTCTTGGTAGACGGGTACATATAGAGAGCTGAATGTATACCTGGGTGTACGGGCAAGCAAGGGATGTGAGGATAACTGTGGAGGTGGGAGGCGGCCAATAGCGAAGGAGAGAAAGGAGTGATCAGAGAGAGTGGTGGGGGAGATGTGAAAATCAGAGATGAGAGGTATGGAGGATGGTGATCCCATGAGATAGTCTACAACACTATGTCCACCACTGTGAGGATGACAAGTATAACAGCCGGAATCTGGCCAGCAAGTTAGGCCATTGTAAATGGCTAACTCGTGTGCCTCTCCAAACTGCAACAAATGCTCACCTAGGGGGTAATAGATCCCAAGCCGTCCTCTGAAACCCTGGTAACTCCCATCTTGTCGTTGTCGAGGGCATGAACGCGGAGCTGGTCGATGATGTCATAAAACTCTGACTGCTGTGAGGAGGTTCTAGCATTAAAATCCCCAGTGAGGAAAATATGCCCTAGCTCTGCGAATCTGATAATATCAGGTGACAAATCAAGGTATGGTGAACCTGTGCCCTCTGTAAAAGATGAAGACTATGGAGGAAAGTAACATGCCGCCACAAAGAGGTCCCTGTCCAAACCAATGTCCTGTCCAACGATACGAATCCAGATATAACGTGCATGCTCGTCGTGTATGATGAACTTGATGCTCGGGTGAAGAGATTCTCTGTATAGGCATGCAACCCCTCCGGATCCACGACCACTAGCTGATCTAGTCTCAGGCCTGAATACGGAATCCCATCTGTATTATGGAAAAATAGGTAATCCTCGCTCCGGACTCTCGTGAGTCTCCATAAAAAACAATAAGTCTCTGCCAGTGATGAAATCAATCAGGTCGCCAACTATGGAAGATGAGTGTATGCCATCGCAGTTCCATACTCCAATCTGGAGATGGTGTGGATGGGGCCCCGGGGCACTCCCGAACCTGGGGACCCCAAATCCCTAGCACTGTGAGTTGCTAGGAGCGCTATCAAGAAAGCGCACTCGTCCATCACGGTAAATGACTCGTCTGCCAGACTCACGGGCTACCTGAAAGGCCTTACGCCTCTCCTCCACTTGAATATATGTGAGGTCGTCGTCCATGTAGATAGTGGTACCATGTAGCTTAGCTCTGCATCGCAAAGCATCTCAACGACTCTCCAGAGAAGTGAAACGGATAATGAGTGTGGCTACATCTCTGGTGGTCCTCCATGCAGTATCTAGTCCATCTGTCCTGTGCCCGAGGGTGGTGTTGAGATAGCGTTTGGCTTCAGCCAAGGCATCCTGTGTGTCTAGAATCCCGCGAACCCTAATGTTGTGGGCTTTTTGATCTCGAGACTTCTCTTCCGATATGGTGGCTGAGATAACCGAGGAGATAGGAGTGCTTGGTTTGGTGCCCTTTTTCAAACGGATGCCCAAGAAAGGGCCTCTTCCTGCTGTTTCTCAAACTTGGTTTCTAGCTCCTGTAGCATATTGGTGGTGGACTCCGAGACTGCAGCCTATTTGGTCCCGATGGATTGTTTGAGCGATGCAACTTTGGGCTGCAACATATTCTTTTCGTTGATCAGAGAGGCAACCGTTCCTTTCAGCTGTGGATGGGGTGGATGATGGTGTGGATGGGGCCCCGGGGCACTCCCGAACCTGGGGACCCCAAATCCCTAGCACTGTGAGTTGCTAGGAGCGCTATCAAGAAAGCGCACTCGTCCATCACGGTAAATGACTCGTCTGCCAGACTCACGGGCTACCTGAAAGGCCTTACACCTCTCCTCCACCTGGATATATGTGAGGTCGTTGTCCATGTAGATAGTGGTACCATGTAGCTTAGCTCTGCATCGCAAAGCATCTCGACGACTCTCCAGAGAAGTGAAACGGATAATGAGTGTGGCTGCATCTCTGGTGGTCCTCCTTGCAGTATCTAGTTCATCTGTCTTGTGCCTGAGAGTGGTGTTGAGATAGTGTTTGACTTCAGCCAAGGCATCCTGTGTGTCTAGAATCCCGCGAACCCTAATGTTGTGGGCTTTTTGATCTCGAGACTTCTCTTCCGATATGGTGGCTGAGATAACCGAGGAGATAGGAGCGCTTGGTTTGGTGCCCTTTTTCAAAACGGATGCCCAAGAAAGGGCCTCTTCCTGCTGTTCCTCAAACTTGGTTTCTAGCTCCCGTAACATATTGGTGGTGGACTCCGAGACTGCAGCCTATTTGGTCCCGATGGATTGTTCGAGCGATGCAACTTTGGACTGCAACATATTCTTTTCGTTGATCAGAGAGGTAACCGTTCCTTTCAGCTGTGAGATTTCTTGCCGCAAAGTCTGGAAATTTGCCTTGATTTGGTCGATCTGCCAAGAGTAAAAAAGTTCCGTTGATTTGGAGGGCGTGTATGGGATACTTGTTGTAGGTTGTGGTGCCGTGAGGAAAGAAGAGATAGCACCAATCGGCGTGGGGAGGATGGGCTCAGAAAACGAGAGAGGGACAGAAGGAGCAGGATAAGCAGGCAAGGTCGGGATCGGTGGGCGGACAGGTTCTACATCGGCAGCTGTCACTCAGGCAGGTACAGCCACAGATCCAGCAGCTGCCATGCAGGCAGACTGCATGGCTGGGAGGGGCGCCACATCAGCAGGTGTCCTATTTGGGTCCTCAAAGGAGGGGCTGGAGGTTGCAATGGGTAGGGCAGCGCTGGAGTCTAGGGCAGCGATGGAGGCTGGGGCAGCGCTGGAGAGGGGTGAGGTGAGGTGGCATCAGTGCTGGAGGTTGGGGCAGCGGTGGGGGGGGGGGGGTGGCATCAGCAGGTAGCCCTGCGGGCAAGGCTGGCGCGAGGAGGGGCCATTGTGAGAGAGAGAGAGAGAGAGAGAGAGAGAGAGAGAGAGAGAGAGAATGTAGCCCATAATATATTGCTTGAACCAATATAGTCATATTACTATACCCAGTCCATAAAGAATCAAAGCAAAACAAGCAAGCAATCAATACAACTAGTAGGCTCTGGGCCACTGTCAGACGCTATTGTATTTTGTTTATTCCCATCAAACAACCCCTTCAAGGACAGCAAAACTTCAAGGGGCATATAAGCTTGTTCAAGATCTTGTAGGAAAGATGCACAAAATAGCAAATTTCCTCTTTATCTATCAAAATCGTAATTTTAAGCAGCCAAATTTTTGTGTGTGGCTTTTTAATCATCTTAATTCCTCTTTTACAGGCACAAGTTTGGTTAAAGAAACTAAAATGGTGATCTCAATAGAAGCCCAACTTTTTGTGATGTGAGATTTGTTATTTTAAATTAAGCAAAGATTTTAAGTCTTTTGTGAATTAATTCCAGAAGAGCTTGATTATGCATCCTCTTTTGGTGACGTTCCATTCTATCATGATCCTTGATTAGTTCAATACTTCTATGACCATGTAAGAAGTGTCTTAAGGGAGTCCAATTTTCAAGTTGATAACTTTTAGTAAGCATTCAGGTCATGGAGAGTTTGGAGCATGCCATGAAGCGTGGAGCTCCAATTATTGCTGAATATATGGGTGGAGCAGTCACTTGTGATGCTTATCACATGACTGATCCACGTTCTGATGGACTTGGAGTTTCAACATGTATTGAAAGGAGTCTTCAAGATGCTGGAGTCTCAAAAGAGGAGGTATAGAGTAGACGCTGTACAGATCCCCGTGATTCTCGTTATGGTTAGTTTGTTGCCTATGTATACTGAGGCATTATGCTCAGTGCCATTTAGCGTAGAGTTATGAACATGCATGCAGCTTAGGTTATACATTGGTGAATGCAGGTTAACTACATTAATGCGCATGCTACATCCACTGTTGTCGGAGATTTGGCTGAGGTGAATGCACTAAAAAAGGTTTTCAAGGATACATCCGAGATAAAGATGAATGCCACAAAGGTAACAAGGTTCTGTTCTCTTTTGTAACGCACCTTTTTGCAAGGCTGCATTTCAAGTTGGATCATGCTTTGTGGAAACCTTTGTGAGTAAGCAACTTTTTGTAAAATCCTCCATTGTCCTCCCTTTATCTCTTCCATTGTTTGTCTAATGCTTATAAATGGCTAAGCATTTGACTGTTTAGCGTTTGGTGCAGTCTATGATAGGACATTGTCTAGGTTCTGCTGGAGGACTTGAGGCTGTTGCAACAATTAAAGCCATAACAACAGGATGGATCCACCCGACAATCAATCAATTTGTAAGAGTTTGTAACTTTTGTGAAATTGTGCATTTTTTAGTGTTTATTACAACTGCATGAATAGCTGGGAATGACGGCATCTTAGCAAGCATAGGGCTGATATCTGGTTATGTGGTTATTCAATAAGAGGTTAGCGTCCATTATCTAGGCCATTTTTCCTTGATGATGGGCTTTATAGAAGGTTTCACAAACTTTAAACTAGATTGGATAATTGTGCATTTTATTGGTTTTTAAATCGGAATATTTTTTACAGGATCCGGAGCCTGCTGTTACAATTGACACAGTGCCTAATGTTAAAAAGCAGCATGAAGTTCATGTTGGTAAGCAGTTTCCACATGAATCTTATCTCCTTCTAACTTACACTGCTGTAGCCCTACCAGCCAATGATTTTTGCTGGTGGTGTATACTAAGAATATCTATGATCTGGTGTATATCACAAGTATCTGTGATCTTGTGTCTCAAGTCCGTTGCTGGAATTCTGGGCTCTTTGAGATGCAATAACTCTTGGAGCCAAGGCATATTAGGCCTCATTATTTTTTTAGTGAGCTTAATAAGGAAGACGGTTGGTTTTCTTGCTAAGAACCTTTTTGGGAAGTAAGTCACTTTCTGCTGTAAGATTTAAACCCTAAATTCTTGCAGTTGCCACCCACTATGGGACAGGATATCTATTGATTGTTGCGAAGAAGGTAGGTAACATCATTTTCATGATAATACTTGATATATCCTATCCTCCAAAATATGTGAACCACTCTTACACTTTGACTAACACTATGCCACCACATACTTTATCCAGATTCGGCTAATTCGCTCTATTGTTAGATATTACAAGTGTTCACTGTGACCCCTGAGTTTGCAATATGCTGTTAATGTTAAAATTAGTCTGTCAGAGATAAAAAGTAATCAAGCATCTGGTTTTTTAATGACAACTTTTCTTTGATGATTTTTCCATATAAAATACCTTATCACTTTCTAGGGAAAAGGTTTGGAATGCTATACATACATAAACAAATGTGTTTCTATATCCATTTTTTTGATAGTTTAGTTGATGAACTATTTTTTTTGACAACTTCCCTAACAATTTCAAAGAAGAGCAAAAACTTTTCAAGGAAAAAAATATCAATTTTTTTTTCACGTTCCAAAAAAACTTATCCTAATCTCCAAATCATGCTCCAAAAATTAGGGTTGCATCTATGGTACAGGGCAATTTCTTTGACTAGATCTTTTTGATGATGTATGTATCGTCCTGAGTTTTCCTTGTTGGCATCGTATTTTCCTTTGTATATGGCTATAGATATTTTCAATAGTTTGTCTCTCGCATTTATGGTTCTTGATCTTGAATTGAGTTGCAATGTATAGTAATTAACTCCCAGGTTTACGCTTTGTTGTGTTTAATAAAAATTAATAAAAAAACATGATGTTCCAAAATTCTCCCTCCTCTCTCTCTCTCTCTCTCTCTCTCTCTCTCTCTCTCTCTCTCTCTCTCTCTCTCTCTCTCTCTCTCTCTCTCTCTCTCTCTCTCTCACACACACACACACACACACACACACACACACAAAGAACAATACTGGATCGTTACACTGCTGTGAATAGGATCATCGTAATATATAATATCGGGCCACATGGCACCAAAATGGGGTACAATGATGTTCCATGAACATAATGAAAACTACACAACTAAGACTCGTCAGAGTCATGGTAGGAACCATCATCTGAATTTGTGCCTGACTGCAGATCCCAAGGGTCTGTAGATGAATCGGAACTGGAGGGAGCCATATGCTATGGTGTGGCCCTGGCTCTGCTGCGTGCTCTGGCTCTGGATCCTCCCCCCACCTCTACTTCTGCCTCTGCCTCTCTCCCCTCCTCTGGCCCCCCTCTGCCTGCCCCCACCCCTGTGTCTACCCCTGCGTGTCTGTGTGTCAGGTGGCTGTGATCCTACGCCCTGGGATGGCCCTACCCACTGTGATGATGCCTGGCCGACGGCTGCCTGTGATGCTCCACTCCTGTCTACAAAAAGCCCAGAACCTCTAGGTCTCCCCCTGGCCTACGTGTAGGAATGGCTGGCTCCTCCTCTGTCTCCGCATCAGGGTCCACCAGCGGGTCAGCCAGGTCATCCCCCTGTGCCTCTGCCCCCATCTCCTCATCGTCCTCCGTATCCCCCTCAACCCACTCCTCCTCCTCCTGATAGTCAATCCTGAGCTCCTCTCCACCCTCCAAGCCCTCATCATCCCCCTCCTCAGCCCTATCCCTTTGCCTGTCTGCCCTCCTCGAACGCCGTAGAGCCCGTGCATCAGCCTGCGCCTGTCTATAGAACTCTCTATAGATCTCATCATCCATCTCCTCCTGCGTGGGTGGTGCCCGAGGAGCAGCAGTTGCCGAATCCACCAAGCAAGTGTCAGGGTTCACTTGCAACCAAAAACAATACATTGTTGTCAGCAATTCATTGCATAATTCGAAAGCAATTCAGTTCGTCAAAGCATTAGCAAGAAACAGGGGGTGATGATGTGACTCACCTCGAGCATCTGTCCCCCTCCTCGTGTGCGCCTCAACATAGGCTATTAGTGTTGACAAACACCAACCGCCTACACTGCTCGATGGACAACCTGTTCCTCCTCCTGACGAAGCATCCTGCCTCGCAATGCCTCTCGTCTGGGAGGCGTCCATGTAGCATCCACGGCTGCCATCTGTGCGCAAAACTCCTTGAACACCCAAGTGTTAGCAACAGCAAAAGGAATGCCGCACTCGTAAAAGAACTGGCCAGCAAGTCGTGTGCACCGGGCCTGCTGCTCTTTCTGCCACCCGCATCGATCAAGGGTTTGCTGTCTGGGCCTAACCTCTCTCTGCTGTGCACATGGCGCTCGTGGTCTAATACGCGAACCGGATGGCTGATCTGTGGGTGTATCACTCTCTCTGGGAGGACCTGTCGAACCATGTGCTGCATCTGCCGCCGAAGAAGAGGGACGAGAAGGACGCGTTGCCTTTGATCCAAGTGAAGAAGTAATTTTCAATGAGTACAAATGACATATAAATTATTATTCTAGATAATTCATCTGGCACACACTTCACCTCTCTTGAGCACTAGTTTTATATGAAACTCTTCAATCAACCCGACCCATTTGGCTTGACGTCCACTTAGCTCTAGCTAATTGCAAAATTACTTCAATGTCTTGTGATTTGTATATAGATCAAACTCATATGCATACATATCATGCCTCCATGCCTTCAATGTAGAGATTATGGCATACACATGAGCAGGATAGTTGTTCTGAGCAAGGATGAGCTTCTTGCTCTCATAGGCTATATGGCTACGCTCTTGCATCAAAATAGCCCCCACACCAATATCACTTGCATCTGTTTCTAGTTCTGGAATTTTGGGTCATTCTAGAGTGGAAAATTTCTTTCTTTTTCTCTTTTTACTTTTATTTTCATTTTTATCTTTGATATAAAAAATTCAAGTGTCTTAGGGAAAAAAAAGCCTAAAAAGTTCCAAAAAACAGTAATTTTATGGGTCTTAAACAAGTTTCAATTTCTTAAAGAAGATGAAGATAGCATGTGTAAATGTAACTCCATGCATGTTTATTATTAACTCAAGTCATTGTGGTGTGTTCAGACTGGAATTTCTAGGGGCTATAATTTGTTGCCTTCCTCGAAGGAAGTTCATTAGTTCCACATCACCAATAAGTTCCATTAACAAGACATTGTGCAAAAATGATGAAGTATGAGCTACATAGTCTTTTTTGCATAAGTAGAATTACTCCTTACTCAAGATAATATCTACCTTATCCATATTCATAACATGAAAATTAATGGCTTCACAATAGTCCTGAATTTTCAATGGTAGTTGACCAACAATTTGGTCCCACCAACTGCCATCTTCACTACATACTTACGATTACTTGGTGCGGTAGCCACTTGAAATTTCTACACCCATTTTGAGTTAACAAAATGATGTGTTGAACTGTCATTGAGTAAAACATTCATAGCTTGGCGTCCTACAAGCCCACTCATTCGAATGAGATCGTGGAGGGCCAAAACTAGCTATATTAAAACAATAATTTTCACAAAACACATCATCCATTAAGAATAAATTGCCAAGGTTAGGTTGACTAGGTCGAGGTTAAAGTGATAGGACACACACCCTCTTGTAATACATGGCATGCTGATGCCCTAATCTGGTAGCCTCTAAAACACCAAGCAGGATAACTTGTGGGCATTCTATATGCCATATGGGTCTTCATGGGAAATTTGTACAACGATTTCTTTGGAGGAGAGCTTGCACACTAGATATTATGGTAGTATGTACTTTGTGATCTTAGTTAGAGAGTGTTATATGATCATTGGTTAACCGTCTGCTTCTGTGATGCTTTGTGTTTGAACTTTTGTCTAAACTATGTCATTGAAATTCCCGATTAATATTCAAGTGGGAAACCAACAATTAGTTATATGTGTTGCGTGTATAAGCTTAATACTTGTTGCATAATGCCTTGGATCAACGTTATAATGTTTTATCTTTGAGCTTAGTGAAGATTGCAGTTTAATGGTGCTTTTGTGATTTTGCAGGTATTTCGAATTCATTTGGATTTGGAGGACATAATTCAGTGGTGGTATTTGCCCCTTTTAGGCCTTAATGAATAGTAAGTACAGTTTGTTACATATTGGTAGAATTGTGTTACTTTCAAAAACTCATGCTCTGGCGTACTTGTCTAGATGCTTCTCTGCCTGTTACTGCTGTCAGAATCCTTCTAGTTATAGGTACAGAATCTTGTTTCAGTCTTTGGTTAGGTTTTCTATTCATTAGGATGATAGCCTGTCAAATGATCCTTTTCATTCTATTCATACTATTTATCTGAAGAGTTATATATACATGCGTCAGCAGTGAATACGACATGAAATAGGTATAGAAAGTACTCATTGTTCTGTGAAACATTTTAATAGATCAGTCTTTAGTCTTGCATGCCCATGTTATGGACATGAATATAGTGCATTCATATGAACCTCTGTCCATTTTTATTCTTCTTAGAATAAGCCCTAACACTAGCGGTAGATTCCGAGAAGATCCCTTGCGGCTCTTCAAGCTAGTATGAATGCAATAGTTCACAAGAGATGTACAGCTTATTGAGTCTAGTGATTTGCACGTCTTAGTTGGAAACATGCGCCTCCACTCAAACTTTGCAATCCTTGACGTTGTTATGGTATCTTTGTACAAGATTGCTATGTGCTGAGTCATTACCTGGTTTCTCTCCGATTCTGCTCATAACAAACAGGCTACCTATTTGTGGACGGCTTGATGTTTCAACTCAGCCTTCAATAATTTGTTGATTGATATTTGTTGTCATAAACACAGGAAGCAATGCCATGGCATTCAAAATTTACTACATCCTGATTCCTTACCTTCCAATTTGTGGAGTTGTATCCCCTATTTGAATGAATGTGCAAGCTGTTGCTTCAATTGTAAACTTTTCAAGATTCTATTTAAGGTGGTCAACTTCTGTTGTCACAGGGTATACCTTTTTGCTGGTTGGAACAAATTGCCTCGTCCCTCTACAATCTAGACGTTTATTTGCATATCTGGAAAGCTATCATTTTGCAGTATAAAGCTTAGTATGAAAGGATATATACTTATTCTATTATGTAAACTTTGTCTTGGCTTGTGTAAGATCTAGATTCTTGGACCTTCTATTTGGGGAGCCATCTTCTTATATCATGTGTTTTTGGGTCTATCATCACCTCTAAGTCCTTGGCCCTGCTTATTCTTGTTTATATGCATACATGTTACATTTTTAATTACTATACGCATCTATATCTGCTGGAGAGTCTAGTTGAGTCAGCTGTATATATTCTTTTGTCTCATGAAATAAACATTCTCTCAAGGACAACCTCAAATAGTTAATGTAGCTTGAAACTTGCAGGAGTTTGGGGAACCTTTGGATCTTCTATCGATAAGTATTTCCAAGATAGCGCACATACTGATACTGGTTATCTCAGTAGGTCAACGGTAAGGATTTTGAAGGTAGGATATTTGCTTTTGCATTTTAGATAGAAATTTTGGTTTGTCCAGAAGAGGAAGAATGCAGTTTATGACACCATTCATAAACTAGTGCAGGATCTAGTTTATTGACAATTGCTAGATGCATTTGAGGCTCCAAGATTCATTTGCTTTTAATTCTTTGACCTGATTAGTGGACAGCAATAAGGTCAATGCATGCTTGATACAATGTTCGTCTTTGGCTTTAAGACATCTCTGACAACTCTAGGTAGGCTCTTCATTCAACCTTGAGCATGGTAATAATCAAGTTGGAGGAAGAATACAGTTATGATACCATTGACAAACCTGTGCAGGATTGTACTGCATCTAGAATTTCTATATCAATTTGAGATGCTTTTTCAATGAAGAAATAAGGTCAATGTGTGATTTGACAAATGTTTATTTTTTGCTTTTAAGACATCTATTGCAATAGCTGGGTAAAGTTTCCCTTTGATATTGAACATGGTCATAGTAAATCAAAGAGTTTTATAGAGTATTGTTTTCAAGTTACTCAGATATATACAGCACATATTTGTGGACCTGAAGAGGATGCGAGATTTTTATAGCTGGCCAAAATGGACTTTTGGATGGATAATGTCCTCTTGATAAGTGGGGTATATAGCAAGTTGTGCGAGAGGAGTGTTACATTTGTATGAGCTCAAACTTTTTCAGCTCTAAGCTAAATTTTACCAATGATTTTCTTCTTCTTGTATGTGTAGCTCATTGGAGTCAAACCCTTGATCTCAAGATGAACTTTTGATCCTTTTTGAAGCTTACAAGGATGCACTCTACATTTGCTTGTTTGCAATAAGAGCAAACATATATTTACAAAAAACTTTTCATAGCAATAGTAAAATTATTGTCCTTAGAATACCAGTGAATAAGTAATCTAATTTAGATTCACATTGCCCTAAGAATTTTCAAACTTGTCGAATACAAGTATATAGGGGATATATTTCAGCTTCTTGTACAGATTGGCAATGAAGAAACTTTAACATTGACTGAGACTAATGGTCCACGGTTGACAAAGAACAACTTAAACATTACAATGGTAAAAGGATTTAGTAAATGCAAATTAAAATGTGACTATACAAGTTTCATATAAGAGAGAGAGAGAGAGAGAGAGAGAGAGAGAGAGAGAGAGAGAGAGAGAGAGAGAGAGAGAGAGAGAGAGAGAGAGAGAGAGAGAGAATGTTCATTGTGATGGCGAGAATGGTTGTTTATGAACGTTGATGAAGCAACATCACTATTTAGGATTTATATAAACTCTAAAAAATGGGTGATTGCCAGTTGAGCTGGTTAAGTACTCATGCATTTATGAATAAGCAAATTGTAAAATAGGAACCAAGGTATTCTTATAGTTTATTGCATTTGAAAAATCTAGAAAATCAAGTTAACACAAGTTTTTAAAAGCGTAAAGTGAAAATATGGGTTTCCAATGTCAAGAAATGAGGGAAACTCTAAAGGAGAGAGAGAGAGAGAGATACAAGACTGCACTTAGTTTCTTTTGACAAGGCAAGATTGAAGCTCTTTGAAGCTTTTATTCATAATCCAACAAGGTAAAATACAGCTGAAAAGTAAGTACGAGAACATTATAAAGCATAACCACTTTCAAGACGTCTAGCTGATACTTGCCATCATTCCACAAAACAAAATTGTTCAAGTTAGTTTAGTGAGGAAGACAAGTGTCATAGCTAAACGACAATTGTTATTCATGTTCAAAAGAAGTTATACTACTTAACAGCTTTGAATAGCATTTTAAAACTTAGGTGTTTTGGAATCAAGAGTGATGGTTACCTTCATACTTATGCAGCTCTTTTAAATTATATTTCCTTGAGATGTTTCATATTAGTACTCTCTAGTTTGTGATAATATTCTTCCATGGTACATGCTTTTGGAATCAAGAGTGTTGCTTACCTTGGAAATTTTCACCTTGGCATTGGAATCCACCTTGACAGACCATGTACGCTCCAAATACCTATATAAGGTTTCCGTTCGAACATAGATCAATGAGTTTTGGATTGATTGTCGAGGGTTGGTAGGTATCGCATCTTCTTGTCCTTTATTTTTTAGGTTTGAAATCTCAGTGTTAAGCCCTTCTTGATGATTTGTAGGAGTGTTCTTTAATGAATTGCTGGAACTTTTTTTTATTGATATGAGCTTCCAGGAAAAGCCTGTGAGACTGATATTATATGAGTAGAAGTTTCAAACAGGTCCTTTGGCTATGCTGGCCCTTCTTGCAAGATGTCAGCCTCTATGAAACCCTCCACCTTGATTGTTCGGGTTAGGTGGTTGACAGATGAGCTTGTGCTGAAATTGTCACTTCTAACTTGATGTAATATGTTAATCTTGAAATCTAGATGCATATTGAGATCTCACAAGTGTGGAGCCTGTTCCCACGTGTGAAAGGATGTAGAAAAGGTACTTGTATAAAGTTAGATTCATTTTTTTTTTCCATGTGAATGAGTAAATGCTCCCACATGTCAAGATGCTATTCACACGTGTGGATTTGGATGTACTAGATAAGATGTACTTATTCTCCTAGATCCTATTTTAAGGGAAGATTCCAATTTTTTGTGGAGACTAGCATTTGGATTCTAGGTAGTAGGATAAGTCAACTTTGATCTATGAGCACATGATGTTTTAGCGATAGACCAAGTTGTTATATCACCGTATCAGGGCGAGTGCCATACTGATCAGCTTATGAGCAGTTGGTCCATATCAGTTCATTTTATTCCTAGAAGAGTACGAAAAATTTTAACTGTTTAGAGTATAACTTAGCCAAAAGACCTGGTGTGAAGACATGTACTGGTATCAGAGCAAATCCATGCTATACTGACCCAAGTGACCCTTACAGAGTAAGGTGTGTCACGCACTATTGTCCATACTTCTGAGCATATCCATGCTTTCCAGTTATATCTCACCAAGGGTCTAAAGTGACACTTGACAGGGTAGGGTACCGTTTATTAAATGGAAATAATGAAAAGAAAATAAATTCGTTTTTATATTTAAAGCGTAATACGTGGGAATAAGTTTAACGTAAAACAGTAGCATGATCGTTATATAGGAATCACATAACGACCATGGTATGTGGACACTGTTTTGGATAGATATATTGGATTACTTAGTAAGTGATTTCCAATGTCTTTACTAGGTATTAGGGCAGATCCGTGCCATTCTAACCCTTTCGTAAAGACAACGTGTCTTACGCATTTCCATGCTGTCTAAGACCGTCTTAATTGGAGTCCTTATCGTGACGTTTACTGACCAAGGTTTTATTTAAAATTACTCAGCAATAGTGTGTTTTTTAACAAGAGTCAACTCTTTTTGTAGAAAGAAGGAAACATTTTGAAGGATCGTAACATGGGTTATTATATTTATTTTACAAAATAAAAAAACTTCACCCATTCGTGTGCTGTAGCGTTCGTATCTAAATTGATAACGAAAACCCATATTTTGATGTTTGCAGACGAAGCTTTTTGAGATGCTGCCATAGTTGTTTTTTCGTACAAGTGCTATCTTTACACCATGGCGACAACAAATGTGGTTATTTAGTTGCGTTTTCAGAGTTGAAAGATGTGTAAGCGGAGTGTATTTCTTATTTTGTAGAATATCGGTAGAAAGCGTACCTTTGCCGAATACAATAACGCTTGGTTCGAGTAAGAACCGGGATGTAGTAAAAGAGTTTGTAGTCACAGATGTTGCTACATTATCACACGCACGAATAGTCATTCAGTTTAGCAAAAAGTATTAGAACTTCTAGTATATAATAAGAATATAGAACTTCAATTGTTTCTTACAAGTAAGCCAACCTAATTTTTTCTATCTATCTTTAGATAGTAGAAGGAATGGGTTTAGAGCGTTGGACCTCCCACATATTGCTCTTAGTAAATATATACAAAAGTGAGAGGGAAAGTCTGCTGTCAATTGCAGGACTCCCCACACTTCTTACATGAAAAAATTCTCTCAAAAGATAATGTAAATACTTGTTGTTCATCACTGGACATCCTACATATCTTTTAGCAAAAGTTTACTCTTACAAGAGAGTGTGAATGTACATAGTCCATCGCTGGACTCCCTGCATATCATATTCAAAAAGTTATCAAGAAAAGTGAGATAGATGGCATGTTGTCCATTGCTGGACAGATGCAAGCTTAAATCCCAAGTAAGGCGACAAATCCGTTGTGGATTGGGCTGTTCCAGCGCCTAAAATCAGACACATATAAGTTGTCAGCTCGTGGCTTATCACTCAATGTTGTCAGTAGAGATCATAGTCAGATTTTATGAACTATGGAAGGCCTCCATCGTTGCATTCTGGGCAGGATGTGCCTCTGTTTAGACAACAAAAACTCATATAAGGTCCATCGCTGGGACAACAACCATTGTAAATCACAAAACTTATGTAGAGAAAGCATCATTTGATGATTAGTTTCTATACAATGATGAAAGCATCCCTTCTGAAGCTATGATTAAGCAAGAGGAGAGCAACTGTTAGCAAGGAGATGAGAGAAAGAGACTGATCTTCATGAAAGATTCCCACTGGTAGGGCGCACTTTTTGTAGGTAAGAGATCGAAGAAGCTCTTCTCAGTATTGTGAAGAGAAACTGTCGAAAGTTGCAAGTTTATGTAGAGTCACATTTCGAACCCAATTTGCTCGCAATCCAGTTGTGGTCCCGTTTCGTCCGCACCATTGCAGAAACCCATCGAAAGATTTGCGATGCTGATGATGCGAAGGGCAAATAACTAAAAAGACTCTTTGAAGCGTATCTCCACACTTGGTTTCTTTTTTTTCTAGATCCTGTTGGAGTTGTCATTCACTGGATTCTCTATTGTTGTAATTGTTGGTGGTAGTACAGTACTACTCTGTGGCTCGAACATGGATAATTGTCATGCCATTTAAATGTTTTGTTGTTTTTTCAAGAACATATGCAAATATCTTTGTCGAATTGCATAAATTGTCTTTTGTTTTTAAGAATTTGGATGTCACGAAGATAATGCATAGGTCCCAAATTGGACACATCGAATTCCTTTGAGAGCTGAGACTTAGTCCTACTTAAAAGATCCAAGCCCTGCTAAATAATAGGGCATCATCCACATTCAAAGCAATAATAATATATTTGGATCCTTGAGATCTCTTGTAAATTTTGTTGACTGCCAATTTTAAATTGAAACCAATATGCAAAATAAATTGATTAATCATTTCAAGTTACAATGCGCTTGTTTTAGGCCATACAAGGCCTTATGGATTTTGAATACTTGGTGTTTGAGTTCTTGTTGAACAAATTGTGGTTCAAGTTAGATCTAATTGTTGGATCATTGGTTTAGCATATGATATGGAACCAAACACTTTGCAATGATTGGCAAAAGGTTTGGTGCCTGACCAAGCTTTCTCTTGAATTCAGCTATTCATGTATTTGGTACTTGATCGATTTTGTAAATAACATGACGTTCAAATAGCTTACGCCCAAAATTTATTAGTAAGTTTTAGATGAGCCAACATAGGAATTGTAAACTTGACTAAAGTCCTATTTTTCCTCTCAACATGAGGATTGTATTTTGTTGTGAGTTGCCTTTGAATCCCATTCGATGTTAGAAAATTGATTCGTTTCATAGAAATGATCTCTCGGCTTGCCTTGATTTTTCTTCCTATATGACTTTTTACAAGTCCCTTGAACTATTTCTATTGAAATGTCACTTCTAACTTGTAGATTAAATATGTTGATCTCATGGTTAATGTTCACATTATGATCCCACACGTGTGTGGAAGCCAAAAGAGTACTTCTATATAGTTGGATTTAAGTTGGATTAATCTACACAAGTGTGAACTAGTTTTTTGACTAGAATCCATGAAATTGTCATTTGGCACTATTTCCTTGTATGTAGCTAGCACTTCCATGTGAATGAGTAAATGCTCCCACATGCTAGATGTTGTTCACACGTGTGAAGCTGGCTGTACTATATCACATGTACATATTCTCCTGGATCCTATTTTTTGGGGAAGATTCCTATTTTCAAGGAGACTAGTAGTTGGATTCTAGCTAGTAGCATAAGTCAACTTTGTTGTATGGGAATAACTTGCTCCCATTGCTGGATCTAAATGATGTGGCACTCTCCACACATGCCAGACCCGCTGAATCAGCATACAGGTCGTGCTTGTACTTGATTTATAAGTAGTTCACCCATTCCAATGAGAAGTTGATGAGACATTGTGATTTTATGCATAGTGCTTGTGATTTCACCAATAGAATTGGATTTTTATGCTTTGTGAGCTATCATTAAGTATTGTACTTTGCTCTCTGCTCACAGTCCGTACAGGGACTATATTCCACAAGTATGAGGCCGCCCTTGATGTTTCTTGAAGTTTATATGTGTTGATCTTGCTAAATAGTTAATGATTTACATATCTTGATCTAATCAATAGAACTTGTTAGACCACTTGATTTGGTAATCAATACCTCTTGAAAACTAATCAATCATTGTCCAAAAATCATAAAATCAACATGGTATCAGAGCTTGGTGTGAAGAATTGCCAAAAATTGGCAAATCTAGCTTGATAAAAAAAACCATGAAGAATAGTGTAAATTTTGTACATAATTGGGTTCCACACATTTATGGCCAAAATGCCACATGGCAACCCACTCCTAATGTAGGTTAGGTCAAGTCAAGAGAGTTGGTCATGTCTATTTGGTGGTCATCCCTACTTTATAGGACCTACACCTAAGTTTAAGGTGAAAATTTGGCCAACTAGCTACCTACCAAGCATAACTCTAGGATCTAGGCTAGGGTTTCATTTTAGGGCAAGAAGAGTGAGTTAACTTCCTTATTACATGCTGGAAATCCACATAACTTCAAGAAGGAAGTCGAATTTGCTATGTATTCCAACCTCCCATAGTGAGAAGATAGAATATTTTTGGAGCTCATTGGCAATCTCAAGCTACTCCACTATGTACATTGAGTTTTTGTGATCCAAACGCAACCAAATCAATTTTTACTTGTTTCTCAGGTTGAAGGCCATACTACAGCCTGTAGTACACACGTGTGGGCTCGGATTTCAATGTTGATCAATGCTTTTGATTGTTAATGCTTGTTGTTTGTCAAATTGCCAATCTAGATCGACTTTTTTGTGTCTAGTTTTTTGATAGATTGTTAAGCAAGCATCCAATCACTCTTGTGGATCTTTTGTAGATCCATTTATGGTCCTAAAGTATAGTACTTTCACATGGTATCAGAGCCAAGTACAAGAGCATAAGCCATTGATCTAATGCAAATCCATTTTTAGCAAGTTTTGGTGCTAAAAATAAGTATTGAGAGGGCAAGCTAGAATCTTGATTTTGGTGAGGAGATTTGATCTCAAACTTGGTAGGGGTCCAAATCTGTACTGTCCACATGTGTGGGCACCTCTGAACCTGCATTTAATGCATGGTATTCATTTGATCCAAAGAAATTCAATTTGTGAGCTTTTGATGTAATTTTTGGTGGAAATCTTAGGATAAGCTACCAAGACTGAGTGCCATTGATTAGATTTGACAAGGGGTCATGAGATCTAATTAGTCTAGGCTGAAATCAGTTCCTCTAAACTTGTTTTACAGGCCTTGAAAGTACATCAAAAAGTGTGAGGGAGATTTAGTCATGTTATTGTCCAAAAATAGCCAAAATTGGCAAGATTTGATTGTAAGTAGATTTCACTTCAACAATCAAATCCATTTATTGGCAAGATTTGTTTGAAAGTAGTTTTCACTTCATCTTATCTTCATTCCAGCTTTGTGAGGGAGTGATAGAACTGTCATTATAAGTCCATTTGTTGAATTAGAAATCAAATTTGAGTGAAACACTACAAGTGTGAGACCTTTGTGGGTTTCAAGTTAATCAAATCCATTTCTTGTTTGTAGAAGTCACTAGTAAGCTGGGATCTGCTGGAGCATACCTTCTAGAAGCTAATGAGAGATTGAATTCTACAAATTATGCTATTTGGAAGGTTAGGATGGAGTCACTTTTGGTGCTCCAAGACCTTTATGAGTTTCTGATTGAGGATGGAGATGAACCTCTAGGTGCATAGGAATTAGTGAGATACAAAAAGAGATCTAGGCTAGCACTTCATTGTGTGAAAATGAATGTGAGCAATGATCTTTTGAGGGAAGTATCATCATGTAAAATGCTAAAGAGGCTTGGGAGTCTTTAAAATCAATCTATGAATCTAGTAACACTTTGAGGGTCTTCATGCTTAGAAATCAAATTTTGCAAAGCATGAAAAGAAGTGAGGAGAGTGCACATGATTATGTACTCAGAATCAAGTCTCTAAATAGGGAGTTGGCTTCCATTGGAGAGAAGATTCATGATGGAGAGCTTGTACAAATTGTTCTTAATGGTCTAGGAGATGACTTTGCAAATTTGGTCCAAACTTTTGCCATCCAAGACACTTTGCCAACTATAGAAAAACTACACAATGTATTAGTGGCTGAAGAGTGTAGGATGCTCCATGCAAAATCTAGGATGAGCTCCTTGTCTTTGCGGGATGGTGATGCTAAAGCCAATTTCTCATTCAAGCGAAAAAAGAAGACCAATTGAAAGAACAAGCATCCAAAGGAGGCCAAAGAAGAGGATGATGCATCAAGCTCAAAGGACAAGTCAAAGCATAAATGCTTTTTTCATGGAAAGAAGGTGCATTATGCATCTGAATGCTACAAGAGGCTAAGAGCACAAGTGGAGGAGGACAAACAAGGAAACCTTGCAAATGAGGAGGAGGAGGATGAAGTAGATGTATTCTTGATGGCAATCCTCACCAACAAGCAATAGCAATTCAAGAGACAATTGGTGGATCGATAGTGGGGCTAGCTCCCACATGTCTTGTGAAAAGGACTTTTCTCAAATTTACACTCATTCAATGATGCTAAAAATTTTGTCTTTACTGCAAATGATGAAGAATGTAGGATAGATGGTGTTGGCACCATCTCTTTGTGTCTAGAATCCTCAAAATTCATGGATCTAGAAAATGTCCTTTATGTACCATCAATCACCAAGAATATGCTTAGTGTTGGTCTACTCTTAGAAAGTGGTTTGGATGTCCACTTTAAGCATGGTGTTTGTTTCATCTTGAAGAATGATATTTGCATTGCAAAGGGATTTAAGCATGGAAGATTGTTTAAGTTGGAAGCTAGTGTTGCTTTTGAGAGGGTGAGCTTGGAAAAGGAGGAGATCACTCAAGAGGAGATCTTGGCAAAGTATGATCTTTCTTTCATTGAGGATGGGCATCAAAAGGAGGAAGATCTTGAGGATCAGCCTCAAAACATGAGAGTTCCAAGGGAGTCCTCAACAACAATGGCCGAGTCATCAAGTTGCATGCAAATTGTCCATTCAAGTGTGCATCTTGCAAGGGTGGTGAGCATTGGAGAGTCTACTATCTTTGAATACTTTTTGGAAAGTATCAGTAGACATGAGGTGACTTGTTTCTTACCTTTAAGATTTATGGTGTTTATTACTTTGTATGACAAGACAATGAAATTGGATGCTTTGAAATCTACATTTGTGGTTGATAAAGCAATTTCATTGGATAACTATTTTTGTAATAGTTTGAATAGAGTCATAAAAGATGAAACATCATTTGCTTTGAAAATATTTGTGTCCACATGCTTTGTGCATGATCATTCCAATTTAAGGATCAAAGATTATCCTATTTCAATGATAGGAATAATGGTAGTGTTTTGCTCTTCAAGTACAGATTGTAGATTCTACTTGTTTTTCACCAAAGAATTTGTCAATGGTGGAAATGTGATCTTTCAAGAGTGGAAGATTTGTAAACTTGAAGAAGCACCTTTGGATCAACACCTTATTCAATTCATTGATGTTTTGGAGTCAAGTCAAGTGGAGGAGCAAGCTCAAGACCTGAGGACTCCAAGAAGAACCTTGAGTATCAAGATGGAGCCATCTAGGCTCAATCAGATGGATCAGGCAAGGCAAGTTGTCTTTGGCAACATTATGTATGCACTTAATAGTTTTATTGATGTATCTTCATGTGCACAAAATGCCTTGGAATCCATGGCTTGGCATGATGTATAGTTTCTGAAGTGTGCTACATGTATATAGACACATTTGTAGAACATCTTGTAAGGGATCCTTTAAGAGGTGGTGAAAGATCCTTCATGGACATCATTCTCTATTGGAGTCTCAAAAGTTCCTTGTTTGTAGTTGGATTTTTTAGACACTTCTAAAAGCATTCATTCATCTAGCAAGAGAGTTGTAAATAGATCAAGCTAAATTTGAGGAGTGTGAAGAATTGCCAAAAATTGGCAAATCTAGCTTGATCAAAAACCATGAAGAATAGTGTAAATTTTGTACATAATTGGGTTCCACACATGTATGGCCAAAATGCCATGTGGCAACCCACTCCTAATGTAGGTTAGGTCAAGTTAAGAGAGTTGGTCATGTCTATTTGGTGGTCATCCCTACTTTATAGGACCTACACCTAAGTTTAAGGTGAAAATTTGACCAACTAGCTACCTACCAAGCATAACTCTAGGATCTAGGCTAGTGTTTCATTTTAGGGCAAGAAGAGTGAGTTAACTTCCTTATTACATGCTGGAAATCCACCTAACTTCAAGAAGGAAGTCGAATTTGCTATGTATTCCAAGCTCCCATAGTGAGAAGATAGAATATTTTTGGAGCTCATTGGCAATCTCAAGCTACTCCACCATGTACATTGAGTTTTTGTGATCCAAATGCAGCCAAATCAATTTCTACTTGTTTCTTAGGTTGAAGTCCGTACTACAGCCTGTAGTACACACGTGTGGGTTTGGATTTCAATGTTGATCAATGCTTTTGATTGTTAATGCTTGTTGTTTGTCAAACTGCCAATCTAGTTGTGTCTAGTTTTTTGATAGATTGTTAAGCAAGCATCCAATAACTCTTGTGGATCTTTTGTAGATCCATTTATGGTCCTAAAGTATAGTACTTTGAAATGAAGCATTGATCACATCAGAATTATTGGAATTTTGTGGTTTTTGATCTAATCTTGATTGGGCGAGCTTAAAAAGAGTGATAGCATCATTAGTTTCGATTCAAATCAAGTTGTGGGCTACAGGTACACTGTCCACATGTGTGAGGCCATATAGATTCTGTGTGAAGGAGATCCATCTTTGTTTTTGTCCAAAATCTTGCATACTTATTCAATTTTTAAGCTTTTTAGTGCATTGTCTAGATCTAGTTCAATCTATCAATTGCTAATGATCTAATAGAGGTTTGAATCATTGATGCATTTGTTTTGAGGCATTAGATCAAATTATTAAGTCTGATTTGTTCAGATCTTGAGAGGGTGAAGCTAATTCAAGCAAGAGAGTGCTAAAATCAACTTTTGAGGGAGTGAATTGCTAGGAATTTTGAGTGAATCTATTATACCATCATCCAAGCTTGGGCTAGTTTGATTGGGCCGAGACTAGAAGCTTCTTAGTGAACTAGAAGTCTATCTTAGATCATTCATTTTCAAGAAATCTTTGTGCATTTCATAAGCAAATCATTCATTGTGTCATCCATGGGTGGATTCTTGTTAGAATCTTGTGAGAGACTAACATCCACAAATTATTCCATATGGAAAGTGTTGATGGAATCACTAATGGTGATCCATGACCTCTATGATATAGTTCTTGGAGAGGAGGTAGAATCTCAAGGAGTTCAAGAACAAGTAAAATACAAGAAAAAGACTAGATTGTCCTTGCATTGCTCAAGAATGAATGTAAGCAATGACCTCTTGAAAGAGGTAGCTTCTTGTGTCTCGGCCAAAGAGGCTTGAGATTCATTAAAAGGCATTTATGAATCCAATAACACTTCTAGAATGCTCATGCTAAGGAATCAAGTGCTCCAAAGCATGAATGGAAGTGGAGAGAGTGCACAAGGATATGTGCTAAGAATTAAATCTTTGAACAAAGAATTGGCTTCAATTGGAGATAAAATCCAAGATAATAAATTGGTACAAGTCATTCTGAATGGACTTGGTGATGAGTTCACCAATCTTGTCCAATCATTTGCCATTCAAGACCAACTTCCCAGTTACTTAATGTACTTGTGGCCGAGGATGCTACATCTCAAAGCACTACAAGGTGGTGATGAGAAGACAAACTTCACATCCAAAGGCAAGAAAAAATTCCAACCATTCAAGAAGTACCAAGGCAAGGAGGCTGAGGGCAAAGATGGTGGATCTACCTCCAAAGGAAAGTACAAGAATAAAGCAAAGTTAAAGTGTTTCTTTTTTGAAAAGAAAGGACACTTTGCTTTCGAATGCTTTAAAAAGAAGATCTTGCACATGAGGAGGGGGAAGATGATGGTTTCAACAGATCCTTGATGGTAGCATCAAATCCAACTTCAATCAAAGACATATGGTGGATTGATAGTGTGGCTAGTTCCCACATGTCATACAACAAGGACTTTTTTTCTACTTTACTTTCTTTTAATGATTCTAAGAAATCTATATACACTGCTAGTGATCAAGAATGTAAAATAGATGGTATTGGATCTATTCCATTGTGCTCAGGATCATCTAAGAAGATAGATCTAGATAATGTCTTGTATGTTCCATCTATTACTAAAAATTTGCTTACTTTGGACAATTGATGGATAATGGACTAGATGTACATTTCAAGAATGGAGTTTGTTCCATCTTGAAAAATGATAAGTGCATAGCTAGTGGCATTAACCAAGGAAGACTTTTTAAATTGGATGCTAATGTGGCCATTGAAAGTGTGAACGTGGTTAGGGAGGAGATGACACAAGTGGAGTTATGGCATAAAAGATTAGGCCATCCTAATCTTCAAGCAATGGAATCCATGGTCTCCAAGGAGCTTGCTCTCGGCCTCCCCAAATCATTCTCAAGATGTGGCAAGATATGTGAGGCTTGTGGACTTTCAAAGACTCACAAGACATCCTACAAGAGATCCTTGAAAAAATCTACCTCTCCTTTAGATCTTATACATTCTGATGTACATTCCTTTTCACATGCAAGTAATGGAGGTGCCTTGATGTATGTGACTTTCATAGATGATTGTACTAGATTTACTTTGATAGATCTATTGCTAAAGAAGAGTCTTGTATATGAAGCTTTTGTAAAGTTTAAATCTCTTGTTAAGAAGCAACTTAGTTCTAACATCAAAGTATTAAGATGTGATAATGGAGAAGACTACTTCAAGTTGATAAACCTAAATTGAGTTTTGACCTACAAAAATGCTTGATTTTTGAGTAGAAATCAATCTAGCACACTCTAAAATTGGTAACTCCTCCAAATCTTTGCTAAATATGGCTGATCCTTTCATAACCTGCAACACAAGCTTTGATACCATGTGAAGATTTTATGAATCACTAAGATCCAAAAACATCTATTGATCAATGGTTTAGAAAGACAACACAAATAACACCATTGGAAATGTTGAAAATCAACATCTACTTAATGAAAGAGATGCAAATTCAACAAGATATTGATAAAACATCAAACATATCATAAAATGAAGTTGTTGTCCATACAAAAATAGTAAGGTATTGTATTTCACACGTGTGAACCCAATGAACCATAAATCAAAGCATTCTACACACAAGATTGCAAGATATCATCACTATAGTGCACCAATGGATAGATGAACCCAAGAGAACTCATGTATAAGCATGAAATGAGATAAGAGAGAGAGAAGATCTGTTCTCCTACATTTGTACACTATTTATAACAGGTCCATGTCTCATTTATAATGAACTTGGCTTTCCTCCATAGAAACTTCTAGATCAAAAACCCTACTACAATATGAACTAGATTCGATGTATCTAACATTCAAATTTGAATGAGTCCAAACTCGAACTTTTACTTTCCCTCACTTTCTAAAAGTGGTAATTCAAAAACATTTTGACTAACATAACTTTGAAATGTCTATGTCTAAGTCTAAAATACAAATTGGCCTCAATTGCCAAATACAAAAGATCAAACTAGTTGACAATTTCTCACATTTTATAGTGTCTTATGTGTATTATATATACTTTTTAGCTTTGTTTTACCTTGTTGGCTTATGAATAAAGGGCTTAAAAGGTTTGGTCTTGACTTGTCAAAAGGAACTATGTGTTATTATGTTATGTATGTATATATACACACACACACACACACACACACACACACACACACACACACACACACACACACACACACACACACACACACACACACACACATACATATCTGCATTCTTAAGATGTAAAATCGAATATCTATTAGTCAAGATAGTGCCAAACATTTACCTTAGTTCAATTCATGAGCTAACTTAGGTCTGTTTTGTATTGGTTTAGTCTTGAAGTTGATTTGAAGATACTATTACTCTAGATTATGAGGAGCTCCTTCCTCCACCTAACCTCGTTATTCAAACTCTTATATGTTGTATGAGAAAGGCTGTTAATTTGCATAGCTTTATCATTGACATTGACCATGCCACTTGTATTATTGTTGGAATTGAAGATAAGATTCTGTGTATTATTCCTATTGGAAACATTGGATTGGATTAAAATTTACTTGGAATTTGTTAAAAGAATGATCCTCTAGGTGTTTTAGAAGTCTTTTATGGTGACTCAACAAGATTTGTTGATAAATTTGAAGTTGAAGAAAGATTTTATAACATGAATATCAGGAAAGTCTTTTCTTGCTTAGAGAAAGAGAATCATATTATTCTTGCTAAACATGCTTCTCCTACTCATGATACATCTCCATCTCCACACCCCCTTGTCTTTCTAGATGACTTGGATGCGGATAGTGTGTCGCAGCTCGAAATCTTCTTCGAAGGCATTTGTGACATAGGTGACCAATCCACTTAAGAATTTTGTCAAGGCAAAAGCTGCCAAGTTTTTATGGTCCCTAGTTGCCATTGAGTTCAAGTCTGCCTGCACTTCTTACAAACTTTGGAGTCTACCTTATGTCAACTTCCTTGCTCCTCTACTTGTCGATCTTTGGATTATGCTTGACATTTGACTAAAAAAGAAGTACAAACCTACAAACTTGCTACTCCAAACAAGAACTATACTCGAGACTCCTATTGCCTTTGACACTGTTATATGTATGAATAAGTTTGAGCCTTCTCATTTTCCTTTTGAACAAACTTGGGCTAGAGTTAGAGGACATTTTGAGGTTGTGCACTTACCAACTTCCTTGAGAAGTTCATTACTCACATTCATCTTGATCACATGCAGAGCTTTCTTTGCCCTCTTGTCATACCTCAATTGTTCTTGAGGTGCCAAAGGTCTCTCCTCCACACCTGAAACAATATCCATCAAATCATTCATCTCTAGCAAAGACTCCATCCTCACCTTCCAAGTGGAATAATTTATTGAGGTACGCCTATCTTTGCCTTCCAATATGAAGCCGCTTGATGCCAATGATCTGATCTTCTCTTTAAACCTATTCCAATGCACTTAGAACTCTCTTAAAAATAAACAAATAAAACTCAAGAATAAATCACAAAGATTTGGAAACAATTTAGCCTCTCCTTTTCTCTCTTCTAGCAAATCCTAGCACATGGAATGTTGATTTCTTGATCACAATAGATCTAGCCTACAATATGATGAACTTTTGATAACACCTAAGATTGAATTACACTCTTGAAAAAGTCTAGCAACTTAAAATCAAGAGATCCTATCAAATTTAGGGTTCTTCCAAAAATGCAAAATAATAAATCAAGCAAAAAACTATATGCAAAAGCTAGAATCTTGATACATCATCTAGTAGAATGTAACATCCACTAACATGAGCAATTTTGTCTCCACATTCTAGTAAGTGCTTTAAAAAATTGGCCTACTCCAAGTGATTTGACCTAAAATGATGCTAGGATCACAGAGATCCACTTTCTATACTTGAAAATGGATGATTTGAGCTAGAAACACCTCCAAATCCACATAGAATTTATGGTGCACTCAAATCCACCTCTAGATTTGGAAAATACTCCAAATTTGGCCTGCAACCTACTCTAATACCAATTGAAAAATTCAGATCCAAAATGCACTTAATGGATCAACAAAATCTTGGCCTAATTTGGATGCACATCTAGATTTTGCTACAAGATAGAAATCATCATCTTACACATGCTAGAATTGCATAAATCACTAAGATCTGATCATAAGCACTTAGGTACAGTATGGTACTATCCTTTTCCATACAACAACAGTAGCATACAGCACTTCACATGTGTGGATTGAAGATCAACAGGAAAAATCACATTGTACACACTAGAAATCAAGATATATTGAGAAATACACATGAGATGGACATAGAATCAAAAGAGATGAATTCTCCACATACAATGAGAATATGAAGATACTTTCTCCACACTAGTACTGCTATTTATAGCTGCTAAAATTTCATTTGGCCAATTTCTCTAAACTTGCTCTAAATGATAACTTCTTAGTACTTCATCAAAAAACCTAGAAATTCTAGTCTAGATGCAATGTATGAAATCTAGCCAATTAGAATGGGTCCAAATCCGATCTCATCCATCTATCGACTTGCCAGACATAGTACAAACACTATTTAGGCCTTTATTGACAAATATAAATCTATCTCTAAGTTGAAATTTCATGTTGGCCTCAAAATTGCCAAAATAGATCAATTAAACTAGTTAAATTTTTCACAGTAAATTGGACTGAAGTCTTGGCCACGGTGGATTGTTTGTAGTTCGATGTCACATCTATCAAAGAATCGCCAAGGAAAAGATTTGTCGTAGAATCCTTCTCCACTGAAGATGATATTCCGCTAAAGAGACGCATTGAACACATGCAGAAATCAAGTGAAGATCATCAGGATTGCGTATCTCTCTTTATGATGAGCCTAAAGGGTATACCCCATGAATCACTGCAAGAAACCTATAGTGATACTGAGATTGAGGCTCTTCAGGTGTTTACCCTGGAGGAAGGTCAGAATACGAGGATGAAGATTTCCTCCGTTACGTTGATCTACATCATTTCAAGGCTGTCCCAAGATCCCAAAGGACTAGATCCATGAAAGCCACTAGTGAATGAAGATCTCATCAAAACATCAGAACCTCTCAGGGTAATGTTGTAGTAGGCCAAATGGACATAGTGTTTAAAGGATTCACATCTAGTGTTCCACTCACAATGATGAACGATTTTTGAGAGAATGCATAGACTGGGACCTAGCCGAAGATGAAGCTCTATACAAGCTAGAAGTCTCACTTTGAGACAATAGCATCAAGACAGTGAAAGACCCAACCATCGAACATCGATTGAACTGACCGAGGCATGCCATGGAAAAAGAGCCTATCACTTTGGATCCCCCATCTGGAGGTTCTCCAAAAGAAAAAGCACCCGCCCCCATGGCACAATTGATTCCTAAAGCATCTAAGAGTGTAAAGAAGCTTAAGAAGGCCTTGAAAATGATGGGACTTAATGAAGATAAACCGACCACCAGTCCACCGCCCCTAGAACGCAAGCCTCTCTACAAGGCCAAAACATCTGAGTGGAAGTCCAAGAGTGAAAAACGAGATATCAAGACCGAGATAATGAAGATAAGCCGACCACCAGCCCGCCCATAATGACCTCCCGCCAAGTGCAAGAGAAAATCCGACAAGATGCCATTGAAGAGCCCAAACTTGTACACGATGTACCACCATACTTTAAGGATTACAAAATGGATGAAGTGGCAGTTGTCATGCCCAAGGCCAAGAGAGAACCAATAGAGAACACCTCCCAAGGGGCCAACATTTAGGAAGGTCCTGCCTATACTAAAGAGATAGATCTAGTGGAGGAGGGAGAAGATAGTCGCATAGCGTTTGTCGGAGAAGATGTAGAAGAAGATGAGCTATAAGATCTAAAAGTCCTTTTTCGCAAATACCGCGACTATCTAGCATGTAATTATGCTGAGCTGAAGGGCATATCACCAGATGTAGTGGTTCACACCATTCTTCTAGTCGATGGAGCAAAATCCACTGTTAGTAGGCCAAATCGGCTAATCCGCACTACGCCCAGTTGATTCAGGAAGAATTAACCAAGCTTCTAAATGTAGGATTCATCTACGAGATGGAGCAAACAGACTAGGTATCACCGATCGTGGTGTGCCTAAGAAAAATGGAAAACATCGAATCTGTGTAGAATACAATAGACTCAATGTCATTACCAGCAAGGACCGTTTTTTCCGACCGTTTACAAAAAATGTGCTAGAGTCGGATAGCTGGAGCAGAAGCCTATAGCTTTTTAGATGAATTTAGTGGTGTTGTGGGTATTTTCTATACATAAATAAATAAGCCCAACAATAGAATAATATGTGCAAGGGCCGTGGCATCCTCTGCGAGATTAAGTCCATAACCCATTGAGCACTTGTAAAATATTGTACCATGGAATAAAATAGACTTAGGCCATGTAAATAAAATAATATAAGAGGCCCAAAGTCTAAGTTGCTAAGTCTCAAGTTATTAGTCAAAGTCAAAATGGTGGTAAGTAGAGTGTGTTTCTTTGTGCACCATAGATTTAGTTGTGTTTTCTCTTAAGGGCTAGGATTTCAATCCTTGCCTCAATAAAGTAGCCAATAGAAGCACAGGGGCAAGGGCCTCCCCAACAATAAAAATGCACGTCTTGTACTCCATTTCATGCTTAGTAGAGAGTAGGAGACACTATCAATTTGCATCCTCATGTGCTATGCTATTTTGTCTAATGCTTTGTGAATGTTGCTAATTGTTTATGATTTTCCTATTTTCATTGTTTATTACTTGTTAATGTGACTACATTAGAATAATGGCATTAGCATATGGGAACCTCTCTCTCTCTCTCTCTCTCTCTCTCTCTCTCTCTCTCTCTCTCTCTCTCTCTCTCTCTCTCTCTCTCTCTCTCTCTCTCTCTCTCTCTCTCTCTCTCTCTCATGAATGGTAGTCTACTTTCCAGTACTCTTTATGCTTGGTATGGTAAACATTGCAAAGTATATGACCCTTAAAAAAGTTTTTCAAGGGTCAAGATCACATGCCTCTCATCCTATGACTACAAATGGCCACCCTACTTTCAATGAGATATAGCTATATTAGTGGTGAGGCGCTTCAGCTTCTCCTCGGCCCACACCTTCCTACTTTCTCTTCTCATGCTTGCCTGCTCCCTCTTCATTCCGTTCCTCTGGCAAAATAGTTTTGGAGCTCTCTACGCCCTCCCTCCTATGTTTGGAGGCAATGATATTGTACACACGGTATGTATATTCAACTCTTTCATATTGTTGCTATCTGAATGCTCAATAAAAAACATATTGCAAGTGTTTTGAATGGCGCTTCTTGGCTGCCTACACCATCGCAGTATAAACTATTACTTAGCAAAAAGTTGCATGAGATTTCTTTATATGCAATCGCTGCTCAGATATGGATTCTTAGCATATATTCATTTATGGTTTTCCACCACTGGTCAGAGTAGTAAACTATGCCATCGCTGGCCAAAAAGCGTGGTTGTTTATGAATCCTTTTGATCGCTGATCAAGAGCATCATGTATAGGCAATATACATTGCTAATCGCTGCTCTAGAAACTATATGTATATGCTCAATCGTGATCCCATAGCCTATGAATGTCTTTTGAAAAAACCCAGCTTCTCTACCTTATAGGACAAATACTTCAAGCAAGAAAATAGGTTCCTTCAATCTGAACAATCCGAGCTCGGTCATATCAGGCAGTGGCAACAAGAAGAGGAAGTACTTTCCGAATAAAGGTTATGAGGGGCAAAGTAGTGGTGGCAAAGAGGATCTTCACATTAGAAAGCTGAATTTTTATCGTGATTGATCCATGTGCAGGAGGAAGTAGAAATAAGATCACTAGTGTAGGGTCGAAGATCTTGCGTAGTATAGCCCTCCCGCTATCAACAAGGGTTAGATCACTGGATAGGTACCTAACTATGCATAGATGCTACTTTTAGTTAGTTTCCTACTTCCTCCCTTACTCTTTTCACCACTAACACTACCCTCCTATAGCTCTACTCCTCTACACTAACATTCATCATGATTTTGGGTGAAGGGAAAGGATAGAAAAGAGAGGAAGAGAGAAGAGGAGAGAGAAAGAGAGAGAGATGAGATGGAGGTTAGCTCAAGTGCTCAATGTCATTGCTTATGGAGAAACCTTAACTAATCACAAACAAAAAGCATGGAAGAAATAGAAATAACAAGCAATCACAATAATAGCATAAGCAAGAGTGATTAGCAAATGAGGATGCTTGAGCTCTCAAATTGATAGAGTCTCCTCCTCTCTATCAACCATGAAAATAGTGTACAAATGGTGCCTTTTTATAAAAATGGGAAAGGCCCTTGCCCCTCATTCCTATTGGCTAATATTCACGTTGATCCTATCCATTCATCTTGGACCCAACTTGATCCAAGGGTCCATAAAACGTACATTGAAATTCACAAGATTCATGTGAGTCCCAATTTGGACCCAACTCTAAAAAGTAATTTCTAAGTTTAAAAATGACTTTGGGCCTCTAGTTTTATTTTAATTCCATGGCCCAAGTCAATTTTATTTTATTTACACTTAAGCTTGTGTGCTCATTGGACCATGGGCTTACGCACGTAGGATGCCATGCCCTCGCAACACATTTTATTGGATGATTTTATTTATTTACACTTTGTTGGGAATACCCCCAACAGGACCCATGGCCTGAAGTAGTGCCGGTCCCTCGGCACTCTGCCGGTTTAGTAAAGCGTCCTCTTTGCCCGCCTCTGGTGGATCAGGTAGCCCGTAACGTCTTCCATGAAGTTGAGACGGTCCAGTTTCTTCGAGTCCTTGGGTGTGTGGAAGGACTTGTGGACTCCTGTTAGCCATTCTTGATCGACCCATGCTTGAAATCAGCTCGTCCAGGGATCGCCAAGGAAGGCAGTTCGGTAATATACACGAGCGACTGACAGCTGGTCTTCCACTTTGTCGGAAGCTAGCGCCTTATTAGGATCAAAGAATATCGAGGGAAGAAAATCATCCCATTTGGTTTCAATGCCCATTAAGTGTTCTAAGTCCCGGACGTAAGTGGCTGCCGCGCGGACTGTTGGATCAGGGCAGTTGATATATTGATTTGCGAACGTGGTGAGAGCCCTTTTGGCATCTACATCCGTAGTCCACCCATATTCTGATCGTATGATCGGCCAATTAAAATTTTGAAGTGTGATCTTGTCCAGAGGGGTGCCGCATTCCATCCATTTGGATCGTCCTGTACATGACAGGAAGTGCGTTCACCCGTAATTGTTGCGGACTTGTCACATAGGCACTATTGGCCGCAGAGTATCTTTCGAACAACTGTTGACGCCACTCTGGTTGTGGTTGGAGAGCGGGTAATGCTTGTTGTTCCTTGCCCTTTATTGTCTGAGCTGAAAATGATATCTGTCAGCCGCCTCTTGATGACTCGTGGGGATACTTTGATAGGAATTTGTTTATTTTCTCCTCCACGGACTTTGGTCTTCGGAAGGCTCGGCTGGAAGATATCATGCATGAACCTCTGGATGATGTGGCTTGGCTTTGGCTGGTATCTGCGCCTTGGCCCTGGTCTCACATCTCAGCACCCGTATCCGTTGGTCCTTGGCCTTCAGACCCTTGATCTTGACTGAATCCCCCTGCTGCTTGCTGGCTTTGGTCTTGGCTTGTACTGGCCTGTGCAACATCAAAAATAGGTGGCGGTGGAATCACCACGGGGGTGGGCTGGGCCTTTGTCTCCATGAATTGTTGGCAAGCCTTGAGGGCTTGTTTGGGCCTGGGCGAGCTCGTGAGTTGCGCTTGTCCGTTATTTATTGAACTATGCCTGGTAGCTGTTTAAGATTTGGCTATAGACCTGCAGCACCTGTTGTCAAAAAGATTCATTTCTGATTCAAATAGTGGCCTTGAGTCTGGTGCAGGTTGAGCCAACCAGACAAGCTTTTCATTCTCTAGGGCTTTAACCTCCGCCCCCAGGCGCGTATTCTCTTCTTCCAAAATGTTTAGTTGCGCCTGGATGGGAGCAAGCCATTGGGAGGCTTCAGATTGAAGCTCCCGCACCTTCGTGGAGGCCTCTGTCAGCACTTTGGAGAGGCTTTGGATATATTTATTGAGGCCCTCCTCCTTCTGCTATAGCTTGGCAATGTCATGGTGCCCTTCTTGTTCATGCTGATGAGTTAGGATCAGCTCGTGCTGCAACTTGGTGAGTTTTGCTCGCACTTGTGTGTTGCTTGTTGCCAAGTGTAGTACCCTACTTTTCAAGATAGCTTTGACTGCTACCGCCTCCAGGATGTATTTGCCCAAAGTCTAGTACACCGTCGTTAGGTCTGTGGGAGCAGCCGGTACACTGGCACTGGTAGGGGCTTGTGTTGTATCGGCCCTGACGACTTGTGGAGTTCCGTCATCATTATCTTCAATCAGGTTCTCGTTGGATCTGATGCCATCTGGGACGGTAGGATCAGTCCAATCTGGCGATGGTATGAAAATTGTTTGGACAAATGCGTCATCAGGCAATGGTTGGTTTCCCTCGACAACCTTTGTTGGCAAAGCAGGTGGGGTTTGAGAAGCAACTGTGAAAACGGGGGTGAGGACGGTTTGTCAGAACGAGAGGATGGGAGGAACAAAGGAGAACTGAAGGGTGGTGTGGAGTATGGAAGAAGACAAAGATGGAGCAGAAAGGGTCTGGCATGGGGGTGAAAAATTGATGACTTGCATCCACACCAGAGTGTTGGGAGACAATTGAGAATCAGATGGATTAAATGGTATGGAAGCAATGGTGGCGGCAGGAGTGATGGAAGATGCGATGGTGATGGACGAAGTAGTGGATAATGGAATAGAGATGGAAGTGGTATCAACAGAGGAAACAAGGATGGGCACAGAAATAGTTGTGGATGGAACATGAAGAGAGGTAGCGACAACAGAGATCGGAGTGGGGGGTTGCACGGAAGAAGAAGTGGCGGTGGTTGATGGAGTGGTTAGTGCGGTGGTGGAGGTGCGTCATCGGGTAGCAGGTGGAGATGAAGATGTAGAGGCAGTGCCACACATTCGTTTGTTGGCCATTGTGTTAGTAACTGCAGGTTGGGAGGAGGTGGATGCTTGAGATGGCGAGAAAAGGTTAGTGTGTGGCACGAGGGTAGACAAACGGGATGAGCGTTGGAAACCGTGCACTTTCATCTCGAGAAGTGCGCAGGCAAAGTTACACAACAGGGGGCCTGCTGCGATACACTCACGGTTGTTGGGTTTGATGGAGTTGGTTAGTTCACGAATAAGGAAGCTATGCTAGTCGTATGGCACAACTGAGGGGCCAAGGAATTCCAGAAAGAATTCCACTATCTGACTCAGCAGCTTAGACTGGATTCTGTCCTTGCGAAATGTTGAAATAACCAAAAAGTTATTCAATAGATGCGTAGCCATCTGAATGATGGGTTCCGTGATAGCATCGATCAGGTAACCACTGTTAGTTTGGATTGGGATTTCTGGTGCAGTTTGCGTGATGAGAGGTTTGATCAGAGTTTTGGCGTGGCGATGGGAGATGGGCTGACAATCACCAGACATAATGCCAATAGTGACCATCGAGTCTACGTTAATTCTGACCTTGTACGTGGTACCTTGGTACAGGAAGTGAAAGCGTGTCTTTTTCTCGTCCCAGGTGGCGTAAGCGTGAAGGGCGAGGCCCATGTTAATCTCAGAATGAAAAAGCGCCGGGTAAAATCCCATTTCATCTAGAAGTGGGCAGGTTGTCTGTAGCCATGGTTGGATCAGAGCGTTAGAGAGTAAGGGCCAAATCTGTGTGGCCTAGGGGATTTCACGCTGGATCACCTGTTTGGCACCAGAGTCTTCAAAGGATGAGGAGGCCATGTTAGCAATGATGATTAAAGGTCGAAAAAGTAGGAAAAACGGTGGAAAAGGTAAAAAGGTGTGGAAACGACAAAAAACTGGGAATTACAAGTGTCAGATGGCAAGAATTATAGTTCAGAACGCAGATATGGGTTCAATATGAGCAAATGATAGCTTGTAGGAAATTTGGTCACAAACAGAGAACTTGGTAATTTCAGTGTAAATTTTGGCAGAGCTTCGCTAGCAAAGGTGACAAATGACTCGAATTCAGCCCTTATATAGCGGAATTTAGAGTGTGTATTAGGTGAAATCCACTTTTCCTTTCTCAGTTCCTCCCAAATTTTGGCAGGGACCTTCTTCACAAAATTCTAAGACCTCAGGGAAGTCTGCAAGAGTTCAGAAGGTGATTTGACTGCCATGCGAAGGTTCTACGAGGGGTCAACTCTCGCAGGAAGTGATCTCTCGCACAACTTGTTATCGTGATTGGATTTTCAAGATCAGACCATGTAGGTAGGCTAATTTCACTGCTTTGAATCCATTTAGACACCTTGTGAGGGTTGGTAAGACGATCTTGATGCTCTGCGAAGGTTATGAAAATTCAGCTTCTGGGAACCCTCGCACACAAAAAAAAAATGATGATTCCTCCATCATGAACTCTCGTAGAGATTCTCATGGATGCATCTGGGTCAAATCTAGTGACTGTCCAAGTTTCAAGGGCTATCTCCCAGGGGATCTCCAAAAAACATGAAAAAAGTACCCTTTAGAGTGTTTTCTGACGAGATCTTGAGATTTTCTGATTTTTAACTTTAGTAAACTGGTAATCAGCTTCATCCAGGCTTGATCTGACTGTTGGTAGTTCTCTGGAAGTTTTGATGGATAATTGGTAATAGATCCATCAGTCCTTAGTGAATTTTTCCCTTGATTGGCCATAGTTAGTGAGATTGAGGGCTTTGATCTACAAATTTAGAAGACTTATTGGCATAATCTGATGATCTGCTTCCTTCTTGGTCCCATCGGGATCTGGATCCCTCTTGGATTCTGATGGATTTTCCCGATGGCTGAATCTTGATGGATCTAGCTTGATTTGGCTTGATCTTCCTAGATCTAGTGATAATGGTTTAGCAAAATAGCTTTTCGTAACGTGCCACCACCAATCTGGATCTATCTTACTGTGGTGGCTAGTATTTGTGCAACCGGCTACCATTGATAGGTGTATCGAATGGTGTCCCATCTAGCTTTTCTAAATTCATGGCTCCATGATTAAGAATTTTCTTGATCCGATAAGGACCTTCGCCTGTGAATTTTAATTTTCCCTTGATCGCCTTGGTTTTATACATTAGGACCAGATCTCTGGAACGAAGATCCTTCTTTTGTAACCTGCGATCGTGCCATGCTTTGCGTCTTTCTTTTTCAGCTTCCAGTGCATGCACAACTAGTAAGCGTGTTTCACAGAGTTTATGCAGAGCTTCATGGCGTAGTTGTAGAGATTTGTACTCACTAAGACGTCGCATGGTAGCAATCCTTAATGAAGAAACTAGAAGCTCTACTGGCATTACAACATCCTGACCATATACCAATTGGAAGGGTGTTTGATCAGTGCTTCCTTTATATGATGTCCTGAATGGCCACAGAGCAGCATGCAACTTATGTTCCCAATCTGATCTGCTAGCTTTGACTGTTTTCGTGAGCATGCTACATAGGATCTTATTGGATGATTCTGCATGCCCATTACCATGAGGATGATAAGGCGTACTGGTTATGTGGATCACGAAGAATTCCTCCAACAGGACCTTGATGATCTCATTGATGAAATGACTTCCGTGATCGCTGACTAGCTCCACCGGGCATCCGAAGCGCACAATGATATTTTCATACAAGAGCTTGGCAGTGGTCCTAGCATCAGCTACTCTTACTGCCTTGGCTTCGACCCATTTGGTGAGGTAGTCTATGGCTACGATTATGTATCGAGCCTGGGAACTCCTTGCTGCAGGGGGAATTGGACCAATACAATCCAATCCCCATTTTTCGAATGGTGCTTGGGCTAAGACCGGGTGCAGTAGGTCATAATTCAATCTCGTTGGTCTCCTTTCCCTTTGGCACACATCACACTTTTTCAAGTATTCCTCCGTATCCTTATGAATCGTTGGCCACCAACATCCTGATTGCAGGATCTTGCGAACTGTAATGTCGGATGAAAAATGGCCTCCACCCATGCCTTCATATGAAAGCGAAATGATCTGGGTGGCCTCATGAGGAAGAATACACCGCCGAAGAACTCCATCTGGTCCTCTTCGATACAATTGGCCGACAATCAACTGATAAGGTCTAGCCTCAAGATCAACTTCTGCTGTTCCGTCTTTGGTAGTGATTTGTCTGGTTGGCCCTGCATTAGATATTCAACAACGTCGAGAGCCCATTCTGGTACTGTGTCCACATAAAATAAGGCAACATCTGCAGCTCTTCGTCGAGTTGGGTTGCAATCTCCTTTCCCTTGATTCGTGACACATGATTTGCCATGTAGTGTTGTTTTCTCTTGCAAACTACTATCCGAAAATCAAATTCCAACAACAGAAGTAGCCATTTGGTGATTCTTCCGGTGTTGCAAGTTTTATTAATGAGATAGAGCAAGGGTTGATGGTCCGTATAAAAAGCAAAATGGGTGGCCATTAGGTAGTGTCGAAATTTCTTAACTGCATAGATCATTGCCAGTGCTTCTCGCTTTGTGGTTGAATAGTTCATTTCTGTATCACTGAGCTATTGGCTTGCAAATTTGATTGGAAAATCTTTTTTGTGTTCACCTGGCTGGGTTAAGACTGCTCCAACTGCATACTTTGATGCGTCCGTATGCACATGAAACTCAATGGACCAATTGGGTGGGCGTAAGATTGGTGCTGAAACGAATGCATCCTTAAGCTTCTGGAAAGCCTTTAGGGCTTACTCGTTCCAATGTGGATCCGTTGTGAGTTTGTAAATTGGTCGGACTAACTCCGCAAAATCAAGAATGAAGATCCTATAATAGTTAGCATGACCCATGAAGATGTAGACTTCGCAAATCGTCCCTGGTGGTGGTAGATCAACAATGATCTTGATCTTTGATAGATCTGTGGCGATCCCGTGTCTTGACACTATATGGCCGAGAATCAAGCCATGTGTCACCCAGAATTGACATTTTTCTGGATTCAGGGAGATCTGGTAGTCACGATATTTTTGTAACACCTTCTCCAAATTGGATAAGTGTTCTGAGTCTGGTCCATGCACACACAAATTGTCCAAGAAAATTTCCAGAAATTTTTGCAGATAATCTTTGAATGCTGCCTACATGACTCATTGGAAAGTGCTTGGGGCATTGCAAAGTCTGAATGGCATCACTTTATATGCATAAGTTTCCCATTCCGTGAAACGCTGTCTTGTGTTGGTCTTGTAGGCGTATCTTCACCTGATTGTAGCCACTAAAGCCGTCTAGAAAATTGTAGGCTTCAACGCCAACTACTATGTTTAGGACACTTTCCGTAAATGGTAAAGGAAAATGATCCTTTTTGGTGACTGCATTTAGCACATTCAGATTCACACAAATCCGTATTTTGCCGTTCTTCTTGGGTATCAGTGATACCCATTCTGTGTGCTCGATTTCATAAATGAAATCTGCATCCACCAGCTTCTGCAATTCTTGCTTGATTAGCTCAGTATAATTCGGGTTGCAGTGGTAGTAATGGCTTACCTTGGAGATTGCTCTGTCCACCAAGGGTATGGTGTGTTGGACTACTGTTGGTGGAATGCCCTTCAGATCACTATAACTCCAAGCAAAACAATATTTATACTCCACCAACAATGATCGTAGTCTCTTGAACTGTGTGGGCGTTAATTGCTCTCCCACATGCACTATCTTTTCTTCTTCACCTGGCTCGACAAGGTTCATCGGTTGTGTTCGCGCAGGTCCCTCAAAGACTTGTCCCGCTGATGCCTGACTTTGATCAGGTTCTCGCTGGGCTTGCGACATCATTATTACCACGTCGTCCAAGGTGTAATTTTTGAAAGTCTCAAGCATATCGTGAACTAAAGCTCGTCGAGATTCCTCCTTCGGCATATTGATCTTGGCCCGACTGGTCATTTTTTTATTTTTGTCACCTGTGTAGAAGATGACGTTGTATCTGAGTCTATCTTGAGTGACTTCAAGGAATCCAACACCTTCTTTTTGCTCTTTTTTGTCATTTTGGTGGATTCATCCTTGTTGTCTTTCATCGGGACTACCGTGACATTCGCCTCATGGTTGCGAATATCAACATCCACTGTAGCTATCGCCTCTTCGGGTAGATCACTCCATCGGATCACCTGGTTGTAGCGTTGCTTCAACTGATTCTTCTTATTCACAAGTGCCTTGGGGGGATCGATCCTTGAGACCTTCGCCATAGCAGACTTTTGCGGTGGTTGAGCTGGTACTTTCTTGGTTTCGTAATGATCTGGGTCCATGTGGTGTAGGACCTGCTCATCAGTAAGCTCAATCTCCTTATTATAAGTTAGAGCATGTTGCCAAGGGACTAAATCATCGTCCACTGGGTTCTCAATAGGTTCTGCTGACAGCCATACTACGTTTATCATATTCACCCCAAATGTGATTAGTGTGTCCATAGTGTAATACTTGGGTGAAGATGTACTGGGTTTCGGATCCGATTCATATTGACATGCCCGACAGTCAATAGTTGCTAATGCATCCGTCCATCTCACGACATCTGTTTCTGAATCATAGTGACCTCCCTTGGCTGGCCTTGGGCGATCAATCGTGTGGTCTGTCGTAGATGATCCGTCATCAGCCTTGGGTGCAATAGGTTTCACTGCCCATGTGGTTGGATCAAACTTTACAGCCTCTTCTCTGTTCTCGAAGGTGAGTTTTCCCGTACCCCAGTTGTGTACTACTTGTGCAGTACTGAACCATGGTCTTCTCAGTAAAACACGGTATGCAGTTGGGGATTCAGGTATATTGACCATGACTACAAAAGTAATCACAAACTGCATGCCTGCTATCTTTATAGGGATATTGGCAACTACACCTTTTGGTTTCACACAGAATTGATCTGCTAGCTTGATGGTGAATCTTGCTGGCTTCAACCCTTGCAAACTCTCCTTGATAACTTGTTACTCCTTAGACTGATTGACCTGAGATTTTGACAGTAGTTGGATCTGATGCAGATATTTCTACTGATCTAGTCTGCGAGGGTTCTCTTGTGCGAGGGTTCTTTAGCTATTTTTGCAGATAAAAGACATGATATCTCTCATATCTTTGGGAAGTAACTCTCGCAAGGCTCACAATAGCTGGATCTGAGTTAGATCTCCCTACAGAATTCTCTGCGGGAGTTAACTCTCGCAAGAAGTGAAAATTTCACTGTCTGCGAGGGTTCAAAACCGTTTTTCTGGCTTGATCTTCACCAATTCTCAAAACTAACTCTCGCAGGCTTCATCACTGATGGAAATGGACATTCTGAATCGATTGAGAGGGTCAGTGAGAGTCCTTACGAGAAGGATTTGCTGGATCTTCAATTTTTAGTAATTTTTTAACACTTAAATCCAATTTTCTACTCACTGAAATCAAACTAACTCTTGCAAACTCTTCTGTGTCCTTGTCTCACTGAGATGGAATTTCAAAATCCTCTGCGAGAGTTCCTGCCCACTGGAACTTAAAATTTTGGTGTCTGCGCGGGTTCACTGGTACTTTCCCATCTTTCTTTCCCGTCTTTTCTCACTGAGAACTCTCGCACATGCACTTAGATATCAAACTGACTCTCGCAAGCTTCTCTGTGTCCTGGTCTCACTGGGATGGAACTTCAGAGGTGTCTGCGAGAGTTTTTATGAAGATTTGAATTTTTTTGGATTTTTTCAAGGGTTTTTTGATTTTTCTCTGATTTTTGTAATCTGCTTGGAACTAATCTCGCAGGCTTCTATGCAAGTCTGGGACAGTACCCTGGAGCTGCTGCGAGTCATGCAAGGTTAATTCTCACTGATTTTGGAGATCTTAAAATCTGATGAGATTTTAGGCTCTTTTTTCCTCCAAAAAATAGATTGGTGTGTTTTTTGGAATTTTTGGCTGGTTGGTTTGGGTTTCAAGCCCTTAAAGGTTGTTCAGGGCCTCCTCTACCCTCTCACACCTCCTCCGCTAGTTGTAAATAGTCCAAACACAGAAAAAAAAGAAAACTAACTCTAAACTCCCAAAAATCTACCTAAAACTACTCTGAAAAACAAGAAAATAGCTAAAATGCAGCTAAACTAGTTAGTGGAGACCTATCCCCAGCAACGGTGCCACTGTAGGGTCGAAGATCTTGCGTAGTATAGCCCTCCGCCTGTCAACAGGGGTTAGATCACTGGATAGGTATCTAACTATGCATAGATGCTACTTTTAGTTAGTTTCCTACTTCCTTTCTTACTCTTTTCACCACTAACACTACCCTCCTTTAACTCTACTCCTCTACACTAACATTCATCATGAAATTGGGTGAAGGGAAATGATAGAAAAGAGAGGAAGAGAGAAGAGAAGAGAGAAAGAGAGAGAGATGAGATGGAGGTTAGCTCAAGTGCTCAATGTCATTGCTCATAGAGAAACCTTAACTAATCACAAACAAAAAGCATGGAAGAAATAGAAATAACAAGCAATCACAATAATAGCGTAAGCAAGAGTGATTAGCAAATGAGGATGCTTGAGCTCTCAAAATGATAGAGTCTCCTCCTCTCTATTAAGCATGAAAATAGTGTACAAATAGTGCCTTTTTATAAAATGGAGAAGGCCCTTGCCCCTCAATCCTATTGGCTAATATTCACATTGATCCTATCCATTCATCTTGGACCCAACTTGATCCAAGGGTCCATAAAAAGTACATTGAAATTCACAAGATTCATGTGAGTCCCAATTTGAACCCAACTCTAAGTTTAAAAATGACATTGGGCCTCTAGTTTTATTTTAATTCCAAGGTCCAAGTCAATTTTATTTTATTTACACTTAAGCTTGCATGCTCATTGGGCCATGAGCTTACGTGCGCAGTGTGAAAGATTTCAGATCCTTAAGATCCAATCTACTTGAATGATCTTTGGTTAGAAAGAGAAATACACTATCAATTTCACCAATGTAGAAAAATCAGCATTTACACACAATTTGAGATGCAAACACTAATAGAACTTGATCAAACTTGAATGAAATGATTATGTATTGTTGCTGTCCGTACAAAACCAGCAAGCTACTGTATTTCACACGTGTGGATCCAAAAATAACAAATATAGATCATTCTACACATAGAATTGCAAGCAATCACCAAGATAGTGCACCAATGGATAGTAGAACCCAAGAGAACCATTTATAAGCATGAAATGATATAGAGAAGAGAGAAGATGACTCTCTCCACGAGTTACATCCTTTTATAACAGGTCCAAACCCTATTTGGCCACTTGGCTTTCCCACCAAAATGCTAACCCTACCAATTTTGGGTCTAGATTCAATGTACCCAACTTATTCGAATTGAATCTACTCAAACTCACATTCTATCTTTCCCACACTTTCAAAAAGTGTTTATTCAAATGAAATTTAGACTAATGAACTTTGAAAAGTCAACCTCTAAGTCTAAAACAAGTTTTGGCCTCAATATGCCAAATATGGAAATATTGCAAAATGTGATGAAACTAGTTGAATCTTTCACACTCCCTCTTCAACTAGTTTTAGCATAGACTTTGATAATACTCCAAGTGAAGTCCTATGCTTCATGAACAAGTCTTTTCCCAATGCTTTGGTGAAGATATCAGCTACCTTGAATACACATGTTGAAACTCCACCTCCTTTGCAATGACTCGCTCCCTCACAAAATGATATTGTATTTCAATATGCTTGCTCCTAGCATGAAAGATAGGATTGGATGTCATTCTTTGGGCTGATTGATTGTCACAAAAGATGATTGGGCTCTCTGAAAAATCCATCAAGTGAAGATCCTTGATCATCCTTTTGATTCATACCATCTCCTTTGTGCAATGTGTAAGAGCTTTGTACTCGGCCTCACTAGATGACAATGAGATAGTGGCTTGTTTCTTTGACATCCATGATATAGCTCCATCACCTATGAAATACAATAATAACTAATGGATTTCCTATCCATTATATCTCCAGCATAGTCCGAATCTGAAAATCCAAAAAGATTAGGTGATGATCCCTCATTCAATATGCCAAAATCTCGAGTTCCAATGATGTACCTCAAAACTCGCTTTCCTAGCTTCCAATGCTCCTAGCATAGTTTTTGCCAATAGAACTTTGATCCATCATAAGAATGATCTTCTTCCTAAGAATAGATCTCCTTTCAATGATCATGTAATGCTTAAAATAGAAACAACCATAATTGATATAGAGAATAGTGTCCACTTGGGATGCTTCACTATTTCTTACATCAATTTTACATGTAAAAATGTGACTAGAACATGAAGAATCAAATAGAATGTAAGTGAGATGATTCCACCATGCTTCCAACTCTGAACTCTCTATAAAAATACAGCCCAACTATGTCACCTGTCTTCCTCATGTAACTAACTCGTGCAGTTGTGTTTTGTGGGATGACAACTAAGTGTCTTAAAACTTGCTTCACTTTATGGTACCTTGTACTTTAAGACTATATACAGTTTTGTTTTTACCTGTTATGCTATAAATTAAAGGGTTCAAAGGGTTTGGTCTTGACTTGTCAAGAGGGACTATGTGAAATCTTTTTATTCTCTCTTTGCCCTTGTAGCTTTGTTGTGATTCCACGAGTTGCTTTGGAGCATTGTCATCATTTGTGGCTCTTGAGCAACAAGCTTTAAGAGCTATCCCGACCCAAACTCAAGCTCCAAAGCTAGCTCGACTCCTATAGCTAAGTGACTAGTGCATCCAAGGTTCGAATGCTTAGTTAAACAAGATCTAATTGAGGTGATCCACAAGGGAAAGACTTAGCCATGTTCATCTAGACTTGCTCTAGGACAAGGAGTGCCACAAATATTAGTCTTTTGGGCATTTGGGTTTCCCAAGACAACTTTACAAAATCCTCTCCAACTTTGAGAAAGCAGATGTGCTCATCTTAGCCAATGTTTGTCAAGCTCAATATGTGGTTCACCAGTCTAATTAGCCGCAAATAGATAAATATTTATGTTATTGGGTCCATGCTTGATTCCTTGTCCTTTCTTGAAAACAAATAACAACATTCACTCTATTTTGGTACAAGAAAAGTGTAAATAAAAACTCACCTATGTAAAACTTGTGTAGTACGTAACAAAATTGTAACCGACTTGGGCACAGGCTGTTGGAGAAGAGGGTGTGTTGTGCGTGAGAAACAAAAATAACTCGAAAAGAAAACGAACACAAAAAAGAAGCGAACTTGAAACTCGAATGAGAAACGAACTCGAACGGAAAGTGTTCGTGCACAATGAGCTATATTACTCTTTCCCTAAGCATGACGCCTATCAGAAACGAACAGAACGTTAATGATAGAAATCACGATCAATATGATTACGTAGCCAAACATTAACAAAACATCAGAAGAATAATTTGTCGCGAACAGCTAGACAAATTATTTGTCGTGAATGATTCGCGAAGGAGCTAGACTGAGCTCGCGACTGATAATCAATTGCGAATGATTCACGAAAGGCAAGACTAAATATTAGTTGTCAATAGCTAGACTAATAATAACTCGCTAAGAACAGATTACCAGATTGAGCAACAAGAGAGTCAGACAGAATGAAGAAAAACATAGCAATATTGACACAAATCTGAACGCAGAACAACAGAGCTGTTATCAGATTAAGCATAGCAAAATATACATGTCAATAATGCAGTAGAGCACAAGACAATAGCGGGCAAAACCGCGTATTCTACAAAGCTAATTCAATCTGTAAAAGAAATGAACCTATTACTGACAATAAAGAATCAATGCACAAGGCATCTACTTCATCTATCTCTGATAAGCTTTTGATGCTATTATTTTACACACACTTGTTTATTCATCCATCAGGTTATTTGAATACACAAGTGGTATTCAATATATATACACAATGTTACAGGTGTGCAGATGAAGAAAGTACATAGTGGATGTGCTGTCTGTAGGAGATCGTGGGTGGCTGTTGTCGTTGTCAAGTCTGTTAGCGCAGTTGCATGGGATGAGCATGAAAAGGTCGTGACGTCAGCCTTTGCTGAAATGAACGTTGGTGAAGATGTGAAAAATGCGTCACCCTGACAAAATGCCTTAGGATTTGATTTACAGGGTGCCTTCGCTTTTCCTAAAGCACCTTTGACATTTTGTAAGGCAGTGTCGCCTTTTTCGCCTGTCACAAAACATGTGTAAAAACACAGTGTTGCATTTTTCGCCTTTTCTTCGCGTGTGAGAATTTACTTGTATTTATGTAGACAGTCGCATTTTATTCGTCTGTCTTATTTTACATGTAAATATGCAGACTGTGCGACAACATGAGTAAAAATGCAGCATGAATGGAGGTAGATTAAAATGGGATTTAGGAGAGTAGAGGAGATAAATCCAACACAAGCTTTATTCACTAACCGCTTTTATTGACTTCAAGAAGAGGACACAATACATGAGAGCTCTTTGAGCTCTAGATTTGTCATTGTCGATTCTTGATTGTACTAATTAAGTTGAATTTTTAGTTACTTTTTTTGGTTGTGACCAAATTAAATATGAGTTTGGTGCAATTGTGTCCCCACCCTCAAAGAGGCATTCAAACTCTGTAGGGATTGCAAGCTCAAGCTTTGATGTTAATTCATGTTCCAATTGGTCTCTTGAAATTGACAGCACACATCTTTGTGCCATTATACAAGACATCAAGTTGACTCCTTTCACAAAAAATACAACTACATGCTCATTCAACCTGCGTGAATGCATTCATTCCAAGCACCATGAAGGCTAGGCAATTTTCTCAAGAACCCAAAGTGGTTGGCTCATCGGTTAACAAGTTGCATATTGTCATCACCCATTTCATCGTCTCAATAATGATGGTCATGAACTCACAAACTTCACATACATTCCAAAGAATAGAAGATTAAAGATTGTTTCATGCATGGCAACAATCAATCCATCAATTTCTCAACTCTACACAGATCAGTAAGCTATCAATTCATCACAACATCAAAGAAGACCACCTACTTGGATGTCGATTGATTCCTTGCCCACCATGGCTGCTGATTCCTTGAACTAACTAGCTTGCCTATAGATACGTCCCCACAGTTTGGGATTTGATGCTTATAAAACACCCTCGAAGATCAAAATCAAACTAGAGTATCAAAGAATGGGAGAGTGCTTGTAGTAGAACAAACCTTCCCAAACCAAACCCTAGATCAATACGAATCTAGCCTCCTAGCAACAGGGAGATAGATTAATCCCAATAGAAGCGCTTTTGAACCCATAGCATATGGCCGCAAGACTCTCAATGATTCCCAAAGACATTGGTGTTAGAAATCAATGATAAACTTCATTGTTACTGTTTACGAGGTACATTAATGTTGACAGTTGTGACCAGCTATCATTAGCCGTAGGCTAGTCTATTAGTCTACTCGTAGGTTTTCTCTCTCTATCAAGGGTTCAAGATTTATTTGTACTTTTTACATTCTGTATGAGTTATTTTGATAGAGTGACAGTGCGTGTTCTTCTTCTGCCTTCTTGTGGTGATTGCTTATGGTGAATGCTTGATGTTGCATATCTAATTCTTGACATGGTATCAGAGCAGCAATAGTCCTGTGTGCCTGATCAATGGATACAGCTTGTCACAGGCTCGCAACGAAGTGAGAAAGTCCTTCATGGGAGATGAAAGCTTGGAGAGATAAAAACAGCTAGAAGAAATCCTTCTTTGGTGTATTTTGCAGGTTTGGAGCTCATAATCATCAGTGGGGAACGAAGACACAGTCCCGGAGGCATCAGAAAGGCCAGGGCAGCATCAAACAAGTTGAAAATCTGTTGAGTGGAGAGATTTTTTAAATACTTCCTAGTTGTTGTGAAAAGCACAGTCCCGAAGGCATCCAAAAGGCCAGGGCAGCATCAGACTGATTGAAAATCTGTTGAGTGGGAGAGATTCTTACAAGACTCCTAGGTGTTGTGGAAAGTGCTATTTGTGTGAGAGGTTTGCCAAGAAATCTCTCATTTGTCTGTTTGGAGTACCACAAATCACACTAGATAGTGTCTAGTACTGTCATTCAAAGTTAGGAAGCTTCATACTTTTCACATTACTGATCTCTGTCTTTTGAACGATCACACATTTCAAAATCTTTGCAAAGAGGAGGCGGCGTAGCCGCCACGCCGAAGTGAGGAATCTAGAATATTTTCTCTGAAAATTAATCTTGTCCATACCAATATCGGATCGACGCGCTAGAGGTAAAGAAAACCAAGAGCAGTCGTACATCCGCGCGTCATACTGATATCACATATCAGTACCAATATTGGAGCGACGCGCCAGAGGTAAAAAAAATCCAGAGCAGTCGTCCATCCGCGCGTCATATCGATATCACATATCTGTACCAATATCGGATCCACGCGTGTGAGTTAAAGAGAATCCCGAGTAGTCGTGCACCCGCGCGTCGTACCGATATCAGGTGTCCAACCAAAAATTTACAGTTCTGTGGTGTGATAAATTTTGTGAGCCAGACTCATCTATCCAGTAATGGCAACTCTAAGCGAGAGTGTGCTTAAATTTGAGAGGGTTCGTACTTTAGTAGGAATAGAAGAATGTAATTTTATAATTGAGGGAGAGTGTTAGAAATCAATGATAAACTTCATTGTTACTGTTTACGAGGTACATTAATGTTGACAGCTGTGACCAGCTATCATTACCCGTAGGCTAGTCTATTAGGCTACTCGTAGGTTTTCTCTCTCTATCAGGAGTTCAGGGTTTATTTGTACTTTTTACATTCTGTATGAGTTAGTGTGATAGAGTGACAGTGAGCGTTCTTCTTCCGCCTTCTTGTGGTGAATGCTTGATGTTGCATATCTAATTCTTGACAACTGGTGGGGTGTTTATATAGAGTAGAGAGACCACTCTACTAATCCAAGCATGGAACCCACATGGGAGCGATCTAACTCTTCATGCCAACCGCCCATGCATCTCTATTGCACGTGGAAATACCCCTTTTCCATAATAGCTAGGTGCCATGCAAAAGCATAGTATGTGCACAACCACACCTGAGACATGCGTGCAATACACATGCTAGTAGTGCATGCATGTGGTTATCAGTCCACATGGTCCTATACAATTATTACCAAGTTAAGTCTATTCCCTATGTCCAAGAGACCCGTAATGGTCCAATGCTTTTAGAGTCATGACAAGTGGTTGGGACTAGAGTATTATTCTAGGACCGGTCCGACTCATGAACATTAGATGATGTAAAGAATTTCTTTAGCTATTTTTAACCATCAGATTCAATAATTTGGTGATTGTGCATCGTTGATCTTTAGATCCATAATCCACTGACACAATATGTGTGATATAGATCTCAAGAGTCACAAAAATTGGTGAGGTCGACGAGCAAAAGTCTTTGAGGTCAAAAGAGTTGCAAAAATCACTAGTGGCGCAAATATCAAAAAATCAATGGTCACGCCAGGCGCAAAAGTGATCTCAATGACCTGAGATTGAAAGTTGCCAAAGTGATGGTGATCTAATGGGTAATGTGTCACAAAAGTGCCCAAAAAAACCATAAAAATGGCCGCCAAACCATAATATACTACATTGATGAGTAAATCCCAAAAAAGCAAACAATGTTTATAGAGGATAGAAGGAACATGCATGCAAGCTTCTCCGCCATACATATTTCTCGTTATCGTTTCGCGATTGAACGATGCAACCAATTATCTGACAACATATCATGGCGATTGCTCTACTCCCGCGATCATGTCTCGCAGATGCAGCACGATCGCTACCATATAAGCAGCCTCAGCCTCAGCCTCCTCAGCTTCTTGCTGCTCGGCAATTCAGATCTTTGAAGCTGTGCCGCATTCAGTTTAATCCTGTTTCTGTTTCAGGACGGATTTGTCACTCTTGTTCAAATCTTCTTCTCCCTTTACATTGTAGCCAAGCGGAGTCGTCGCAAGCTGCCTCGGAAACTGAACAGATTCATGCAGAGCGGGCAACCTTTTCGGCCTTCGAGGAGTTCGTTGATTTGAACGCCGGAAAATGGAGTGGAACATTCACAGTGAGCATTAATTACGCTTTCGATTTGCTTCAGTTTTGATTGTTGATGTGAACTTGAGTTTCGGGATCACGGCCCCCTTTGCTTTTGGGAGGTTGAGCACTGGCAGCACTGAGCGTGTTGTATGGTTTATTTTCTTATTTCTAAATCGGCTTTCTTATCAATTTTTTTTTTAATCTTCGATTCAGTTTCCTCATCAGTTCTCTTATCTTTGAATCCGTTTTCTCATCAGTTTATTGTTCTTATCTTTGAATCAGCTTCCTTATCAGTTTGTTCTCCTTAACTTTGAATAAGCTTCCTCATCGGTTTAACTTTTCTTATCTTTTTATCGGGTTTCTTACTAGTTTATTTTTCTTGTTTTTGAATCAGCTTTCGAACGGATTGGCTGTTCGCTCTTAATGTTTCCAGTCGATGCATTTAAATTTTCAGGTAAAGTATGCTTTAATTTTTATGTATCTCATTGTTGGGTTGTGTACGCAGCAATACGATGCAATGGGAAATGAGTTAGCCTGCATTCCCACCAGAATGACAGCGTTTTCGTATGGAAAAGAAGAGCAAAGTTCTTTATGCCAAACGTGAGTAAATACTGAGTTTCTTATCTACAGACTGGCGATATGGCAGGGACGGAATTATGAACTTCATGCTAACAGTCTTTCAAGCAGTTGATGATCATGAATATTTTAGAACAAAACTATTATCCCGTAATAGAAACTGGGATTGTTTTCCTGTGTAAATGGAGCCATCCAGGTTACCAAGCAGAACGTGGCTCCAAAAAATGCCGGTGGAAATAATCTCCTGCTGTTAACTCAGCACTAGGAAATGGCGGAACCTGTGACGCTAACAAAAAAAATCTAAACAACTACTATGCTGTGGAACCAGTTTGTTTTCTACCGTCGTTATATGCTGTACTCCATTTTACGCAAAAGGTTCGTCAGACTCCCAACAAACTGCTAGTAAACTTGGAATTGAAGCTCTTTGAGCAAAAAAATCTGACAATTGTGAAAAAGGGAGGGAGAGTGTATACCAGCTGCATCTGCCATGGCAGTCTTGGGCCAACCTCCGTCCCAGGGTTGTGGAGGCTTAGTGTACTTGGATGAGGGCTGGCCCATGGTATTCCATGTTGTCTATATGTTCTCTCAAAAAAAGATGTGACTCCATAGAGTTTTCAAAGGAGACATAGGGATTGGCCATAGATCCCTGCAAACTTCCAAGTTTGGGATGAGTATGGATCTACTTACTGGTGTAGAATAGCATTCTTGAGACTATGGCTCTCATGTGCACTGGGATAGTACCAGCTTTAAGTGAAAGAATAAGGAAAATACACTTCCTCAGTATGTCTCCCCTAGGCAAGATGCCCCTTCAAAATCAACACCTAAGGATCGACATGTTCAGTTCTCTTTCAGGTTGAAGGAGGGCGGCCATCAAAGATCTTGGAGGAGCAATTTTTGGCACCCAAAAATCAGAATCTCAAATTTGATTTTTATGCAACTAGTTTTTAGCAAGTTTTGTTTGGAAGAGGGCGCCCAAAAATCTGTTACTGCTCCTCCCAAAATCTGCTACTGATTTTTCGTTGCGGTGTCTCCTTATCTTGCTGTTTTTGTTTTCAGGTTTGCATTTGTGTAGGAGGGCGCCCAAAATTCAGCAAACCCTATTCAAGGTTAGGTCAACTTGTGGCTGGAAATTTGCAGATTCTCAGCAAGTAGTAGGGCGCTTTCAACAGCCCTATTGGAGTGTGTGTTGATCACACTATTTGGCTTCTTAATTGGGTTTCGGTGTAGGCTTCAATCGAAGCTAACCTAATTTTCAAGAAGCTGGTTTTTTTGTGCAGAAAGACAACTATCTATCCATTATCTTTTGGGCACTTTGGTTGCAGATTGAAAGACATCTTGTGCTCCTACTTTCAGATTTGGTTGTGGAAAGGCTCTCTTTCCTATCTACTACAAGCTGAAATTTTGTTGGAGGTAATGGCTAAGAATCGAAAGCTGTTGGTTCTTTGTTTAGTGAAGATCGGTTGGATGGCACAAACTACTCCTTGTGGAGTTACATGATGAAGAATCTTCTCATAGCGAAAGGGCTGTGGGATTTGGTCAATGGTGATGAGAAAAGGCCTCCGTCTTTAGCACCTCCTACACCTCGTGGATCATCATTATCAACATCATCTTCTACATCTTTGGAAGAACAAAAGAAGTGGGATAGAAGGGATGCACAAGCACATTCTATGGTTGCTCTTGCTGTGAAAAGATCTATCTGGTAGAAGACATTCTTACTATTGAGCAGCCGGAAGGGCATGTATGCGAGGGGTGCATACTTGGAAAGTTTCAAAGGAAACCTTTTCCAATTGATGGAACTATAAGGGTTCTTGATAAATTTGATTTGGTTCATAGTGATGTTTGTGGTCCAATGAGGACCGAATCCATTGGAAAGTGCATCTATTCTGTGACTTTTATTGATGACTTTTTCCGTTTTACATGGACCTATCCTATGAAGGCTAAATCGGAAGTTTTTCAACGTTTCAAAGATTTTCTAGCAGTGGTAGAAAATCAGTTTGGGCATTCTTTGAAGACCCTACGCACCGATCGAGGAGGGGAATACATTAAGAATACGTTCGGTGCATTTCTTTGAGAAAAGGGAATTCTACATCAAATGACAACTCCCTATACGCCTCAACAAAATGGTGTTGCCAAGCGAAAGAATCGCACACTTATGGAGATGGCCCGTTGCATGCTCAAAGCAAAGGGGCTGCCTCACAAGTTTTGGGCTGAAGCGGTTATAACAGCAGCATACATAAGCAATCGTTGTCCTACTAAAGCATTGAAAGTATTAACTCCTTATGAAGTTTGGTATGGAAAGAAGCCTACAATCTCTCACTTTTGCATTTTTGGTTGTACGGCTTATGCTTTTGTTTCGGATAAATTTCGTACAAAGCTTGAGGATAAAGGAGTTACATGCATTTTTGTTGGCTATAGTAGTGAAAGCAAAGGCTATAGGTTGTTCAATTTGAGCACTAACAAGATTATTGTTAGTCGTGATGTGCATTTTGATGAAAAGAATTCATTGGATGTGGCCCCAACTCATATCTTGAAGGGTGCCCACATAGTGTGAATGTTAAAGTTTTTCCAGATTTGGTACCATCTTCTATTGCTGGAGATAAGGGGCAGCAATCAACCAGTTTCGACCTGCCCAACACGCCATCAAGTTTAGAGCCTAATGTTCATCAAGAACCGCCCGTTGTTGCTCAAAATCAGCCTGCAGGAATTGTTGGACAGCAAGGACCAGTTTTGAAAGATTTTGGACAGCCAAGTGCAGTGTCGGAGGATCTTGGACAACAAATTGTAAGAAGTGACATGGCTGTTGGACAGCCCAAAACAGTCCCACGGTGGCTATTGTCGACTTTGCGGGACAACAAAGTAAGTTCATTTTATGATGGAAAGACACGTGCCTCTACAAAATCAGTGGACGCTGATTTTTCAGATTTTGCTCTTACATCTCATGGAGATGTTGCAGAAGAACTTGTTTTCTATGAGCAGGCCAAGGGAGTAAAATGCTGGGAGGATGCGATGCAAGATGAGTATGACTCACTTATGAAGAACCAGATTTGGGTTCTTCTTGATCTTCCTCATGGGAAGAAGGCAATTGGTTCTAAATGGGTATACAAAATCAACTATAAGGCAGATGGTACCATTGAAAGGTACAAGGCAAGGCTCATTGCCAAAGGCTATGCTTAGCAAAAGGGGATTGATTATGAGGAGACTTTCTCTCCTACTGCTCGGATGACTACCGTGAGGGTAGTAACCTCTTTGGCTGCCCACTTTGGTTGGCGTTTGCGGCAACTTGACATAAAGACAGCATTCCTCAATGGTGATCTCAATGAGGAAGTGTACCTTCAACAACCTGCTGGTTTTTTGATTGAAGGCCAAGAAGATAAAGTCTGTCTTCTCAGAAGGCACTTTATGGACTGAAGCAAGCTCCGAGGATGTGGTATCAAAAGATACATGCCTACTTTTGTGATCGAGGGTTTACTAATAGTCCTAGCGAATCTACTCTTTATGTCAAGCATACTTAAGATTATGTCATCATTATTTTGCTTTATGTTGATGATATTATTATTACGGGAAGTAATGAGCAGCAGATTGATGCCGTAATACTTGATCTTGGTATGGTTTTTGAAACCTCAGATTTAGGCCCATTGCACTTTTATCTTGGTCTTGAATTTGTACAAGTGAATCATTTGACACTACTTTATATTGTCAAGCTATTGGCTGTCTCATTTACTTATGTAATTCAAGACCGGACATTTCTTATAGTGTCTCACTCATGAGTCAATTTATGCATGCCTGATGACATCACATTGGAAAGCGTTGAAGAGGATCTTGCGATATCTTCAAGGAACAAGAAGTCATGGACTGGTTTTTCCTGCTTGTGATGTTGCATGTTTGGTTGGTTTTAGTGACTCGGATTGGGGTGGAGATCAAGACACTAGACGCTCTACAAGTGGACATTGCTTTTTTTATGGAAATTCTGCAATTTTGTGGTCAAGTAAAAAGCAGCCCACTGTTGCTACTTCTTCTAGTGAGGCAGAATATAGAGTGATATTTTCAGCCACAACAGAGTGTTTATGGCTGAGAAGACTACTTGTTGACATGAAGTTTGGCTAGCCCTCAGCCAATCTTATCTTGAGTGATAGTCAAATTGCTATTGCCATTGCACGGAATCCTGTTTTTCATGCGAGGACAAAGCACATCGAGATCCATTATCACTTTGTTCGGGAGAGACTTCATGATGGCGACATTTTACTTGAATATTGTCCTACGGAGGATAATATTGCGGACCTCTTCACTAAGGCATTGCCTAGAGTCAGATTTGAAGCTTTATGCAAAGCTTTAAATTTGATACCACATGTTGGTTTTGTTACATAGTGAAGATTTCAATTTTTGGATTATCATTTAAGGAGGGTGTTAGAAATAAATGACTATGCTAAAATTAATGCATAGGTTACTTTGACCCAAAAGGACGAGATTTGCGTAACCATGGGTATTTAGTTATTTAGGCCATCTTAAGTTTGTCTTAAGTTCAGTTGGACCCAATTTTGGTCATGTACTGACTCGTGAGTCCTTAGGGGTCTAATTTTGTTTAGGGGCCCTATCTTGACTTTTGGGGGTGCCCTACATTTAGTAAGTGGTTAATCTTAGGGTTTGGTGGCATTTGGCCACATCCAGATTGAGTACTTAGATGCTCATTGTGTATTCCATTTTAACAATTTGGCTAAGCATTGCTCTCCATTGCTCTTATTGCTGTTTTCTCTCTCTCTCTCTCTTAGAGTTGGGCGCCCAGCCTCTTCTCTCTTGTTTTCTATGGAGATTGATTGATAACTAGATCTTGGTGACTTGACTCTTGCTTTCCTACATGTTGTCTATTTGAGGAGACAACTGGAACATGAATTAACCTCAAAGCCTGAGCTTGCAATCCCTACAAAGTTTGAATGCCTCTTTGAGGGTGGGGACACAACTGCACCAAACTCATATTCAAAGGGTTTGATTGGAATGATTTGGTCACAACCAAGAAAAGTAGCTGAATATTCAACTAAATTCGTACAATCAGGATTCGACAATGAAAATCTAGAGCTCAAGGAGCTCTCATGTATTGTGTCCTCTTCTTTAAGTCAATAAAAGTGGTTAGTGAATAAAGCTTGTGCCCAAGTAGGTTACAATCTCGTTACGTACTACACAAGTTTTACATAGGCGAGTCTTTATTTACACTTTTCTTGTACCAAAATAGAATGAATGTTGTTATTTGTTTTCAAGAAAAAGCCGAGGAATTAAGCTTGGACCCAATAACATGAATGTTTATCTATTTGCGGTTAATAGGGTTGATGAACCACATATTGAGCTCGACAAACATTGGCCAAGATGAGGACATTAGCTTTCTCAAAGTTGGGGAGGATTTTGTTAAGTTGTCCTTGGAGCCCATCTTGAATCATAAGTGCAACGCAGTGGGAGTCCTCATATGCTATGAGTGACCGTAGTGTGATGGGCGTGTCGTGAAACAAACAATAATATCTCCCTCTGATCTCATAGTATACAGGGCACCTAAAAATAAAGTGATCTTCAGACTCCACCCGTCTAAAGAGCATATCTGACAAATTCGCTCCTCTCGGAATACCATGGAACCTCCAAGTCTCAATAGCTAGTTGATGTGATGATACGCGGAGCTGTCCCAATGTAAATTTGAGGCTGTGTGATAGTCCTGAGTCCAAATAATGTGACAAAACTGGGACCCCTGCTATTTCTAGATCATTGAAATGAGTCTGGTAATATTCAGGCTTAACCCCCAGCTGTTGTCTCCATGTATGAATGAGATATGCATGATATAGGAAGCGTCTGACATGTTGGTGAGTACCCGAGGGAAGCCGTGTAATGGGGATACCAAATGACTCAAGGAGGAGCTGGGATGCCTAAGAGAACCATGAAAGTCTGTAACCCTGATCATGAAGATAATGTGAAGAGGCAAGTGCTATCTGTGTATATCCTCCATCTGCAACTGGAAGTGCCCAAACTCTATGAATATATGCAATGAGCTGGAAAGCTGCATCTAAATGTACAGGTGGAACAACAAAATTGGCAAGGAGGATCTCTTGTGGAACAGAGTGCTTAGCCCGAATCATACGAGCTAACATGGTGGTTTGTAATCTCGTGCTTGAGGAAGAACTGAAGAAAAGGTCAACAAGACGTTTTCCTTCGAAGCATCATAGGCATGTTTTTTACGGCGGAGTGTATGATGGTATGAACGTCGGGAGGAACGGAGAAGGTGAGGAGCATGAGTACGTGCATGGGTGACAAGAAGATGAAGAGAGCGACATTTGGCATCATACCACGGGGGGTGTAGACGACGGAGTGGTGAAGAATGTGTGGATTTTCCTTTATGGGGCTTAAAAGGAAAGGCTAGAGAAGCAGCAGTGTGAAAAGAGGTGGTAAGGAGAGCAGCTTGTGTTTCAACTATACTATCATGGGGAATAGAGTAAAGTAATGAGGCCAGAGACTTCTGGTAGATTGAATGTGTATCTGGGTGCACGGGTAAGCATGGGGTGGGAGGATGTCTTGGGGGGCGGGGGGGGGGGGGGGGGGGGGCGACCAATAGCGAAAGAGAGGAAAGAGTGATAAGAGAGGGTGATGGGAGAGATACGAAAATAAAAAATGAGAGGTATGGAGGATGGTGACCCCATGAGATAATCAACGACACTATGTCTGCCATTGTGAGGATGACAAGTATATCTGCTTGAATCCGGCCAACAAGTTAGGCCATTATAAATGGCTAACTCATGGGCCTCTCCAAACTGTAATAAGTACTCCCCATATGGGGTAATAGCTCCCAAAAGAGAGAGAGAGAGAGAGAGAGAGAGAGAGAGAGAGAGAGAGAGAGAGAGAGAGAGAGAGAGAGAGAGAGAGAGAAAGCTTTATTAACGTCTTTTGGGCACCCGTGGGTGCATAAGACCAAAATGAAAATATGTACAAGCAACAATGGGAGCATCATCCATAGGAGGATGTGGCCGTAAAATGCTATAAACTAGCTACGAATGAAAGTAGAACAAAGCAAAAGTGAAATAAGCCCACAACCCGGGCCAGGTATAACAGAAGAACTACAGAAAAAGTACAAATGCCCACAACCCGAGCCAGGTGGAGAATATGTACATATCAGCGAAAGTAAGTGTGAAGTGTTTGTTGAGTGGAGTGTACAGTGGGCCCTGATGGAGGCAAGTGGCGACTACATCTGGGCTTTTTCCGCGGTGGCACAGGGATAGGAATCTCGTCATCGGAGTCATCAGCATGTGCTCGAGTCCGGAAGAAGCACAGTCCCTCATCATGATAAAGTAGATGTCCCTCCATCGGTAAAATAATGGTGTATAGTATGCTGTGAAACTGTCACTGGACGGCGGGCTGTAGATCTCTGTCTCTGAGTGAACTGTCGGTGTCGTCTCTGCTGCCGTGGAGCTGTGGGCTGTGGCCTATGGGCTGGTCGTCTCTCTGGGCATCTACACTGTCTCTGACGTCTATGTATGGAAGCATCTGGAATCTCAGCCTCTCCATCAGAATCACTGCTCTCCTGTCTCTGTCTCCGACGAGATAAGCACTCCCTGATGCTCAGCTGTAACAAGGGGGGTTTGTCCGTGTCTAGTCTCACCGTCCTCAAATCTGACATCTCCCGAATCATCAATGCAACACATCTGGGATCCTCATATGATATCAAGGTAGAGAGTGTGGCTGGGTGATCTCGGAACAAGCAGTAATATCTCCCACGGATCTCATAATAAGCCGGACATCTAAAGAGAAAATGGAACTCATCTTCTACCTCGTGTGTATTACACATACCATAGATCCGAGCCTCTCGCGGTGTGCTACTATATCTGCCAGTCTCAATGGCTAGCTGGTGTGAGGAAACCCGAAACTGACCCATCACAATCCACAGTCTATGTGAGATACTCTCCACCAAATATCCAGGTACTATAGGACACCCAGCCGGATCTCGAGATAGAAAATGTGTATGATAAAACTCAGTCTTCGTCCTCAGTGGACCTCGCCATGTGCTCTGAAGATACACTCTGTACAAATTGCCACGAATATATTGAGGAGTGCCAGCAGGTAAGTCAGTAATATGAATACCCAATGTAGAAAGGAGACGGCGAGCCTGGGAATACCATGAGAAGGAGTGTCCCTCAGAATGTAAGTGTCAGGATGATGACAAAGCTGCTGTAGCATAGTGCGTGTCTCCACCCTGGAGATCCTCTAGTCGCTGTATGAATGTGACAATGTGAAACAGGGCCTCAATCTAAATGGGGGGGACAACAAACTTTGCCAGTATAATATGATGTGGTACAGAGGGCTTTGCATCCGAGATAGCATATGGATCTGGAGTCGTGAGATGTGTGCCCACTTAGTGGCCGTCAAGCCAGTACTCCAGGTCTCTGCTGCGTACAAGGCCGAGGGGACTACCATAGTGTCAAAAAGTCGGCACTTACTAGCCGCATCCCTAATGTGTGATCTGAAACACAGTTTCTCCAGATCTACCAATGAAGAATAGCCCTTCCGTAACCGGGAAACCGCTGCCTGTCTCATACTGAAAGTGGCACCAGAGAAAACAACACCCAGATATGTATAGGAGTCAACCACCTCAAGTGGATGACCATCCCATAGAAGCTCCTGCCGTATCATGAAGGATCTGGAGGTGTTAAACACCATAACCTTGGTCTTGGCAACGTTCACTGACAAGCCCCACTGGATACAAAAAGAATGAAGTGTATCCAAATGCCGCTGTAGGCCCTCCCTCGTCCTCGAAAGTAAGACCACATCATCCGCATATAACAGGATAGCAATAATGAGGTCACCCAATGTACATCCCTCCCCTCCAGAACTCTGTATAACCTGCTCAAGTTCATCTATGTATAAACCAAAAAGTGTAGGTGAAAGTGGACATCCTTGCTTAACCCCAATTGTACTATCCACCTCTGGTGATACCACCCTTGACACTCTGATCCGTCCAATCACTATGCACAAGATAAGTCCTTTACCAGATGGGGAAGGTGGCATCGTGCATTGATCAAGCCTTGGTGGAGGTGTTTGCATTCCTGGTCATACCATGGATTGTGTGGTCGATAATGTCGTGAGTGATTGGGCCGTGGGAATGGAAAAGCGAGGGATGCAGCGGTATGGATGCTCCGGACAAGAAAAAGAGACTGATCTGCTAAAGTATGCTCGTAAGGGAAGTGAGTCAGAAGTGCAGAAAGGGCTTCCTTGTACAATGGAGTGTTTTGAGGGGTATAGCGATACACAGTCTTCACGGTGGGGGTTAATGGGCGAGTGTGTGAGGTGCAAAGAAGGCCAATAGAGAGCGAGAGGTACGAATGGTCAGAGAGGGTGGTGTGATGAACCAAGAGGGATGAAATGGAGGGTAGGAGATATGGTGATCCCATGAAATAGTCAACAACACTATGTCCTCTGCTGTGTGGGAAATAAGTATAATCACCTGAGCCAGGCCACTGCAGCAAGCCATTATAAATGACCAATCCATGAGCTTCGCCCAACTGAAGCATCTGCTCTCCATATGCTGTAACTGGACCCTTTGCATCCGCCAATCGTCGCCGGAGGCCAAGATCATCCCAGTCTATGGCATGTATCCGCTGTGGATCATCCTCTGCTCTATGGAACTCCGTCTGCCTGGATCCAGTCCGGGCATTAAAGTCACCGGCTAGAAGAATATAACCCCGCTCCTCATACCTGATAATGTCCGAAAAGATATCCATGTAAGGTGTCCTCATCTGATGTGAAAACTGATGTATCCGGTGGAAAATAACAAATGGCCGTAAAGAGGTCCCGATCTAGGCCCATCAGACCCCGATCCAGCCTAATCCATATATAGCGGGCTCGCTCATCTGTATGTACCAACTCGACCCAAGGTTGAAGAAAGCCTCGGATTAAGCAGGCCACCCCACCTGAACCTCGATCTGTCAATGCTCTCGTCGCCCTCCGATGTGTACCAACAAAAACCCTCAATGGCCGGTAGTCCCCTCTCAGGACTCTCATGTGTCTATGTGAGTAGTAAGATATCGCCATCCACACAAAAATCTCGGAAATCCCTTGCTGTAGCTGAAGAGTGGATACCATTGCAGTTCCATAAGCTCAACCACAATGCCTTAGAAAGGGCCCCCGAACTGCTCCTAAGTCCGGGGGGCCCGAGTCTCTATTTCTCAGATTTTGGAAGATCAATGTATCGGACCTTAGCATCCCGATATATCACCTTTTTTCCCAAAGCTTTTGCCTCACTAAATGCTTTCTTCCGATCCGCAACCTGCATGGGGGTGAGATCGTCGTCCATGAATATAAGTGTACCTCTAAGCTTGGCTCGTAGTTTGAGGGCTGCCCGTCGTTCTTCCAAATTTGTGAAGTGAACAATGAGTGTAGAAGGGTCTCTCTTCGTTCGCCAAGCTCTTTCCAGTCCTTCAGAGTGGTGGGAAAGCGTGTTTGAGAGAAAACTGGTTGTTTCGGTCATTGGATCATTGGTGTCTTCAATCCCTCAAACCCTAATATTCATGGATTTGTATTCCCGCATCTTTTCTTCCGATATGGTAGCTGAAATGACACTATTAAAGGAGGATGTACCTTCCGTATTGCCATCTTTGAAGAGAGAGGCCCACGTCTTTGTCTCAGCTTTGTGTTGTTCAATCCTCTCTTCCAATGCTTGAATCCGTGTAGAGGTCGAGGTGGCTGGCTTTCCTGGCTTGCTTATTGCTGTCTCCAAAGCAGTAATCCAGGCTAGCATGGCTTCCGTTTCGGCGGACAGAGATTGAATGGTTGTTTGAAGCTGTCCCATCTCCTTCCGTAGAGAGGTGGATTCCTGTGTGACTTGCTCAATGTAGGTGATAATGTATTGTTCAAAAGATTTGGTAGGGGTATAGATATCGGGAATCAAGAAGGTTAGGTTGGTAAGTATTCCAAAGTGCCTTTTTTATGACAACATGTGTTAGTTAGAATGAGTAGGCCTGATGGATAAGTTGGGAACTAGGTCCAATGTTCTTTGAGGCATTGGGGCAATAAGCCGTTACATTCAGCTTAGTGATTATTTTCTTGGCAAGAATAAGTTATGATGACTATTGAAAGAGAAACATAAAGCCAAGTGATGTGAAAACAAAATTGCAAGTTTGGGAATCAAATTACAAGATTTTTGGCTACAAATACTATATATCGACATGTCTAGGGTTCTTGAGCTTTATTATCTTGTTGATTGCTATTGCGAATGCTATCGATATAAGTTTCCATTGTTCTCAATTGATAGAAATACGAATCATTGTACACTTTGATGTTTAATGTTTTTATGACTTGTTTCAAAAACAAAGTTGCAAAGTTCATTAGCCTCTTCAAAGAATGGAAGTTTTGATGGAATTTATAGGTTCTAGATGACTTTATATTGACTCTCATTGATTTCTAGTCAAATGTCTTTGATTATCATCTTGTTTATAGAGTTATTTCAAGTATCTATACTGCTCTAGAGCATGTGTTTGATCTTGGATAATCTAACCTTGCTAATATCAATCATGTTTCTAGTTCCTTCCCTTTTAGGTTTCTTCTAATTTCTTGGAATGGACAATTATAACAGCTTGTTCGTGAGGAAGGCAAGATCAAAGACTTCAGTTTCGGATGACATGGATGACTTTGAGTGGACAGAACTAAAATTGGATGAAATAAATATCGCTACATTTGAAAATAGGCAGGTAAGGGTTTGAACAACTCAATACATGACATTTTTAGTATTAGATATTGTTGTAAATACTCTCTTTTGGTAGTGCTAAATTTCAATAAGCTATAATTGTAGACAATGGGTGGTTTCATTCGTCAAGCAAAAACAAACTTCTTTTGTCCCGATTGTATTACTTTGAGGAGATGTCTTTTCAACCAAATTTACCTCGTAGACACAATTATATTTTGATAATGGCAATCAAAGTTTTTCTCCAAAGTTCGAAACTATGAAAGATTATATGATCGAGTTTTTTTTGGCTGAAGTGCACCATTTTTTCTTGTTTTCAAAGATATAAAAAGAATAAGGTAAGCCAAATTTGAAGCTTTTGATAACCTTTAATGTTGAGTGTGGTGATGTTAAATGGATTGCATTTGATAGACAAAAGAATGACATAGTAGAAATAATCTAGAAAATGTCAACAAGATATTGTTCTATATATGTAAGGTCTCTGGTAGTCTAGAATGTTGAGCATGATGATTTAAGTGGATTACTATTGACAGACTAGAATGACATAGTAGACGTAATCTATATCTATGAAGCCTTTAGTTACCGATAGTGTTGAGTGTGAGGAATTTAAGTTGATTGCTATTGATAAACGACAGAAACGGGGTTTGCAGGGAGGGCAGCGCCCCCCCTGCTCTCTACAGTTTTCTGTCTCTATCCCACTGGAACCATCTGTGATCGTAATGAACAGGCTAGAGGTTAGTTTTGAATTTTTATCCTTGACAGAACCCAACATGGATTAATGCACCTGAACTGGACCATCCTATAGTCGAAACAGTTGGCAAACTACACAGTAATAATGCTTTTAATTTAGAGCTTTCATCTAATACCCATATTGCCCAAAAAAAAATCCAAAAAAAAAAACAATAAGTTATTCTGGAATTTCTTCAAATCGCGATTTGGACCACGATTCTGAATCGCAGTGCATCTATGGTTTCAACACACCAAACTTCAGAAAATTGTTGTATTTTGAAACAGTTCAATATGACAAGTTGTAATAATTTTTTCTTGAGATTTCTTTTATGGGGCTTTAACCCTTTTTTTTCGACCGGGCCTGCATGCAGCTGTACGGAAGCCTTGACAGGTTTGGGCAGGTGTAGGGTGGGGTATTTTTTGTACCTCCCTCTTGTAATCATTATTCTTTGCACAAAGTTAAAGCTTAAAGATAAAAGTTCAACTTAATGTTAACAGAGCTTTGCTTTCAAGCTTAAAACTTTAAGCTTTGACCTAACAACTGTAAACTTTTGTTTTTTATAATAAGAAGACTTGGGAGTATTTAAGGAAGGAGGAGGAGGTGAATGTACTCCTCCCCTTCTGTAGTTTGTACAAAAGGGAAGAGGCTCCTCCCTCCTTAACCTTTCACCATAACTTTTTCTTAAGTGCTCCTTATGTTTGTAAAACCCTTGCACACAATAAATCAAAAGTTTGGAGAAGGATTTCTCCAAAGGAGGAAGGTGGGTACTGAATTGCTGCCCAGGAAGGTTCTAGCCGAAGAAAAAACGTTCACCATCTCTGATTTTGTCAAAGTCAGATTTTTCACCATTTTTGGGCTGTTGCAATTGAAGTTTCATAACTTTTTGGGTTTCTGTCCATTTGAAATTTGGCACGAAGTATCCTTAGACCTTAGAAGCCCGTTTCGAGCAAAAAGGGTCGGAACGTTCCATTCCGTCCGTTCCGTACGTTCTGGAATGTACTGGGTCGGAACGTTTTCTTAAAAATAAAAAAACATGTGTTAAACTGGCTGCGATCTTCCTTCTTCTTTGTAATACATTGAGGGACGCTAGATATACTGTTACTTCCACGAAGTATGGTACCAAGGTCTTGAAACTTACTTCGGAGATCGAGTATGGTACCAAGGATACTGCTGGCACCTCTACGACCAGGTCTGGCACCACGGACAATACAACGGGATCCACACTACAGAAGTCCGTCTCTGTTGAGACAACGGGAGTACAAGCTACAATAGAGACTCTTTGCCCAATGGTGCTTGCCCAATTCGATGCCTAGCAACATATTCAGGAACATGTAAGCTAGAATCTACAAGTCCTCTAACAAACAGGAACAAAGTTGAATCACGAGTTGAGGAACGATCTTTTTTGCAGTCATATGCTGTTGGGAAAATGGCATTGTCTCTTGGGTTCAGGATGCTATTCTCTGGGCTATCATCAATGAGAAGCGTGTTATGCGCAGTGGGAAGGAACTCCTTTGGGCAATCACGTAATGAAGGGCAGGAATTCCAGAACTTCTCACTTAAGACTTTGAGAAATAGTTCGCACGCAGGTTATCTCTTGAGCAAATGATTGCGTTCATCTCTGACAGTCAAACAATCATCTTGCCCAACAACTAGATTCCTTTGTTAAAACAAAATGTATTTTTAAAATTTTTTTTTTAGTGAAGTTTCGGAACGGAACGCTTTTTGGAATGCAGACGGGCAACTAAGCCTTAGACTAGGGTGACCTACTTCATTTGTAGCTCCTGCCCGCTTCTAAATTGAAAAGCGGGCTATTCATCGCTGTTTATGGGCTATTTTTTCACCTTTTTTGGCAAAAAATTGAGTTGTTTTTCAGGGTCACCAGTTTACAACCAAACAGCCAGGGTTTTCGGCCAATCTGAAGCCAAATTTTCTGGACTGCCTTCCGTCAGTTCCTCCTTGTAGCGGATCTTGCATGCAGTTCGGGGGGCTAGTTTTGCCAACCATAGAAAGACTGAGGGTTTTTCTTGCTTTTTCTCTAGAAGTATAGACTTGAGACAGAGCTAAGTATTCTACCCTTTCTTTTCAGTTTCAGTCAGTCTTTTTTTTCTTTTTTTTAGTCAGAACATTAGGCATATCCTCTTCCGTTCCGAAAATGTCCACTCCTCAGGGACCTGATCAACCCCTGGAGAGAGGCATCGACGAACTGGAAACGGAATTTCGTCGATGATATAGACGAATTTGTTACCAAGGAGCAACATCTCCAGCTGGTAACAAAAGTGGACGAGTTGAAGTTGGCCTTAGCCAATTTTCAATCTCGTATGGAAGACTCATTCGCCGAACTTAGAAGTCTGATTCTGAGTTCCGCAAGGGGTAGTCTTCCTTCCACTTCTCAATAGCCCTCTCCTCGACTTCCATTAGCAGAGGGTGAGCCCATTCGGTCTCATCCCAATATTTTCAAAGATTTAAAACCTCCTACTTTTAATGGGGAAGAGAAGGACAAAAATGTAGATATTTTACACAACATTCATGCTCTTAAACATACCCCTGACCATTTGCAAGCAATCGCTTCGATTGCTTGCAAATTAGGGGTCTGTTTAAGAGCATGAATGTTCTTCCATTTGCTGAGAAAGGTGTGTAAAATATCTACATTTTTGTCCTTACCTTGGGCCCATGGCCTACAAGTGGTGGTTGAACCTCCAGGAGACCGGGCAGACCCCCTGGTCATGGAAGGCTTTTGAAGAGGGCTTCCTACGAGAGTTCCTACTTGAAAATGAGCTTGATAGAGCCTGGGAAGCCTAGGAGAAAACAACCATGGACAAATTCTTAACCCAGTACATCTCGCAGTATCGAGAAGCCATATTAAAGATTAAAATATGGATGACTATCAAAAAGTCAAAGGGTTTGTCCGTGGGCTTCGAGATGAGTATAAAGTAGAGGTTTAGAGAAATTCGCCTACTTCCTTAGAGCAAGCTATAAGATTTTCCCAAGTCGATGATGCTTCGGTGGGCATGAAGAAGGCGAAATAGCAATCCTCTTCTGAGCAAGCTTCTCAAAAGGGTTTTCAATTCAAAAGAAATTCTTGAAAAGAAAGAAAGAAGAAAAACCTAAAAACGATGCTCCTCAGAAACACCCATCACTCATTCATCCCTTGAAACCAGAAGATTTCGAAAAAGCCAAACAAGAACGTTTGTGCTTTGTGTGCATGGGAAAGGGACACACAGTCAGGCAGTGTCCCAAGGGGCCGTTTGTTAAAAAAGATAATAACACGTTCACCTTGTATAGACCATGAGCTTCCCAAATGACTCGGTAGTTACTGAGATAGCAGTGTTTCATGAAGAGCATGAACACTGTTGCCAATTGACCTCCTAGGGAGGCCCTCCAGCTTTGGGCCACATGATCTAGTACGTATGCATTGTAAAATTGGTAGAGTCATGGTTGATGATGGGGCAACCCATAATTTTGTTAACTACACCCTAGTCAAGAAACTCAGACTTCCAGAGATACCTAGTCAGCATAGGTATATAGTTTCTTTGACCAAGGGTGAAGACAAGAAACTATGGTAAGTAGTTTAAGTCTTGATATTTAGGGGTATCAAATCAACTTTCAGATAATGCACCTGGATCGCACAGATCTTGTTCTCGGAAGAGATTGGCTCCACAGCTTAGGGCCTTTCCCCCAAAGAAATTATCAGGAGAACACCCTCATCTTTCAGCGTAATGGCAGGGAAATCCAGTTGTATGGGGAGCATGATGTCTTTAAGTGTGCAGCTCAAACTCCGTCAGCTTACCAGGGATAGCGAGCACCAAGTATTCTTATGTGACCTTTAGTTTGTTCCAGAAGTTTCTACTTTCAGCTCTTTACAGTCTCAGGTGAATAAACTAGAAACTTTATTGTCTGAATTTGAAGATTTACCGTATGGTTTACCACCTAGCAGAGATGTAGATCATGTTATAAACCTAGTACCTGGCACAACACCTATTTCCAAACCTCTGTAAATTCAGACCAATAGTTCACCATGGGCATCGCCAGTGCTTTTGTGTAGGTTACAGAGCCCTCAATGAGGTCACAATTAAGAATAAGTACCCAATGCCTCGGCAGACGAGTTGTATGATCAACTTGACGGGGCTAAGTATTTCAGTAAAATAGACCTTAGATCAGGATATCATTAGGTCCGTACAAAAGCGGAAGATGTCCCGAAAACAACTTTTAGGATTCGTCACGGTCATTATGAGTTTAAGGTGATGCCATTTGGGCTCACCAATGCTCCAGCTACCTTTATGACCCTGATGAACAGTGTCCTCAAACCATACTTAGGCAAGTTCGTAGTCGTATTTTTAGATGACATCCTTGTGTACAGCAAGTCAAGAAAGGAGCATCTAAAACACCTCAAAAAGGTGTTCCAGCTACTTAGGAAGCATAAGCTTTATGCTAAGAAGCTTAAGTGTGAATTCTCATTGAAGAAATAGCTTATTTGGGTCACATTACCTCAACAGATGGGATTAAGATGGACCCCAATAAGGTTAAGGACATAATCGGTTGGCCGAGACCTCAAAGTATTTCTGACCTACAAGTCTTTCTAGGCTTGTTGGGATATTACAGATGATTTGTCAAGTAATATGCTCAGATAGCAGTTCCTATGAAAAATCTTCTTAAGGGGAAGGGGAAGGAGTTCATATGGGAGTCTACACAACAGGAGAGCTTTGATGCTCTCAAAATAGCCATAGCTACTGCACTAGTTTTAAAACCCCAATCAGCCATTTTTGGTCGAAACCAATGCCAACGACTTTGCAGTTGGTGCTGTACTAACTCAGAATGGACAATTAGCTGCGTTCAAAAGTAAGAAACTCGAACCAGCAGAGATTAGGTATAGTGCCTATGAAACAGAGCTCTTTTCTATAGTACATGCCCTTAAGACTTGGAGGCATTCTTTGTATGGTGCCAACTTTGAGATCTTGATAGACCATGAAAGCCTTAGGTACCTCGGATCGTTGGGTTGAGTTAATGCAAGAGTTCGATATGTCTATCAGATGTAGACGAGGAAAGTTCAATACAGTAGTAGATGCCCTCAGTAGAATGCCTATGATAAACAAGTTGAGTTTTACTCAGATTCGCAGTGAGTTACTCGAGTCCTTGAGGGGGAAGTGTCAGCATGATGCTTCCTTCTCCACCATCTGGAGGTTAGTCCAGAGCAGACAGTTACAGACCCAATTCCCGGGGTTGGTGCTAGTTCATCCAAGCAAACCACATCTTCCGTTGAGGATGATGGGTCCGAGTATACGTCAGATGACGTTGAGGACTCAGAGTCTGTTTTACTAAAGCAAACCGTAGTGGCTGAGGGTCAATTTTCTCAACGATTTAGATGGAAACAATATTCCATTCAGGATGAGTACTTGCTCTATAGAGATAGTGTACGTGTCCCCAGTTCAAAGGATTATAGGCAGCAAGTCCTATATGAGTGTCATGACAGTCCTAGTGCGGGGGCACCCACTCATTCAAAAGACTTACGAGCTTCTTTGGAGGCAATTCTTCTGGCCTAGCATGAGAAAGGACGTCCTAGAAGTATGTGCTTAGTTGTCAGAAGTGTCAGGTTAATAAAGTAGAGCGTCTTAGGGCAGGAGGGTTCCTGCAGCCCTTAGATATACCAGCTGGTAAGTGGGAAAGTATTTCCATGGAATTCATAGTGAACCTGCCTAAGACCCAAAAGGGTCATGACGCTATTTGGGTCACATTTGATCGATTGACCAAAATGGCCCACTTTATTCTGACCAAAACAACTGTCAGAGCTCCAGAGTTAGCAAGGTTGTTTATAGAAGGGCTATCTAAATTATACAGTCTTCCTTCCGGCATAGTCAGCAACTGGGACAATAAGTTTGATGGAAATTTTGGTGTTCTAGTTCCCCCATTGGATTCCCAACAACTTTCACATGAGCCAGAGGAGATTCTCAGTAGCAGAAATAAGGGGTGCTCAAGGCCCTTAGCCCATTGTTAATGTGCCATGCTTGGAATATTCCATGTTCTAGTGTGGAATCAGTTCCAGTGTCATAATGACACTCAATCATCTGGAGTACATCGACGCATGGTGAGCTTTGAGATCACACGTGGCTTACCCATGCAAGAGGTGGGGGTACCACCCACATCCTTCTTGTGGCTACCAAGGGTTCTTACACTTTGCAACCATAGAAATTTCCCACAACCATTACATGTAGGAGAAAGGAGAGGGTGAACACAAAGGATATGTAGAGTTCTAGCACTCTCATGCTGCTAGTATGAGTACCCATGAGTTACGAATGCAACCACAGCTTATCTAGAGCTAAGCTATGAAAGCATCACATAAGCAAGACTTAACCCTAGAAAGCAGGAAAGAGAGATTAAGGAGACTAAAGAGAGAGATCAATATCATCAGCTGAGTAACAAATGACACGGATTCCCTACTTATAGCCTAGAGGAAGCCCTAAAAGGAAGCTTCTAGTGGTAAGGACCCAACTGGGAGGGATAATAGTGCGCCCTCCAAGAAGGCCCCCCCCCCACTCTCCAGTAATATGTCCAAATGTCCAAATAATGAATAATAAGGCCCAAGGCCAACCATATAGTCTAAGTGTCAACAATGAAGGGCCCAAGTCCTGCTTATGCATAAAGTAAAGTAAATGTAAATGGACGTGGCGAATGTAATGAGCCGAGTCCACAAAAATAAGACCCAACTACCGAAAAGCCCTGGTGGATCAACAACTAGAACAACATCTGATGTAGCGGAATCAACAAGTGCAGCAAGAGCACGAGCCTGATCCGCAAGTGATGGTGTATGATAAAAGACATCAATAGGCTCCCATGTGGCCTCCTCAACATGACGACCATCCCACTGGACCAAAAACTGAATCTGCCGGCGGCGTCGACTATGATATAGATGAACCTGTAATATAGCAGCAGTTAAAAATGGAAACAACTTGGGAGCAGTAGGAAACTCAACATCACAAGGAGCATCATCCTCAATAGTAGCACGTAGTAAACTGACATGGAATACATCACAGGCACGTGTGGAAGTAAGAAGCTGTAAGCGATATGTAACTGGACTAAGAACCTCCAAAATGCGATAAGGCCCATAATAACGTGGTGCAAGCTTCTCAGTAGAAGCATGGCCTTGGAGAAAATGATGACGTGCAAACCGTAGGCGTAGATAAACCATATCTCCAAGTTGAAACTCAACATGGTGGTAGTGACGATCAACTGAGGTCTGATAACGTTGCTGAACATGCTATAATTGAGAACTGGCTCGGGTAATAAGCTCACGGGCCCCTGATAGAAAGGATGCAAGTGTCACAGGTGTATCCTCAGGAGGAAGAGGAATGCCAGGTAAAAGAGGTGCATAGCCATGAGATAATAAAAATGGTGAGACGCTTGGGCTGGTACTAACAGAGCTATTATAGTTATACTCTGCTAAACATAGATGTTGATCCCAATCCTTCCCAGAAGGAGTAACAAAATGGCGTAAATAATCCTCAAAGATCCTGTTAAGGGCCTCAGACTGCCCATCAGAAGTAGAGTGATAAGCAGAACCCATAAAAAGCTATACATCCAAGATACGCATAAGCTCTGTCCAAAATATGGATGTAAACTTACTATCCCGATCAGAAAGGATAGTACGAGGAAACCCATGTAGACGGAAAATCTTTGATAGGAACAAACATGCACGCTTCTCTACTGCGATAGTACTGCGAACTGGTATAAAATGTGCCTGTTTCGAGAACCTGTGAACTACCACCATACATGAATCGTGACCACGTTGGGTATGGGGAAGGCCAAGGATAATTTAGTCCATAGATATATCAGTCCACTGGCGATGAGGAATAGGCCAACTCTGGAGCAAACCAGCAGACTTGCACGGGAGTACTTATTACAAACACAGAAAGAGCATGTACGAATAAGTACAGCAAGCTCAGATCGAAGAGAGGGCCAATAGAAATGGTCCTTGAGACGAGCATAAGACTTCTGAAAACCAAAGTGACTCCCAACAGGGGACGAATGAGCATCCGACAACAATTGGGAACGGATACCCTAGGAATCAGGAATACAAAGCGAACCATAACGATAAAGACGGTGGTCGACAATGGAGTAAACCTGATGAGGATGGGACGAAACAGGTGGGGCAGAACTATAATCATCACGAAAATCAGAACATGTAAGGTATGTGGCAGGTAGATCATCAAACCATGTAGGAACAGTAGCAACAAGTGTATTCAACAAAGCTGGAAGACGAGACAATGCATCAACAACAGTGTTAGCACGACCAGGACGATACAATATAGAAACATCAAAAGACTGTAAAACTGCAACCAACGAAACTGACGATCATTAAGATCACGCTGAGAAAAGAGATAACGTAAAGACTGGTGATCAGTAACAATGTCAAACGGAACTTGATAAAGATAATGGCGCTACTTCTTAAGAGCATAGATAATAGCAAGAAGCTCTTTCTCATGCACGGAATAACGTTGCTCATAAGAGCGAAGACGACACGACTCATAAGCAATAATGCACTGTGACTGGCGAAGCAAAGCACCCAAACCAACATCACTAGCATCAGTCTCAACAATAAACTTCTGAGCAAACTGGGGTAAACACATAACGGCAGCAACTACAGCACGATGAAGAGTATCAAACACTGACTGACAATCAGAAGTCCACAGAAGAGTACAAGACTTCTTCAAAAGTGCATGAAGAGGAGCTGCAATAGTGGCAAAATGAGGAACGGGACGACGAAGGTGGTGGATAACCCAAGGAACATACGAAAATGATGAACATTAGTCGGAATAGGCCAATCCTGGATGGCCTGAACCTTATGAGGGTCCAAACGAATGTGCCCATCACAAACAAGAAAACCAAGAAACTCGATCTCAGCAACAACAAAAGAACATTTAGACAACTTAGCAAATAACTGGTGATGTACAAGTAACTGAAAAACAGAGGAAAGGTGGGAAACATGCTCAACAAGAGACTGGCTAAAAATAAGAATACAAAATAAACCAAGACACAATGACCAAGAAGTGTCGCGAAAGCGAAACTTTCTTTGTCTTTTTCTTTTTTGTTTTTGTTTTCGTATTCGCAAGCGAGTTTGTGTCTTTGAATTTTCTTTTGCGCCGAAGCTTTACAAGAACCTAGACACGCGACTGCACATTACAGAACACATTCCATTCTAGCAATCAAGACAAACGACGCAAGACAAGGAGTTGCACGAAAATAGAGCAACTGTATTATCAGTTTGATTTTTAGAGCAAGATCATTAGTGTCTCGCACGTTGGCGGAATGACACTCTGCTCTTTCCTGTGTTCTGCTCGTTGGCAGACTTTCATGCACAGCTCTAGCATTTTTCTTTTCTGCTCTACTCGCTACGTCTCTCTCTGTCTCTTACAGATATATCTATCTATTCTCTTCTCTCTTTTATTGATCCAGAAAGGATAGTTTATATCTCCATAGTGTGGAGTTTACAAGATAGCTAAACGCAGAATCACAAGACTTGTTAACGCTAATCAACTAATCAGTTACTCTCCGTCGTTGCCACTCGTTTCAGCTGGGCGTGAAGTCTACGACTCCAAGCTCGTTGAGCTGCCAGCTGGCAGCGCGAAAGATTCCCCTTCGTTTGTTTCGTTTCCTCCGTTTGCTTTCGTTCTTTTCGTTTCTTTCGTAACCTTTCGCTTTGCGTCCCTTTGCGGTTGCGGTCCTGGAGGTATGTTTACGATTCACGAATGATTCGCGAATCGTTCGTTTTTCGAGTCAAGGGACGTTGACTCGCGAATTGTTCTCGTTCGACCTTCGCTTCTTGTTCGTGCTGCGGCAAAGTTGCAGGAGTTCACCATTTCTGACACTCCCTGTTGAACCTTGCAGCTATGCACGTTTAATCCAATTGCCTTTCTTTGCTTGGCAAAGAGTGGCTTGTCGAGCGGCTTCGTGAGCTTGGCTCCAGCTATCATTGGTGTGGCCTTCTCTTTGCAGTCCATCATGTGGTACTGCTTTCTGGCATATTCTGACTGACTCAAGTGCATTTCGCCCTTTGTTCGATCTCTTCTGATCTCCAGCCCGAGGCTTTTGTTGCTTCTCCAAGATCTGTGATTTCGTAACTTTCAGAAATTTGACTCTTCGTGTCTTTGATCAGCATCAAGGAATTTCCTATCATTAGTGAATCATCCACGAAAATGGTCAGTATCACAAAATCTTTTCCTACTCTTTTTATGTAGACATTGCAGTCTGGTTGTGTAGGATTGAAGTCTAGAGACTTCAGAAGACCCACGAGCTTCTTGTACCAAGATCGTGATGCCTGTTTTAGACCATAGATGCATCTTTGCAAACGACAGACATATTGTCGATTGTCGGGGTCTTCAAAACCTTCAGGCTGCTTCATGAAGATTTCCTCCTCTAGATCTCCGTGGAGAAAGGCTGTTTTCACATCAATCTGGTGAATTTCCAGATTGTGCTGTGTGGCGTATGCAAGGAGTAGCCTTATGCTTGTCATCTTGACCATCGGTGAATATGTGTCGAAATAATCAACACCATATCTCTGCGTGTAGCCCTTCGCGACAAGCCTTGCTTTGTAGCGGCCAATGGTGTCATCTTTTTCTTGTACACCCACTTGTAGTCGACTATTTTCCTGTTTTCTGGCAGTGGCTCCAATGTCCATGCCTCGTTTCGCCTCATCGACTCGATCTCCTCTGACATTGCCTGCTTCCAGAATTCTCCCTCTGGACTCTGGATAGCTTCTTGATACGTTGCTGGCTCTTTTGTGAAGCTGCAGTATTTAAACTGCGTGTCTTCGCTCCATTGAAGATTGTCAGAGTAGCGGTCTGGAGGTTTTCTTTGTCTTGTTGACCTTCTAGGCTCGTTTCGTCGCTGCTCAAACGTTTCTTGTTCGTGGGGTTGATCTTCTTCTTCCTGCAGCTCTGGAGTTTGGGGCTCTACATTCTGATTTGATGTCTGTCCTCAATCTCCCTCTTGAATGGGCAGCAGGGTGAAGATCTCATGGCCTCTTTCGTCTTTTAGTCCATGAAATGTGGACTCATCGAACTTCACATGACTATGTCTTTTCTGCTCATGTCATACAGGCTCCGCATGTTCAGATGATACATTCTCCTATGCCAGAGCTGATCTTCATTTGCTGTAATATGCTATCAGAGTTGCTGATTATCTTGGCCTGGTAGAGGTTTCCTTCTCTGCATCCGACCGTCAGCAACTTGTTTGTCGTTTTCTCGATCATGCGGCATGTATTGCCATCGAACAAAACTCGAATGCCAAGATCTGCCATCTTGGAGACTGATAGCAGATCTTTTCTGAGTGAGGGCACATAGAGTGCTCCTGGCAGCTTTGCTTGGCCTGACAATGTTCGCAACTTTGACATCGTAGTCGTGTTCAGTGTAGCTGGTTGAAGCTTCATCGAGTATCGTGAACGCTTCGTCACCTCTATCTGCATCTTTGGATGACTCTGCAACATTTGCCTTTTCAGCTTTGTTTTTCTTTTTGGGTTGAATCTGCAATCGTATGCAGAATGCCCTTTCTTCTTGCAGTGCATGCAAAGTATTGCTGGATTAAACCAACATTTGTTGGCCGTATGGCTTGGTTTGTGGTAGTGATCGCAGGAAGAAGATTGTTGATTCGAGGACTTCGTCTTGGCTTGTTCTTGTTCTTCTTCTTTCCTTTCGTGAAGAGAGCCTTCTCTTGATCACTGCTTCCCTCTCCTTTGTCTCTCATCAGTCTCTCATTAGCGACAAGACTGACTGCTTTGTCGAACGTCATATCTGGTAAACTTAGTATGAGCATTCTCAGCAGCTGATAGGACGTTGGTAGAGATTTCATGAAGTACATCAGCTGCTGTGGTGCTAGGACCTGGTGCTCCTGTCCTGATGCAGCGAGCTGAGCGAAGATCGTTCTGATCTTCTCAACGTGCTGATCTAATTGGTTGCCATCCCATCGTATGGATTGCAGCTGATTGTGAAGGTGCATGACTGAAGCTGTAGTCCTCACTTCATACTTCTGCTTTAATCTTTCCCACGCTGCATGGCTGCTTTCGTAGTCTTCAATCTGCATGAGTAGATCTTCATTTATGGATGAAACGATGATCGCCATTGCGCGCTCATCTTTTCTGATCCATTCAGCTCTCCTCGGGTCTCCCTCTGGAGGCTGCACCTCTGAGAGTTTGGTCACCGACCAGATGCCTTCGCCCTTCAGAAGCGTTTTAGATTCTGTAATTTGCGCCATCAAGACTGATTGCTACTCTTGTCTGGATTGTTGTAGCCATATTGTGTTGTCTGGAAGAATCACTGTTGGGATATCAGTAGTGATAACCTGTGTGCTCTGATACCATGTCGCGAAAGCGAAACTTTCTTTGGCTTTTTCTTTTTCTTTTTCGTTTTTGTATTCGCGAACGATTTTGTCTCTTTGAATTTTCTTTTGCGCGGAAGCTTTACAGGAACCTAGACACGCGACTGCACATCACAGAACACATTCCATTCTAGCAATCAAGACAAACGACGCAAGACAAGGAGATGCACAAAAATAGAGCAACTGTATTATCAGTTTGATTTCCGAATTTTGAAATGAAATTCCTGCATCAACTCGGCCCACCGAGCTTGGCGGCCTACAAATTTGGCTGAGTGCAAAATACATTAAAGTATAATGATTTGTGTACACAAAAACTCGGTGCCATATAAATAATGTCTCCACACCTTGAGCGCATGTACTCACATACAGTTCTTGCTCTTGTGCGAGTATACCATCTTGGCTCAACACTGAACCTACGACAATGCCACTTGCATCCGTCTCTAGGTCAAACGGTTTTTGGGTATCAACAAACTTGAGAATTGGAGCCGTGGCCAGCACCTCCATCAAGTTCTCTAACCTGTGCTGAGCTTCAACAAAATCAAGCTAGAAATTGCAGTTATTGAAACAGACTCAGGAAAGGAAAATATGAAAATTTTCAGCTTATTCACAATTTAGAACTGAAAGAGAAAAACACAACTGGAAAGTAATAAAACTCTGGGAAAAACACAAAGCCAAGGACAGGTAGTACTTTGCTTGCGTCCTACGCTGGTACAAAAGTCGGCAAAAACTTTTCTGGGGCAGGAAAAAACAGGAAAAAAGCGGGCTGTTTGACGTCTAATTTCTTCCAAACGGCAAAAGCTTTTCATGAACGGTCAATTGGTAGTAGGTCGCCCTCCTACTAGGCCCAATCTGAACCCTTAACAGCAAAAACCGGAGAAAAATCGGAGAAGTTATGCCCAATCCAAAAATCTGACCTGTTTTTTGCTTGAAAACCGACTTTTTGGTGAAACAGAGGCAAATCTGATCAAAACCGGCATATGATGGCTCTATAGGATCACTATGGATGCTAGGAACATGCTCCCAAAATCTGATCAGGATCTGAGAAGGTTCCGGAGAGTTATGAGCAAAAAACCTTCCGGAAAAATGCGCTGGCCCTCCAAAACTTTGAAATTTTCTGAAATCTCAGAATTTGCAGCGTGAATCCCTACTGATCTACAGCGACTGCCCACTAGAAATGATCTGAGACAGATCTCCCTCAAATCTGAGCACTATAGACCAAGTTATGGTGAAAGGCCAAGCTTTTTCTCACTTTCTCTCTCTAGAACGGACGTTTCTCTCTCTAGAACGAGGCTCTGATACCAATTGTCACAAGCCAGTCTCTCCAAGCTCGTGAATCCTAGAAGCCGCTGTGTAGAATGAACCTCCCAACCACAGGCACCCCCTCTTTGAGTCCTTCTACCTGCTATTCCCATCAGCTGGCACATGGCATCCACCTGTGGGTGATCAGTCCATATGGCATGCATGGCCCCTGTGACCTGTGAATACTGAGTGACTCTTAGGGTACCACCCCCGTGCCCCACCAAAGACCTGTGACCCTCTTGGTCACCCCGACTACTTGCCGGCCAGCATCTCGTCACTGATGGCTAGGGTCCCGACGGTCAAGACACACCGCATCTCTAACTTGTCAGGCGGCTACACTGGGTCACTGCTCGTGACGCACCGGTCCCAACTTGGGACATATGTCCTCCTCGGTCACCGGCCCTTGCCAATACTTGGCCTCAGGCCCTTTGGTAACCGGCCGTGCCGAGGTCATGATAGAGTCGTAATTGGACTCTAACAGACAGGCTAACCAAGGTGGCATAGTTTACTCCAACAAAGTCTTTCAAGGCTTGTGAGCTTGCTCAACTATTTGTTCAAGTTGTTTGGATTGTCGAATGATATTGTTGGTGATCATGATTCCAAGTTCACTGGCAAATTTTGGCAATCGGTCTCGGAGAGACCGGAAATTACTCTTAGTCTTTTGTCTTTCGATCGCTCTAAGTCCGGTCGTCAAACTGAACATACCAACCAGTTGACGAAAGATATGCTTTGGGCATATGTTTTTAGATAACAATCTGATTGGAATATGTACCTTCAAATGTTAAGTTTCCGTACAGTAGTTCGAAGCATTCTGCCATCAAATTTAGTCCTTTCATGTTGATGTTTGGCTTTTAGTTGCATTCACTAGTATCCATCATACTCAAAAGGTCTTAAGGTGCAAGTTGCAATTGATTTTTTGCTAGATATGCAAGAAATGTTGCAAGTGGCCAAGAAATTGGCTTAGGATCGAGTGCATGTATAAGCTTACCAGAATCGCTCTTCTCGAGAGTTTGAGGTCGGAGATTAGGTATATCTCAAAATTCGGAAAGATTCTAAGAAACTACAAATGGGAAAATGTTCAAAGTTGTCTTCTAGATATAGCGGCTCTTATGATAATGAGATTGTAAAGAAACTCAATTCATTCTCTAATCGACCGCATCTTCTGCTTGGAACTAATGTATATCATGTATTCCACGTAAGTTGCTTGAAAGAGCGACTTGGTGGAAAGGACGACCCTATTCTAGAAGGTGAAATAGTACAGTTGGAGGATTTATGGCGTACGTACCCATGGAACCTAAATAGGTCATGGATATGCGATGACATCAATTGAGAAATCGTTTGCTCTTTGAACATCTGATTCGGTGGAAGGATAAATCATATGATGAGGACACTTGAAAAAAGGAAGATGATCTTAGGCCAAGATTCCTAGGATTCCTACCTTAAGAAGGAAGTTTTAAAGGGGCAGGGAATGTTATGTACCATAACAATATGACTTTGAGGCTTGTGGTGGGACCCACCTGTACTATGTATATAGATGTGGGAGAACCTAGTGTTATCCATCAATATACCTAGGAGTGGGTGGATGGTATGAGCATGTTGTAGCTAGGATGTATCTCTAGCCATAGACATGAGTGCCAGTGAGAGCTGAGTATGATCGCTAGTAGTATAAGATGCTGGTTATCGTAGGGGCCTTGATCAAGCCAGTTGTGTTAACAATTCTGACACATGCGAGTGAGGGGGCATTGGCTCTATGGATGGGTGGTAACAAAGTGTTCGTTGTTAGTTGCACCTTATGAAGATCGTTCTAGTACTTTATAACAACGAGATTGGAAGCTTTAGTTCAGTGGTTGGTTAAATTGCCATACTATCTAGTTCATTAATTCTAACATTTCTTGTCCAACAAATCAAGTTGTTTAAGCTAGTAAAGATTAAAAAAAATAGATGTTAATCAATTGTCTTCTAGGCCAAAGAAATATTGTTCCATTGAGTTCTCCCAAGAACCTCACAGAAAAAAATTGGAAGATGCCAAATGTTCGAACTATTTAAGGTACATGTAGGCTCTTGAAGCCTCCTTGCTCAAGTAGAAGGTCAATACCTTGCTTAATTTTTTGGTTGAACCTTGAGTTATTGATCAAGTTCCCATTTTTGGGCTTGCTATGGACGTCTGGTCCATCTAGCACTAATATTGGTGCCTCACAATATATTGATGCCTCGTAACTTGCCATTTTATTTATTATGTTGGCCATAGGCCCTTTGATTCATGTATAGGCTCAAGGATTAGGCCTATTGGCCCCAATACATTGTGAAATTTGCTTTCTTATGGCTAGTTCTTGAGGATTTTCAATCCCGATTGCTGATTTTCTATAGGGGAAGTTTGCGCAAAGCCTGGATTTTATTGTGGGTCAAATCCATTCAGTTCTTACAAAACAATAGGCTGTCAAGTTTTGTCAATGTTTTTATGCATCAATTTTTGCTTGTAGGTTTGAGAAAACTTTTTATTTTACTATTTCTGCAATATTGCTAATATGAGCATAGAAGCTTGAGCTCTTGCTTATTTCCAAGCCTTCTTGTAACATCAATCAAGTACGAATAGCTTTGGAGAGTCTAGTCGGATTCATTGAGGTTAAATGCTGCTTCACTGAAGTGGATGTTATAGAAACCATGTTTGAGCAAACTCTGGAACAATTGAAGTTAGGCTAATGTGGCAATGAGCCTGAAAGGTTTAGTGGAACTGTCATGGTGGCTATGGATCTACCATGAAAGTGAAAGGGAGGTGGAACTTGCTGCCAAGAAGCCAACGTAGCCTTCTATCAAAGATTTGAAGCTGCCTAAATATTCAAGTGGAATCATAGTGCGACCACTGATTTAGTGGAAAACTGGTTGCATAAGAATCTGTGCAGCTTCGGTGGAGGAAAGTAAAGGACCATCTCATTTCTACCTCATGGGAGGAGTTTAGATAGATGTTCTTTCAAAATCATGTGCCATTGGATCTCACATAGCATTGTGAATTTACCTATGGTGAAAAAGTTGAATGTCATGTCAGCACATAACCATCCCAATACTAGGATATAGTTGAGATGGCTGATGGAAAGGATGTAGAAGTTGGGGATATGACGGTTGTGAGCATTCTATAAACTATTCAAGGTTATACAAAAGAAGCACTCGGCCCCATTTTACTTCTAAGCCTTCCTTGTCAAGAGGTTCTTGTTGCTTGCATATGCATGAGAGACTATTGAAATCTGAAGCACTCTACATTCCACTTTTTGAAGCTTCTTTGTGTCAATTGTTTTTTTCATTTGAATAGTAGTTACATTCTCAAGTCTCCCCTTTCCAATTGAGAAAATAGACTACTACATGCAAATGTATATGCCAATCTTCAATCTTACAAAGTCCATTCACAAAGTATTAGAGAACTAACTCCAGCATGAGCAAAACTTTATGACATATCTACTCGCTTTGTCGATGCCCAAGATTAGGTGTAGGTCGCATGCGAAAACATACATCCAAATTAGATTCCATACATTTGCACAAAGACCAATGTGTTGAATTTCTATCATTTTTCTGTAGGTGAAGGGAAATCAAATGCTTCCTCATAAAAGAATAAGGAAAATGATATTTTCTCTCTTTTGCTTGCTCAAATCGTAACTAAAAGGTAAAGTTGGTGAGCTAAATGCACCATTGAAGATAGAAAAAATCAGCACAAACTAGTTGGATACAACTTGGACTGAGATCCCTAATGAGAGATGCATGTGCGTTAATATGCCAAAAGCATACAACAATGTTATATTCAAAACATTAGTACTTTAATAGCAAAAGAGAAGTGCAATCTTCAATCTTATGGAGCCCATCCTCAAAGCCTTAGACCATCAACCCTAAGATGAACCATATACTATGATGTTCCTACTTACTTTGCTTGTGCCCAAGCTGTGTAGGTCACATGCGCAAACATACTTTTGCCTTAACTTTCATACATTTGTGCAAACACAAGTGTACCGAGTCTCTGTCATTTCTTAGGAAGTCAAGGGCATACTTAGTCATGGTGAACGCTAGCACTAAAGAGGAAAGCCAAAAGTTTGTACTTCCTCATAGAAGAATATTGAAAATTTATGTTTCACCACTACCACTTCCTCATAAGCTAACTAAGAATTATAGCTGGTGGGCAGAATGCACCATTGAAGATAGCGCAATTTAGATGAAAATCTTAAATGAGAGCTTGTCCACTAATATGACAAAAGCATGTATCAATGTTATGTCTAAGATAGTACATTTCATAATAGAGGAGATGTGCAATCTTCAATCTTATGGTCTCCATCCACAAAGTCTCAAACCATCAACTCCATGCTTTGACATCCCTATTCTCTTTGTTAGCACCCAAGAGTTGGTGTAGGTCACATGCATCCACCTTAGCTTTCATGCATTTGTACAAAGACCAGTGTACCGAGTTTTTGTCACATGGGGGTGAGGGGCAAACCAAGTCATATTGAAGGCTAGAACGACAGATAACTCTTTATTTCCTCATAGAAGAATAATACTTGCTCCTTATAACTATTTTTTTCACACATGTGAGGAATGTCCATATTTAAAATGCTTTTTTGGTCACTCTAGTTTAGTTAGGAAGACCCAAATGTGGTATTTATTCTTCCCTTGGATGCTTTTGTTGAAAAAAAGAATTTTCGAAAGGTTCTCTATTCTTTTTTGATAATTTCATAAAGATTTCTCATGTTTTTGATTACCTTGTTACATAGAATAATAGGATAGCTTACTACCTATCGATGAAAATGTTATTAGGTAACGAACTTTGATTTCATTTGGGGTTACAGACAACCTACTTTCCTGGTGAGAGAGCATATTCGATTTCTCATAGAACAACAGAAATGCTGAATACACTCTTGCGTTCTGGTTTGCTTGGAGATGATGACGAGGAGGAAGAAATTCCAAAGTAAGTCACTGCATTCATGAGTTCTTGGAGTTCATTTGTATGGAAAAGAGCTTTTGATGTAATTTATTTTGGATGTGATTCACTTGTACTTTAAATTGTACCATCTTTCATGTTTTTACGAAATAACATATGTTGCAAGGCTCATAGCATGAGCAATAAGGGGAACTTCATTCTTGAAGGAAGGTTTACTATGCGACAAGATGTTTATCACTTTTTTCTATATGTACTTTTTTTGGATTTTATTGATACAAGACATTCTATGTGGTCCTATACAAGTTCATACTTGAAACATTTTGCTTAAACCTTTCTCTCTTACTTTTGCCAAAGTTGACTTCTACTTTTCGCCTAGGATTCTATTTTTTGACTTGATGCTAACCACTTCTCAAACTTTAGCACTAAGCACTATTTGTTATTCATCAGATTTTTTCTCAATTCTAGGCATGACATCGCTTGTTCTAATTTACGCTTTATTCAAAGCACAATATTATTATCCACATACACCAAATGATCATTTTTTTAACAAGAACACTAGTGCTCTAAAAATAAGTTGCTTGGCTAATGAACCCTTTTTCAAGAAAACCTGTATTTATTCTTCGATCAATCTTCAAACAAGGTAAGATTTTGAATACAAAATATTATTTATTGCGAATGGGTTACAATGGCTGATATGCTTGCCTTTGTAAGAATGTCCATCCAACAAACTCAATTGGTAGCTGCAAAAGAACTATCTCATCCTTTGACTCTGACTTTGTGGATGACCTGGTTGTCGTTTGGAGAAGGAGGTGATGTGTATATGAGTATCCCTCCCATTGGGTTGTCATTGGGTGTGTCATAGTAGGTGATCAAGTGAGTACATGCATGTGTGCAACGAGGCGTTTAGATTTGACGTGCAATTGACCAAGTCAACTCATGTCACCAACTAGCAACAAGCAGTGACTGGGGTTAGCTAGCTGGAGGTTGGAGTGGACCATAGGGCCACATAGGCATGACGGAGCATGGGGGGACAGTTCGTCTTAGTTGTTACACCTATCTAGCTTGTCCGTGCTTTTTTTGGCTAGCCTGCTACCCATACATGTACACCATGTGCCCCAAATAGGGATAGCAAGTAACTAGCATAAGTGTTTGAGGATGGGAGGAGATTCATTCTTTCACCAGCTAGTTGATTTTTGAGGAGCTTGGAGAGCTAAGCACCTCACATTTGGTATCAAAGCATCATGAGAAATCCGTTCTAGAGAGAGATTAGCTTGTTTTTAAGAGAGAGTGCCAAAAAGTGTTGCCAATAACACTTTTTCTTCCTTTTTCTTGGGATTTCGATCGGAAGATAAGGGGCAAGGCTTGTGGAGTCAATCTAAGGCAGCCTACATCCAATTTTTCTTTGTCCGGAGCATAGTACCTCGTGGTACCGCTGGTATGGTACCGCCGGTACGGTACCACCCTGGGATCCGCGGTACCAGGGCGGTACCATTTTTAATATTTTTTTTAGTTTTTGATATATTTTTAATAATTTTTTTTTGCATATTAACTACCAAAAAAGGACAAAAAAAAGTAAAAAAAGGGGGTTCTGGGTGTAAAAAAAGAGGGTACAATACATGATGCAGGGGACTGTTGCAGTGGCACATGGGCACTGTGAGTGAGCAGACCGAGGGGCCAATGGGAGACCAACACAGGGGGGCAGCATCACATGGGGGCAAGTACAGAGGCACATGGGCATTGTAGTTACGAATAGAGCCACAGCTGATAAGCAAGACTTAACCCTAGAAAGCAGGAAAGAGAGAGATTAAGGAGGCTAAAGAGAGAGATCAATATCATCAGCTGAATGACAAATGACACAGTTTCCCTACTTATAGCCAAGAGGAAGCCCTAAAAGGAAGCTTCCAGTGGCTAGGGCCTAACTGGGAGGGATAATAGTGCGCCCTCCAAGAAGGCCCCCACTCTCCAGTAATATGTCCAAATGGCCTAATAATGAATAATAAGGCCAAAGGCCAACCATATAGTCTGAATGTCACTAATGAATAAAAAAGGGCCCAAGGCCTGCTTATGCATAAAGTAAAGTAACTGTAAATGTAAATGGACGCGGCGAATGTAATGAGCCGAGTCCATAACTCTCCCCGACACAAAAAAAAAGACCCAACTGCCGAAAAGATAATCGGATCAAGTAGCAGCAAGCCCTGGTGCATCAACAGCTAGAGGAACATCTGATGTAGAGGAATCAACAAGTGCAGCAAGAGCACGAGCCTGATCCGCAAGTAATGGTGTATGATAAAACACATCAATAGGCTCCCATGTAGCCTCTTCAATAGGACGACCATCCCACTGGACCAAAAACTGAATCTGCCGGCGGCGTCGACTATGGTATAGACGGACCTGTAATATAGCAGCAGGTAAAAATGGAAATAACTCTGGAGCAGTAGGAAACTCAGCATCACAAGGAGCGTCATCCTCAATAGCAGCACGTAATAAACTGACATGGAATACATCACAGGCGCGTGTGGAAGCAGGAAGCTGTAAGCGATATGTAACTGGACTAAGAACCTCCACAATGCGATAAGGCCCATAATAACGTGGTGCAAGCTTCTCAGTAAAAGCATGGCCCTGGACAAAATGATGACGTGCAAACCGTAAGCGTAGATAAACCATATCTCCAAGCTGAAACTCAACATGGCGGCGGTGACGATCAACTGAGGTCTGATAACGCTGCTAAACATGCTGTAAATGAGAACTGGCCCGAGTAATAAGCTCTCGAGCACCTGATAGAAAAGATGCAAGTGTAACAGGTGTATCCTCAGGAGGAAGAGGAATGCCAGGTAAAAGAGGTGCATAGCCATGAGATAATAAAAATGGAGAGACACCTGTGCTGGTACTAACAGAGCTATTATAGCTATACTCTGCTAAACATAAATGCTGATCCCAATCCTTCCCTGAAGGAGTAACAAAATGGTGTAAATAATCCTCAAGGATCCTGTTAGGGACCTCAGACTGCCCATCAGAAGTAGAATGATAAGCAGAACCCATAAAAAGCTGAACATCCAAAATACGCATAAGCTCTGTCCAGAATATAGATGTAAACTTACTATCCCGATCAGAAAGGATAGTACGAGGAAATCCATGCAGGCGGAAAAGCTCTGATAGGAACAAACGTGCACACTGCTCTGCTGTGATAGTACTGCGAACTGGGATAAAATGTGCCTGTTTCGAGAACCTGTCAACTACCACCATACATGAATCGTGACCACACTGGGTATGGGGAAGGCCAAGGATAAAGTCCATAGATATATCAGTCCACTGGCGATGAGGAATAGGCCAACTCTGGAGCAAACCAACAGATTTAGAACGGGAGTACTTATTACGAAGACAGAAAGGGCAGGTATGAATAAGTACAGCAAGCTCAGATCGAAGAGAGGGCCAATAGAAATGGTCTTTGAGACGAGCATAAGACTTCTGAAAACCAAAGTGACCCCCAACAGGAGAGGAATGAGCATCCGACAACAACTGGGAACGGATACCCAAAGAACTAGGGATACAAAGAGAATCATAATGATAAAGACGATTGTCAATAATGGAGTAAACCTGATGAGGACTGGACGAAACAGGTGGGGCGGAACTATAAACATCACGAAAACCAGAACTTGTAAGGTATGCTGCAGGTAGAGCATCAAACCATGGAGGAATAGTAGAAACGAGTGTATTTAACAAAGCTGGAAGACGAGATAATGCATCAGCAGCAGTGTTAGCACGACCAGGACGATACAATATGGAGAAATTAAAAGACTGTAAAAACTGCAACCAACGAAATTGACGATCACTAAGGTCACGTACAGATAACGTAAAGACTGGTGATCAGTAATAATGTCAAATGGGACTCGATACAGATAATGACGCCACTTCTTAAGAGCATAGATAATAGCAAGAAGCTCTTTCTCATGCACAAAATAACGTTGCTCATAAGAGCGAAGACGACGCGACTCATAAGCAATAAGACATTGTGACTGGCGAAGTAAAGCACCCAAACCAACATTACTAGCATCAGTCTCAACAAGAAACTTCTGATCAAACTGTGGTAAACACATAACGGCAACATCAACAACAGCACGACGAAGAGCATCAAACGCTGTCTGACAATCAGGAGTCCACAGAAAAGTACTAGACTTCTTCAAAAGTGCATGAAGAGGAGTTGCGATAGTGGCAAAATGAGGAACTGGACGACGAAGGTGAGTGGCTAACCCAAGAAACATATGAACATGATGAATATTAGTAGGTATAGGCCAATCCTGGATGGCCTGAACCTTATGAGGGTCCAGACGAATGTGACCATTACAAATAAGAAAACCAAGAAACTCGATCTCAGAAACAACAAAAGAACATTTAGACAACTTAGCAAATAACTGGTGGTGTACAAGTAACTGAAAGACCGAGGAAAGATGGGCAACATGCTCAGCAAGAGACTGACTAAAAATAAGAATATCATCAAAATAATCCAAGACACAATGACCAAGAAGCGGACGTAAGACGTTATTCATCACATTCTGGAACGTAGGAGGGCCATTAGTAACACCAAAAGGAAGCACACGAAATTCATATAGACCAAGATGAGTACGGAAAGCAGTCTTATGTTCGTCAGAAGGGTGCATCCTGATTTGGTAATATCCAAAACGAAGGTCTATCTTGGAAAAGATTTTAGAGGTATCAAGCTTGTCAAAGAGGTCATCCATGTGTGGAATAGGGTACTGATTACGAATAGTCAACTTATTTAAAGCACGGTAATCAATACAAAGGCGTTTGGTACCATCTTTCTTATTAATAAGGAGAACAGGAGCACCAAAAGGGCTGTGACTAGGAACAATGAGACCCTGATCTAACAAGGCAGTATTATGGAGCTCAAGCTCATCATGCTCAGATCGAGACATACGATAAGGGGGACGGGAGGGAGGGGCAAAACCAGGACGCAAATCAATATGATGGTTCACATCACGTAATGGTGGTAGCGTCGTAGGTTCTGAAAAGACAAAAGCATACTGATGTAATAAGTCAGAAATCACCTGAGGAACAGCTGCTGGTGTAGAAACTGGAGGAACTAGTACTGCCCGCAGAACACATAATAAGGCAGCACAATGAGCCTTCGGCAGGCTACGAATAAACTGCTTCCCAGTAATCAACTGGAAGTCTCCCTGAGAATCAATGCCCACAAGTGAGTTTGTAACTGCATCATGTACAAATGTCAATGTCTGCTGTGTCAAGTCTAGTGTAACGGCTCCAAGAGATGCAAACCAATCAGCACCAAGGATAAGATCATAACGCTCCATAGGGATGATGTAAAGATCTGCCTGTCCAGAGAAATCTCCAATGCGGTATGGTAAACGCTGAAACATCTGAGAACTAGGAAAAGAATGAGAACTGACAACCTCAACTGTGAGAGGCTGGGAAGCAGGAACAGGTGAAGCACGGATCCGACTAGTGATATAACTGCTAATAAAAGAATGAGTGCTACCAGTATCAACTAAAGCAATATACTCTCGACCTGTAATACGCACACGTAACCGAATGGAGCGAGGACCAGGACGCCCTGTCCAAGTAGCATAGGCAAGCTGAGCATGGCAAGTAGCAGGAAGTAAATCAGGGGAAGGCTCAGAGGATAAGTCAGACTCATCAGAAATATGAATGTAGATATCGGAATTATCTGGAGTAGTGCCCTCATGGTAAAAAACAGCAGTAGTAGTAGGGAGAGGTTGGCGGCAATCACGGGCAAGATGGTCAGGACTCTTACAACGAAAGCAAAGACGCTTCTGCTGAAGATCAGCGAACTCTGCAGACGTGTAACGTCGGACAAAAGCAGGTCGAGGAGTCGGAGGACGAGGAGGCGAAGGGGCAATGGAGAGAGCTGGAACAGAAGGGGCCGGTGTAGGGGTGAACGTAGCGGGAAAAGATGAAGCAGAAGGACGGGGTCGGGAGAAGCGGGAAGGAAGGGTGTCAGAGTACTTATGCTGTAAAGTACTGGCAAGAGACATCGCCTCAACAAGTGTGGTAGGACGGAAGGAAGAAACATCATAACGTAAAGCACCACGAAGCCCAGCAATGTAACGAGAAATAAGCTCAGTGGACTGTAGATCTGTGAAAAGATAAGAAAGCTCCATAAACTGATCTGTATAAGAAGCAAGATCACTGGTCTGAGTGAGACTACGGAATGTATCACATTGGCGGTCAAGCCACTGAGGATCAATCATAGCATGGCGGAGGTCACGGCGAAAAGTATGCCATACATGGAGCCCTTCCCGATCAGGATCAACTCTATAAACTCGCCACCACGTGGCGGCACGTCCATCTAAATGTAAAGCAGCCAACTGGATCTTCTGAGGATCAGTCTTGGGGTAAATCTGAAAATATGTGTCAAGCTTAGCAAACCAATTCTCTAATAAGTTCCCGTCGGAGGAACCGGAATAGGTAGCAAGCTGTACCCTATCACGAAAGTCTCGAGCAAAGTGTGGCTCAAGAAGGGGGGGACGAGGAAAGAAACCAAGAGGTGGGTTAGATGGAATGAACGGTCCACCACCAGGCTGACTAGCAGAAGAAGATGGAAATCCAAATGGAGGGGGAGTCCCAAATGTAGGAAAAATAGGAGCTTTACCAGGACCATGAGGCTGTAAAGAATCAATCTGTGACTGCATAGTAGCAAAGCCGGTCATAACTGAATCGAAGCGAAGAACGAGGCCAGAAAGGGTCTCATCCATGCGACGAAACTGATCGGATAAGGTTTCCTGAGTAGTCTCACTCGGGGTAGGTGAATGTGCCATAATGATAGTTGAAGGAATAGACGAAAAGTTGAGGGAGCGGACTCTTGTCGTCACCCCAAATTAGCCTATTACAACCAATATTATCACAACTGAAAAAAACAGACAGCAATGAACAATGGAGAAGCTGTAAAAATGTGCTGGACAGCCAGGGATACAATGTGAATTTGAAAGAGTAAACGGAGTCAGAATTCCTGAAAATGTGGTGGAGAATGAGCACGCGACAGCCTTTTGATAAGCTGTAAAAGATGGCTGGAATTGGAGGAAAAAAAAGGCAAAAGTGACAAGTTGGGAGTGCTGAGGCAGCGATTCACAGGTTGAAGAATTTTAGCTGTTTGGAATAGCAAATGATGTCGGAATTGGGTAGTTTTTGGATGAGGATGGGCGCTGGACAGTCAGGGAACTAACTGTGGAAGATGGCTGCAAACTGGAAAAATATCAGACGAAAGTGATAGGTCAGAAGGCAGGGACAGCGATGGAAAGGAAGAGGAGGAGCGCTGGGCAGCAAAGAAAAGAGGGGACAAAACAGGGGGAACGCTGGGCAGGAAGGAGTGGAAGGAGCAGCGATGGAATAGGGCTGTCAAAATGGTAATGGAGCTGTAGGAACAACGATGGAGGAGCAAGGCAAGGCAACAAAGAAAAAAAATTCCAAATTGTGCTCAGAAAAGTGCTCTGATACCAAGTTACGAATAGAGCCACAGCTGATCTAGAATTAAGCTATGAAAGCATCACATAAGCAAGACTTAACCCTAGAAAGCAGGAAAGAGAGAGATTAAGGAGGCTAAAGAGAGAGATCAATATCATCAGCTGAATGACAAATGACACAGTTTCCCTACTTATAGCCAAGAGGAAGCCCTAAAAGGAAGCTTACAGTGGCTGGGGCCCAACTGGGAGGGATAATAGTGCGCCCTCCAAGAAGGCCCCCACTCTCCAGTAATATGTCCAAATGGCCTAATAATGAATAATAAGGCCAAAGGCCAACCATATAGTCTGAATGTCACTAATGAATAAAAAAGGGCCCAAGGCCTGCTTATGCATAAAGTAAAGTAACTGTAAATGTAAATGGACGCGGCGAATGTAATGAGCCAAGTCCATAACTATTGTGGGTGAGCAGACCATGGGCCCAATGGGAGACCAACACAGGGGGGGAGCATCACATGGGGGCAGGTACAAAGGCACATGGATGGATGATGGGGATCCACATGGCCGATCAGGCTGTTGGGATAAATAGGCACTCACAATGCCATTGTGGTCGGCATTTTCAGAGGTTGTGGGAGAGCTAGTGATAGACAGTGAGAGAGCAAGCGAGAGCCGGTGACAGGCTGTGAGAGACAGGCTGTTTGAGAGACAGAGTGCTGTGAGAGGGTGTTCAAGGACTAGGGTGCTGTGAGAAGAAGGTCGATCGAGATGGCAGAGCGCATACCATTGAAGGCCGAGGGCGAAGCTAGGAGGAAGCTTGAGGAAGATATCCGAAGGCACAACGAGAGACATCGGAAGCAAGAGGCAGATATCCGAGAGATGCTACGACAGACTCGGCAGAGAAATCCAGAACCGGAGCCACCCGCCCCCGCTGTGGATCCTGTCCTCGCTGTCGAGCTGGATCTGGATGAGCAGATCGGAATGAATTTCACACGACGGCAGCTCATCATGGTCAGGGAAAGGGCGGCCAGACGTCGGGCTAACCAGGAGGCAGCTCGGGCTAACCGGGAGGTAGAGCAAGAGCGACAAAACAATGCACCAGACGAGGGCGAGGATTCGGTGGAGGATCAGTGAGGGATGTTTAGAATAGATAAGGTCCAGCCGTATGTGGCGGACTGTTGCTATGTAGTTTTCGGCAGTTTATGGTGCAACAAATAACTAGATGGCTGCACAGTATATGTGATGTTATCTTGATACAACGGTTGAATATATACATAGTTGTTTTTTGTGCAACGCGAGCCTGGTCATGTAAGATGCAATGTCTGTAATTTTTTTAAATGCAGATGTATTACATGTGTTTATGAAATGTTGTTTGGGGTGTAGGGGTGATTGCTGTGCTCATGATGTAGGTGCATATATGTGAAGCTAGGATTCACTTCAAACGAAATTAAATGAAAATAGGATTCACACACGCACATAGAATTCGACATAAAATAAAGCATCACGTGTACAGAGCGACATACGCACAATGTGCAGCAAATAATGTAGGCCAAACACTGTATATAATGTGAAAAATCATTTGAGTACAATGGTAGACCGTCTACTAGAGACAAACTACTGAAACTAAAACAACAGAGCCACAATCAATGCTCTGGCTCTGACTCAGACGAATGCTCTGGAGACAACTCAGGGCCCCGAGCTGACTCTCGCAGCCAATATCTCTGCCTGTTTGGAACTGGCATGGGCTGTGTATCCGAGGGGGAAGACTCGTCATCCTCATCCTCCCAATCAGCCTCCGCATCAGCCCCCAAGCAGGCCAAACCAACAACACCTGCTCCAACTGGCTGTGATACTGCACCTCTACCTCTGCGTGGTCGTCCTCTCCTCCCTGGCAGTTTCTGTGCCTTGCCTTTCTTGTTCGGTGCACCCTTGGGCCTTCCTGGTCTCTTGCGGACAAGAGGAGCTGTCAATGCCTCGTCACCCCCATGCAAATCACCTGGCTGGCTAGGCTAGGCCCAAGTTGAGGCCGGCTCGGATAGGGAAGCAAAAGAGGGAACTCCCTGTGCACCTGAGCGAGGAGGATGAGCTCGTGGAGTGTGCCCGTGGGGCTGCTGCAGGTGGAGGAACTGGCTGTGCAGGAGGCGAGTACAGTGGCGATATGTACTGAAAGGGGCGTTGTGGTGGCCGGTACTGGTACATCCTGGGTGCTGCCAAGGAGGAGGATGTGACGTGGGTGCTGTCACTGGAGGAGCCACTGTGGATGTGGGCGCTGCAAGAGAAAACCTGGGCACAGATGGTGGTTTGCCATGGAGACCTGGTGCTGCGGAGGTGGACAGCGATGGAGGGGCTGCAGGCCTAAATGGCATCGGTGGCACTGGAGGAGCTGTGCGACGCACATACACCCTCTGAGGAGCTGGAGGAACAGTAGGCACCTCATGCGGCTGCTCTGGCTGGGACTTTGTGTATGGCATGCTGGCAAGAGATGATGGGGGCGCCCTGACACTCGGCATCTGCTGGGCCTCTGAATCCAATGTGGCAACCAAGTCGTCCAGCTGGGCATCTGAATACAAATGCTATGGGCTCTGGGACTCATCCTGTGCACCAGCCTCTAAATCATCCTGTGCACCAACCTCTGAATCATCCTGTGCACCAACCCCTGAATCAACCCAAGCCTCATCCCGTGCCTCATCATGTGCACCCTGTAGACCCTGCATGGCCTCCCAATCTGTGCAATGAAAGTCATCAGGTGCCTCCTCTGGTGTGCTGTCGTAGTAACGGCCATGACTCTGTGCTGCACGCATCCAAACATCTGCGGGACAGGCATCTAAACCACTCTGCCCTCTATCAAGAGCCTCCTCCATCATGTCGACATAGGTAGGTATGCCACTGGCCCCCCCTGTGTGCCCTGCCTATTTGCCAGTATAACCGGTGCCATGTGTCCCACCTCTGCCATGTGATGCACCTGTGACCCCTGCCCGTCGCGTGTGCCCTGCACCTGTATCATCTGCCTCATCCCTCTCTGATCTGGCAAACACAACCCGAATGGGCTCATCCTCATCATGCTCATCCTCTGACACTGGCCCATCTGCCTCATACAATGGGGGCTCTCTGTGCTCAAGCCCAAGCTCTCTCTCTCTCTCATCTCGGCAAGCTCCCTCTCTCTCTCTCTGCCATCAACTGTGTGCCCAGGTCATCTGCAGGCATGGGATGGGTGCTGTCTGTAGGCAAGTCAACCTGGCGCTCCAAATCAGATATCTTCGTCTGCAAGGTTTAAAATTTGCATGTCAGGGAGACAACTCTACCAAGAAATGAAACCAACATACCAGGAGTCAACCAACATGCTATGAAAGATTAGCTTATCACCCACAATGAGCTCGTAATGGTCGGAAGTCTCCTGGCGAGACGCGTTGGTGCTACAGAACACCAAACGCTCCAACTGACTCACTGACAACCGATTTCTTCTCCTCCTGTGAATGAGTGCCCATGTGCTCCAATTACGCTCACACACGGAGGCAGCACAGTCCTGTGGTGCGTGCATTGAAATACTTCAGCACATTGTGGCAGAGGTGGAACTTCAACGAAACACAACAATGGAGGATAAAATGAGATGCATACCTGAGAAAGGACACGTAGTGCAAGACGCTGTATAGATGGGTATGTGCTACCGAACATGGTCCACCAGGTAATGGGTAGCTGCCTCCTCTCTGGATCCTGAGCAGCCGGGTGGCCGAATGTGCCCATGCCGAAACGAAATGCAGCGAGCTCCTCCATGAGCCTGATAGGATCCAAACCTATGTGTGGACCCACCCTGTGAATGTACTGAAGCCAATCAGCCTCGAGCTCCCTGTCTGCAATCTGTGTCGGAGAGAGGAAGAGGGGATGCAGCATGTGTGCAACGCTGTGGATACTCCTGTGGAAGTAGTTCCACCGCGTCTCCCATATGAACTTCAGCTCTGTCATCCTGCAGGTGAGGGGCATGTGGTTTAGGGCATTACGAAAAAACTTAACATTGACAGAAAAACAAACTAGCAAGTACTGAAAAGATAAAGGTCAATTACAACACTGTGCCGCTTAGCTGCAGGAATTGTCCAATCCGGTCCATGAGCTCATACACCAGTCCAAGTGTCGACCCCTCGCTGTCAGCCATGCGGAGCACAATGTAGAGTGGTCGAAGCAGTCCTGACAATGTCTGTGCATCCCTCCAGAACTGGTCTCCCCTCACCGTGGAAGAAAAGTGCTCCCCATCCTCAGTGCACGGAAACGTACTGGCAACCATCTGTAGAAGCTGGGCCCTGCACCTGATCAAACGGTCGATGACCACCAAGTCGAATGCAAAGCGTGTGGGGGCTGGCTTACGGAGGTCCAGATGGCTGAACACTCGGAACATGGCAAGAACACGCCTCTTTCTGGTGACAAAAGTCACCAGGAAGAGGGCCTCCCGGACGATGGCTCTAACCCAGGGAAGTGCTCCAATGTCCCCCATCAGAAGGTCTATGCCGTGGGCTGCACAGGGGGTATGAACAATATGAGGGAACTCGGCCTCTAGCAGTACACCCATCTGAATGCAATTCGTGGCATTGTCTGTCACCACCGTGACGACATGCTGTGGGCCTATGGCTAGGATGGAAGACCTGATGACATCAAACATGAACTCTGCAGATATGACTCTCTCCCCCTGCTGCAATCCACTGCCCTCAAAAACTGTGTGCCCATGCAGCTGGAGACCAGTATGTTGAGGATCGGCCTCCTCCTGACATCAGTCCAGCCATCGGACATGATGCTGCAACCGTAAGTGGCCCAGTGCCGACGTAGAGGCTCCATCTCTCTAGACAAGGACTCAACCCTATCCCTCAGCATGTGTGTGCGGACAACCTCTGAACTAGGGACTCTCCAGCTAGGGCTGACAGACTGTGCAAGGCCGAAGGCCCTTTTGAAGGGCTCAGAGTCGTTGATGGCAAAGGGCAGGTTCAGCTCGTAAATCAAACTGGCCATGGCCTGTGTGGCCTCTCTGTCCATGTGCGGCTGATGCGCGCCGCGAATGGTCTGCTGCACAAGGGCTCTCCCTGGTGGGCGACGGGTGGTGGACCTCCAGCACGGTGCACCAACCGTGACGGGAATGGACGATGACGCGATGGCAACTGGCGGACGCGATGGGACGGGATCCACTGGAATCTGAGCAGATGGGGGTGCGTGAGGCAGAACTGCCTGAGGGGGATGAGGGGCAAAGGGACCGGAGGAGGATGCACTCCCTCTCCTCGTGCGTGCCAGCCAAGCAGGCAGCAACTCTGGGTCAGCCACATAAGGAGCGGTGCAAAATCGGAGAATGCCCTCCGAAATGGTGTTCTCCCCTGCCACGAGCCGCGGCCCGTAGGTGTCCAGTAGTCGCTGCCTGTCGGGGACGGTCATGTTGCCACAAGGGGCAGCATTCAAGGTGGCACCATTTTTGGCGCATGCACCGAGCAGATGGCCTTTAAGGCGAGTGAGGGATGCAGCAAACTCGACGAGACAGTATCGGCAGCGCACGATCTTCTGACCGGTCTTGTTGGCCTTGTCGGCAACCCGCTTGACAATGTCTACCTCGTCCCACAGACCGGAAAGGTCGGATTGCACCATTGCGATGGAGAAAACTAGGGACAAAACGTTGGAAAAAAATTAGCAGGGTACACTGTGTGAGAGACGCTGAAAATGGGCGAAGGCAGGGCGAAGCAAGTCAGATGCAAGGCAGGGCAATGCGTGGGCGAAGGGCGACGCAAGAAATCGAAGGCAAGCAGGCGGGAACAGTAGCGATGGCAGGGCGGAGGAGGGCGCAAAAAAATTTCTGATGAAATGCGAGGGGGGCGGGTAGTTTAGGTTAAAAAAAATTAAAAAAAATATCAAATAATAAATATTATAATATATTATGGTACCGCGGTACCAACATGGTACGTGGTACCAGTACGGTCCCGCGGTACCGCGGGGCCTATGGTCCGGAGACTGTTTTTACAAGGGCAACATTCATTGTGCAGGGGCAACACTTTTTTTAGGGTAGTGCATTTTTTCAAGACTGAAAACGTTCCTAACTTGATGTTTTTAGGCCAGCTTCCCAATAGTAAATTGTTGCCTAGGAAGGGGTCAACCAGGAAAAATTTGCAACCAAGGATCTGTTTGGTGCAAAAATTCGATTTTTGAGCAATTTTTGAGCTATTGGAGCTGCTGAGTCATAAATCCTTGGTTGGTTGCTAGTTGAACCCGAGGGATCCCTATAGGAGGGCGAGCTAGTGTGGAGGTGCCTTCAGAAAATTTTTAGACCGAATTGCGAGAAGTTCAAATAGGAGCTGTCTTTTTTACTATTTTGGAGCCGAAAGTCTGGAACGTTAAAGCAGCCCTAGTATTTTCAGATTTTTAAAGGCTAGATGTTCTATTGTGTTCAAAGTTGCCCAACAAAAAACCAAGGGAACACTCTACCTTTTTTTTATTTCTAGAATTAGATTGTTATTATTACCAATTTTACCACTTTTGAGTCGAAAAGAGAGCGTAAATATTAGATAGAGTGAAAAAGAGAGTGTAGGTATTATTTAGAGAGAAAAGTGAGGTGGTTGTTCTGAGAGAACATTTAAGGCTTAAACAAAACTCTAACCACCAATTTCATATTAAATTTGTAACTTTTTTTGGTTGCTATAGTTCTTCGATTCTTTTTTTCATTTTGAGAGTTGCGTTTGTAATTTGTTACGTTGCAATGGATTCTGCTGAAGAGCAAGTTCCCATCCCAACTTCGCCAATCACATCCATTGCGTCGAGTCCACAACATGAACCTCAATTTGCTATGCATGCTAAAGATGATATTGATATTGATATTGGGAGATTGAAATATCTATGCCTAACACTTGCATCTTCTTGTAGGATTTGTGAGTAAGGGCATCACTCATCATGCTACTATTAGGCGGCTTACATGTTGAAGTCATTTGGCATTTCCTTGGGCAAATTTTTGAGGCAACTCATTTATAATTCAGAGGTCTAGACTTGGGACTATCACACAGCCTTAGGTTCACTTTGGGACGTCTCAAAGTATCTGTGCACCAACTACATGTGGAGACATGCCGTTTTCATAAGACTCCTAGGAAAGACAAGATTTGCCAGATGCGTATTGTGGGTGAAGTGGAGATAGAGGAGCAGTTCATCTTTCGTCGGTTTTCTATATATACAAGATCAAAGTGAGATACCAATGTCTCTTTGTGAACTCCTAGGGAAGGTTCTTTATTGGATTTAGATCCACAAGGCGTATACTTTATTTGCATGCAAATATGTTAGATCCCAGTCTTGGCTCTTATGTGACCTGGGCATGACCGGTTACCAGAGGGCTTGAGGCCAAGTATTGGCGAAGGCTGATAATCGAAGTGGACATCTGGCCCAAGCTGGGACATGTGCGTCACAAGAAGTGACGTAGTGTGACCACCTGACAAGCTGTTAGAGAAGCGATGATTTGTGATCATTGGGAACTTGGGATCGTAGATGTCAATGACGAGATGCTAGCCGACAAGCAGTCAGGGTGAAAACTGGGCCATAGGTCCGTGTCGGGGCATGGAGGTAGTACTCTATGAGAGCACTCAGTATCACAGGTCACATGTGACATGCATGTTAGGTGGACTAATCACCCACAGTTGGATGCCATGTCCCAGGTGACAAGAATAGTACGTAGAAGGACTCATAGAGGGGGTGCCTATGGTTGGTTCAAAACCTTTCTTTGCAAGTCAATTTGAGACTATCAAAACAATGGAAAATAGTCACATGAGCATTGGTTATGCATATGTGCAAGTGTATCGAACTCAAAAAGAGTGACATGCAAGAAGAATGGAGTTGAGATTAGGTTCATGCAATGGTTTTGGCAAGGATTATGAAGACCTAGATTGATAGTGGGCTGAGTGTATGAGTGAGGGGGCTGATCTTATGGGAATTAGATGCTGGAAAATGAGTTGTAGAGTCCCAAGTGTGGGTGAAAGAGAAAGAGAAATAATGGTGTGGGAGAAAGGAAAGGAGTGAGAAATTATGAGTGGTGGTAAAGAGAGAAAGAGACAAAGAGTGAGAGAGTAGGGCACATTTTCCTAGGTGCTCAAGAGTTTCCAAGCCATGTGGCAAGGTAGGTCAATTATCTATGACATATGGAAAAAGTAGTTGGCTTAACATATGATATTAGCCACTTTCAAATTGGATTTTCTTTGTCACAACTTGGGAATTCACCCCAAGTGCAATCTTTCTAAGGGAGAGGTCTAGTATATGTCCATCTTATTTGCATAATAGCCCCCTTATTTTCTAGGGGTTGCCCATCACCAATCATGGCGGAGAGAAAAGAGGTGATCGGACCCTTGGCCCATCCCCAATTCTTTATAGACTGCTTCTTAACGTACCATTCCTAAACGGAGCAAACTTTCAATTTCTTGTTCTTATTCTTTAGGCAATTTCTCAAGGACCTGCACATACCCTTACTTGAAGAAAGGTCAGATGCCAAAACATACCATTTTGAAATGGTTTATCATTGTGCTTTTTTCGGTTCTTAAGTCCTCAAATTCTACCTATAGAACATGCGCATCTTCACCAAATTGTTAGCAATTTCAAATGAATCTTTTGGCTACAAGTACTAATGCCTGCACATGCCTTAACCATTAGAGTAATAGATTTGTACAATATTCAAATATTCTTTGAATATGGTCATAACTATTTCATTTTAATGAGCACTTTAGATATTCAATAAAAGAAATTTCATTTCATACAAGTCTATGGGAATGAAAGAAGGGGTAGCCTTTATTTCTTGGGCATTAAGCTAATACCATTTACACTCTTTCACGATCGTCTAGTCATATGAGGATGCCTGTTGTGTAGCTCTAAAGATACAAGATATGTTTTACATGCAGAGGGATGAATGTCATACTGTTCACTTCAGTATGTGGGATTCTTAGCTTCCCATTACCTTCTTTTTCTCTAGATGTCGTCCTCCAGTAGATACAGAAAGTCAAACCATAAAGCAATCATTCCTTTTAGACGTTGAGACCGAAGACAATGTCATTAGCAGTAGCAAAGGCCCAAAACTTCATGCGTTCTACATCATACTACACGGACACATACTCACACACATCTTCTATAACATAGCATCATCATCATCCCCACTGTCATCAAATATATGTTTCATGGTACCACTTGGTGACTACCTTGCAGGTAGTTACTTTTCATACAGACTTGTTTCATCGGAGCTCTCCTTTATGAGCTCCTTAGTAATTTTTGGTTGGTTACAAATGATCATCTACACATTCAATTATATCTATCTCAAAACAAGTTCTTACAATTTTCGATTGGAGATGCTTTTACGCTCCGTAAGTTATTATCATACTTGACATGGACTCTAGTCTTACGTACCTTCTGGTACCTCAAAGATGTGGATAAATCTGTATCTCTTTCGTGCTCGATGGCTGATTAGTTAATTGATTCTGTGCTTGCTACTGAAATGAATTCGAATTCAAGTCAGCAAGGACATCAGTGATGTAGACTGAACTTTGGAAAATTTCGTGCAGGGGTGTGAAGCTTGCTTCTCGAAGGCCTGCTTTGGTTAGTGAAAGCTGCCTATATTCTCAACGAGGAAATATCCGTGCTCGTGCTTTTCATGTCGTGGATCAAAGAGGATTGACTGATCTATTTGGCGTGTTTCGAGAAAGGAAAGACTGTGACTCTAGCCTTTCCTGGTCAGGTACACAGGTAACTAACTGAAGAATCTTCATACCCTTCTATGCTAGAAAACAGCACAGCTTTGTTGGTTCTATTTGTTGCAATAGACTACAATTTCCCAATTAGAAATTTCTATGAGGACACTAAGTTGTGGAAAGAACAACCATGTTACAAACTGCTATATTGTGTTAGTCTGAAAGAGCCATAGATGAACTGCAGAATGAAGATCCAAACAGACTTTCTGCAATATTAGGAAAATGGTCCGGGGAAGCTATATTTCGAAGAACAGGAATATACGGTTCCACCATTGCCAAAGGCCAAGTGCAAGTGATTTATGAAGAGCTAGAAAATGGAAGACTACGTCAGGTATTCTTTCTTGAGCTAGTTGCAGGAAGTTCGCTCTATAATATGTCAGAGTGTTAGATTGCTTTCTCATCTAGGAAGAATAGATCTTTGTCAATGGCATGAAAATAAAAGGCATTAGTCCTTTATGAATATCTTTAAACTGATACCTTTTTGCTAGAAAACAAAAAGGAATTTGAAATGTATAGGGAGAAAGGATGATGAATGCTTGGAGAAGCTGCTGCCTCCACCTTCACTGCAGATGTAACCTTCACAAGATGTGACTTGCAGAATGAACTTCCTCAATAATTTCTTCCGTAGATCCCGATCTTAGTAAGATGGCTCTGATACCATGATAGACTTGACGTGATTCTCAATTCGGAGTAGACTAATCTTATTAGTACTCACACAAAACACCAAACTCAAGTGGAAGAAGAAACTTTATTGAAGAAGAGAAATTACAAGAAGCTATGCTTCATAAACAATGAACTGACTTATTATGAAGGAGGGCGCCCATCTACTCTTATAGAGACTGGCCTTGCTTTAAAGTTTAAAGCAAAAGCTATTTGCCTACTATACATTGGTAAAAAGCAATTATGCTAATTACGGTGTCTCAAAAATAGCAATCTATGCTAACTTGATCATAAGATAGTATTCTATAATATTCTACCAAAATTGATACTAATTTAGGTACCTAGTCAACCTTAGACTAACTTATACTAAAAATAGAAATAGGCCTTTGAACTAGCTTGCAGGCTGGCCTCTACAATTAATCAATTAACTAACAACGCTTGGAGCTTGGAGAAGGGAAAAGCTGTTTTGCTTTTTGTGTTCTATCAACAAGCGTTGAGTTGTTGCTGTTGTGTTTGAGCTAAGGCTGAATTGATGAGCACATCTTCGGAATTCCAATTTCTCAAAGTAGCTGCTGAAATTTGTGAGATTTCTGCTTTTGTTTCTTTAAATTGATGTCAAAATAGCTTATGGATTGCATTTGATAGATGCTGAAATTGGTGCATGCTCTATGTTGCTGTTGTAGAGGATTTGAATATTTGAGAATTTGGTTTCTAAGTTGTGCATGTCGAATCTACGTACTTTATCGTAATATTTTACTTTCACAGCTATGGTGGACGATGAGTACCCTTGTTTTGTTCGCTGCAATTTGTTTAGTTTAAAAAAAAAAAACAACTTGAATGCTCCTTCTAGACACATTTAACATTCCCAGCTTAGATCTTCTAGTAGGCACCATGAGTATATTAGACGCTCTATTCATCGACCATATCTTTACCATACTTCACAAGGACAGTTGGGTGTCAAACCTAGCTTTTATCAAACTCACTTCTTGGACCCCAGTCTTGCCGTAGTATCTTGATTATCGACTATCACACCGAGTGTTTCCATGAACCACGATTCATCGGTGAATGATTTTGTGATTCGTCAATGAATTGTTTGGGTCCAATTCAAATTGGACCCAGAAAAGAAAAAAGCAAAAAATGGGTCTTTGATTTTGAACGATTCTTTGTGTGCTAGTCAATGGTCATCAATGGTTGTTTGATTTTGCTTTTCAATGTTTTGATTTGTATTTGAATATTTACCTAGTGTACTGTGTGATGGATGTTTGATGATGGATCATGGACAAAGCATAAATTACAATGTTACGTGAAGTTCGAATTGTGCCCATTCGACATTGTATATGCATTTGTGATTCTATGAGCACTAATTTGGTTTCAGGCTTAAGCTTTCTACGAGCAACAAGAAATGTATGTATTCAATAGCAATTTAATATTTGTAAGAATTGAGAAACATTGTAGACATCATACATATCACATTAGATAATTTTTTAGCATGATATCTAAAAAAATTTGTAATATTTTTTCTCGTTGACTCTTTCGGGATGGACCCGGTTCTGAACCATGATTGATCCCGATTCATCTGATTCTGAAAAGGTCAATTCTGAACTGGGTGGAAACACTGGTCCCTCGGCTGAGAACACATATACATTACTTGGTGTACATGGCCATTGCGCCTTACTGTATTTATCTAGAGTTGTTACTCTCTTTTTATATTAGCTTTAACCTTTATGTATTTCTGCTTCTGCTGTTTGGAAACATTCATATGCTCTTATTTTTCTCTCTCTGTTCATATATATACCTTGTTGGAGATGACTGTGGTGAGTCATGCCCTACTCTTTTCCTGATTCCGGTCATAACATGATCTTGGCCCATTAACTTCATTTACCATAGCATGAAATTTCTTTCGCTGCATGCTCTTTTGTCTGCCCAAGCTCGAGTTCATGTTTTTTCAGTGGGGCATTTTTCATTATTGTTTTACTAGTTGGCCTATCTTGGGCCTTGAGACAATATTTGACATTGTTTTTTTGGTTCCCATTGATTATTTAAAATTTAAATCATAGATAACTGTTTCGTACATTCTGATAGTGCATGTTTTGTTCATGTGTACTGAACATATCCCATTTGATGTGTATGGAACAAATTTTTTTGATAAAACAAGTTTTTATACCCTTTCAACATTAAAAAAATTTTCATACATTTTTTCCTGAAAATGTTGATATGCATGGAATGACATTCTATACGACATTGTAAATTCAACGTTTTTAGTTCACATTGCTTCATACTACCCATTTGCTGCCATTATGTTATGCATGTGATGCATTATTTGCGATTGTTTTTAGTTTAGATTGCTTCCTGATACCCATTTGCTGCCATTATGTTATGCATGTGATGCATTATTCGTGAATTCATTCATAACTTCCGAATGTGACCATATCAGGGCTTTGTATTCACAAAGCTTATGATGTTACTTTGGCATTTAGCAATTATTGAACATAGTCTAAGTTAGGACTTTTCTCTCTCATGTTAAACATGCTTTTTATACTTGATTACAATATGAGAGATGTACTTGAATATATTAGTTATTCATCTTTACCGTCTCTCGAACCAGAATATCAATCAGGTTTCTTTTGCTGTGTAACTGCCATTTTCATATTCAAAGACAATCAAGTAAAAAAGTTTCAAATATCTTTTTTAGATTTTGTTCTTCTCTTGCTTTTTTCATCATTATATTCAAGACAATAGGATGTAATGTCATAAGAGCATGACTAATGCAATGTCTCTGTTATGCTCTCAAAAATATGATGGCCACAAATATGACAAGCTCAAAGCAAGAGATTTCTTAGAGCTTATTCAGTCTAACAGGAATAATCAGTGAAAGCATGTCACTTCTGGCAGGAAATATCATCTGATAAAGTGAAATCTACAAAGCTAGACATGAATGGTACAGTTGCAGGGAATGTTTTGACATTTTCTGGAGGTCTGCAAACAACACTTCTTCCTGAAGGCATGGCCATGACGTCACCTATTAGCGTTGGAAGATCAGTTGGAAATGCTCAATCATTTTTCCTGGAATTTTCTTGGATCTTGCCTAGTGAAAGTCGGCGACGACTAGTGCGTACATACGATGTGGATGGTGTGGTTGTTTCTACTACTTTGGCTACAGAAACTCGCTCATGATAACTCACCCTTTGAAGTGATGCTAGGTTTGTACAACGCTGCTTGGAAAACTGGTTCTGCATAGAAAGGCCAATTTATTGCATAATCCTCCAATTTTTTCCCCTGATTTGTGGCATCGATGGACATTCACCAAGAGATATCAAACCTTGTATATCTCAAGAAAGTTCAATTTTAATATTAAAAGGATTCATGGATTTCAAAAGTAAGAAGAAGCTATACAATCCCTTCCAATTTTTGGTGCCTTTTACAGCTTCTTCTTATTTCTCTTGTATAGCCTCATTTATGGAGCTGCTGGGAGTGGAATTCTTAACCTCAAGAAAAGGAAAGGAAGTACTTACCAACATACCACTTACTAGAGGACTGCAAGGCTGATTATTGTAAAGTCACAGTCTGTGTACATTCATTTTGTCAAGCTAGGGCTGTTAAGCTTTCAGTTCAATGCTGAAGCAACTCTCCTTCTCTCAAGTTCAAGTAACTGCGTTACATTCAACAGAAGCTCATTACCATTCCTACAACTTGCACAACTCATAAGCTGAATTTGCTTACTATAGAGCTTTCTGTGAATGTGCATCTTTCTTTATTTAGTTGTATCGATTCATATACAGCTTTCAAAATTTCAGCACTTTTTTTTATACGAAGCTATCAATCTCTCTGCATCACAAGAATTGAACCACAATTTGTAACGCTTCCGCAAAGCGCATTTTTTTGTGTTCGCCTACGAAACCTTTACTGGTAGACGTTATGCACACATCGAAAAATTTGACATTGGTCGATTTCCAACATGGTATCAGATCTATAATTCCTATAGTCTCTACTATTTGATACTGTCATAGAGCTTATATTGTAAACACAAATTATAATCGTTTCCAGTCATATAATCTCCTATCTGCTTAATTCTGACTTTCAAATGGATTCACAATCACAGTCTGCTGTAATGGTACATAAATTGGATGGTTCGAATTACCACCTTTGAAAGTTTAAGATGAAGGTAGTTTTGATGGCCAAAGAACTATGGAAAATAGTTGCTGGAGTCGATTCCCAACGTCGATGAGCAAGCCATGTTTGATTGGAAGCTTAGGGATGGCAAGGCTTTTGCCTTGATCACCCTTAACGTCTCCGACACTTAGATTGGCCATATCAGACAAGCTAAATCTTCAAAAGAAGGTTGAGACATATAAAGCACAGGTGAGAGATGTCACTTCAAAGCCGCATCTGAGAAAGAAGTTCTTCTCCCTCATAATGTCTGAAGGTGATTTTGTTCAGAATCACATAAATCATTTCAAGACTCTACTAGAGCAGATGGCAGCCATAGATTCATCAATTGAAGATTCTGATGTTGTAATGACTTTATTGTCTAGTCTGTCATCTTCTTATGAAAACTGGGTGATGATTTCGACTCACTCAGAAATAACTTTATCTAGAGTCATAACTATGCTGCCGCAGGAGAAAACTCGTAGGAATGGAGCGTCCTCGTCCTCCATCAATGACTCTCAAACTCTATTCTCCAACAAGAAGACAAAGAAACAACAGAAGAAGAGCAAACCTTTGTGAAGATGTCAGCAACCGCAAGGTCCATTTCTTGTCATATTTGTAAGCAAGATTATGGGCAATAATCACAAGGGAGGATAAAGTAGAAGAATGGGCATTATATTTATAAAATGAATGAACTGTAAGATGGTGAGTCAATTTCCTTTAACAAACACTGTCCACCAAAGCAGGACAAATGAATGAAAGTATCTACACTTCGATAGCAAAACATCTTTAAAGACTTATTCTTTTGAAACTTAGGCAACAAAGTGGCAGGTTTGAAGTGCTTGGGTGTATCTATCAATTATGTCATTTTGAATCAGGCAAATGTAAAGGCTTTCCACCTAAGTAAGGTTCTATTTTTTGGTTGTTAGCACAGGCCACTATAGAATGAGTTCATTTTTCTTGTTTTATCAACACATAAATATCTTGTTCCCTTTTAAGACTCTTTCTTGAGCACATTTTCTTAAGAATTTACATTTGCAGAAAGTCATCAGGAATGTGAGCTATAGCACATAGAGAATTCTAATTAAGAAGAATATTAATGTGACCATTATTTGGCAGACTATTAGCATTCAATAGATCCATTTTCAGATTGAATGTACATGTTGGTTCTTAACTCACATGTTGCAAGTGATAACTTACATTTTTTGATTGAGCATTTATCTACAAATCTCAAGAAAGAAAAGCTCACAATTAGGTTAAGATCTTATTTATGAACACATTAATATTGTAATGGAGAATGTATGATCACCAAAGGAAGACTTTGATGTATAGCTCTTGAAGTGTTGTCATGTGCCACTCATAGCATCCTAGCATCTAGTACATTTATAAACATCAATTTAGCATGGTGAAAGCAAGAAATAAAGAAACTAGGCGAAGTAAAAAATATTTTACCAAATATGGCAAAGGAAGACAAGAATCATCATTATTATTGGTCATTCAATACATCAAGCCACAGCTTTCAAAGAAAAGCTCCAAAGACACATATAGTTTAAAATTAGACAAAAGTAGAATTGCCTCCAAGTTTAGCATGACTTTAGTTATTTACAATGATCCTTTGTGCCTCTAGTATGAGTTTGCTTATTTAGCCAAACTAGGCCTTACAAGCATTATTATAGTCTTGTTATTTACAAATATAGTGCGGTTATTCAAGCCAACTTACTAACTATCCTATTAAATGATTCTATGTTAATTTAGCAACATGGCTATATTTAACATTACCATCGTTAAGCTCGTGGGCAATTACATGCGGGACATGACACTCCTCTTATTTAAGCATTTTTGCCCTAAAAATGAAGACCATGTGAAACTCCAAGTGTCCCTTGGCAGATATTACAAATCTCGTGTTGCCTTTAATGTAAGAATCAATTTTCTCATGTATCGCTCTCGTTGGCAACAATTCTATGCTGAACAAGTATGGTTGCCTCAAAGTTTTGCTTTAAACTTTATATTGTAGAACAAGGTTCCGCTGAATCTTCTATAGATGAATATTTGATCTACGAGTTTAACTAATAGATTTTATAAGATCAATGAAGAAGAGATTTATGAAATGCAAGAGTGCCTTTAAGAGCATCTAGTTCTGCATGGGTCAAGTTTCAAAAATTGAGATTTGAGGACCATGCAAAGATCTACAATGACCTCCATGCATGTGAGGTTGCACAAGATGCATCTATGATAGATCAAAGCATATTTTCAAGGGCTATCTATCAAGCTTTGAATGAAGGCAAGAGCTCATCTACAACAAAAGTTATGATCATACAAAGAGAAGCTAGTTTTTCACATCCACATTATTAGAGGCAAAACCAAACATGTTGCTCTCGGGTAGAGAGAGAAAATGTGCACACACTCGGGTGGAGAGAGAATAGACCAAAAAGTGTAGAGCTTCTCTATATAGTGGTTTGAGATCCAAGAGGAGTAGTAAGCAAGTAAAATGATTGGATCTCTTACATAGCACCTCTAAATTTGATTGGTCCATTGAGTTGTCATCTCCTACATTGATTGGACCATTTATGATGCATCCCTCTCTTGTGATTGGCCACATGACAACATTACAACATCAAAAGACATGCCACTAGCCCTCTATCATCATGCCAAATGTCCAATGGCCACACTTCTTCAAGCTAAGTCAAAGTTACTTTTGGCCTAATCACCTACAAACATGTGTCCAAGGAGTATTTTGGCATATGACCCCCAAAACTCAAATTTAGATCTATTGACTATTCAAACTCAACATAAATGAACTAAGATGATTATGCCTTCCCTCCACACGTGGGAACGTGCTCCGCACATGTGAGACGTACATGAAATTGCAAAATACTCAAGCTAGATTTTACCTATTCTTCACACTCTTCCTCAAAAACTAGCATGGTGAGTGTGTTGGTTCTCTCCAAATCTAAAGTAGCCAAAAATAGCTTCTCAAGTAGATACTTTGTCATGGACTTGATGAGAAAACTAGCCAAGAAACCTGAAATTGCAGCAAGGTCACCATAGCCAAGACAAGGCTTCTTTGATTGAAAGACATTTCCAAGCACCAAGAAGAGCTTTCCACCATTTGAGCACTTTTCACTTTGATTTCTTCCATCCTTGAAAAACATGGTCCCAAAGCTCCTCCTCCTTGAAAAAGGATGCAACTTCATGAGCAAATCAAGGGTCCTTCTTGATTCAAAAAGATCATAAAGATCTATCATCATGTTACCAATATCGTGAGAATTAGGCGCATCAATATTGGCAAGACTATGCATGCTATACTAACAAAGAGTTTGCATTATATCTTCATGCTTGATTACCATGATAATCTCAGATCTAATGAGGCTAAATACATCATTATGGATATAAGTGTCCTTGGAGGATGATTCACTTATTCTCATAATGTGTTTACAAATTGCCTCACAACATGAAAAACCAACATCATCCAACAAATTGATGGTTTGACCAATCCCACTTGCATGAAATCTGAAAGCAAGTAGATAGTCATTCCACACATGAACTAATAGCATGATATCAAATAGAGAATCACAAATCATAACATTTTTGTATCTCACCAAAGCATAATAGTCATGTGGAATTATCTCAAGTCGACTTTGAGATTTTGACACATCATCAAAGCAACTTGATTCAACTATCAAAGAAGTCATGAAAGTAGAGGTGGATGAGATAATGCCTTCCCTATGCATATTCTCAATTATGCAAACAATCCTTGACGGCTCCTCCTTGGATCTTGATGATCCACTTGATGTGCCTAGGTGTGGAGATTGGTACTCTACACCATCTTCTTCACTTGACTCCTCCTTGAGCTTTGCAAGATCCTTGACATCACCAAAATGGGATGCATATTCATCCACACTTGAAACATCATTCTTGAAATTAACATCAAAGTCAACATCCATGGATTTGAGATTTGGATGCTCCAATCTCTCCTCTTGAGAAACATACTCTCCTTTGGCCTCCATCACATCCAAATTGTGATTAGCTCTCATACAAAGATCAAGCTTGTAAAGCCTAACATCTCTAATCCCTTTGGCAATGACATTTCCATTCTTTATGATAAAGCAAGCATTGCAACCAAACTTGACATCACATCCTTTGTAAATCAATTGACTCAAACTCAACAAATTTCTAGATATTGAAGGAACATACAAGACATTTTGAAGTTTTGCTCTTCTTCTTGATTCAAGCCAAATAAGAATGGTTCCTATTCCAAGAATCTCACATTTAGCACCATCTCCCTCTTGATTGCTGACGTTTACTTGCCTTTCTTCTTGTTTTTCTTCATCCCTCTTCTTCTTGTAGTACTTTGAGATAACATGCCTCTTTTTGCCAATAAAAGCACTTGATTTTGGATATCCCACTTGTTGATGGTTGTGAAGAGTCTTCATCACCATTCTCCTTGGATTTGTCCTTCTTGGAATGTGTCTTCAATTTGCCTTTTCCTTTTTCATGAGAGAAGAAAGCATTCTCTTCACCTCCATTCTTGAGTTGCCCCATCCTAGCAAGCTTGTTTTCAAGCCTCAGCCACCAAGACTCCTTGTAGACCCTCCATGGATGGTAGCTCTCCTTGGATTGCATAAAATTGAACAAGATTAGCAAATTCATCACTAAGACCATTCCTCAGTTATCCCGAGCTCCATTGAAATGCCCCTTAGGCCTTGTATTCCAGCCCTCACACCGATGTTTGATCTTTTGATATCATCTTTGCTCCTACTTCACATTTGGATAAGGTAGATCTGCTCCTCCTGATGTTGAAAGTTGACCAACTGGCACTGATACATAGGGCGGTGATGATGGAGCTACCTCCTTGCGATTTTGTGCTCGCATAACAGTAAACATTGGCACGTTAGGATAGGAAGGTCTCCTTGGTACAATTGTGCTCGTGCCTACTGATTGTACTGCAACCCAGTTCAATGGCGCGCTGGTGTTGGCTTTCACTGGACAAATCTTTTAACAGTGTCCATATTTACAGTCACGGCAGAAGGGTGTGTAAATTTCTTTGTTTGGACATTCGACAATCCTATGTCCTTCTCCGCATCCGTAGCACCCATAAATTCTGCCCCTTGGCGTTGTGGCTGTGCAGCCTATGTGGTTTAATACGTTAATAGTAGAATCGATGAAATGTTCATCAAGTCCATACCATTGTTGCATTTCTTATTGGGAAAATGTTTCAACTTCCGTCTCGTTGAGGATACTGTTGCTGGTAAAGATCTGGTTGTGGTGCTGTAGTATTCTGAAGAGCCTTCAATTTTTTTTCAAATTGGTACCAAATTGTGCTCTATGTGACAATTTAGATATCAAACCATTCTTGTCATGAACAATATCTACTTTTAAGGTATTACATCGTATTTTTGTGAATACACTTTAGGTTTGATAAGTGAAAATTTTTATTTATAAAATAGAAAAGGTATTTTAACACATTTGAAGACCAAATTCCGAGTAAAAACATAATTTCAGAATATTTTTTCAACCTCCAAACATAGCATGCCCGTGTGCTAAACAAATCAGCTAGAAATTGGTTTTTTTTTTTTTTTTGCAACTTTCAAAGATAGCACGCCGGCGTGCTAAATGAAACAAGAATTTTTTTTTGCGATTGAATCAGATAGCACGTCGGCGTGCCAAAGGATTCCGCCCCAATTTTTTTTTTTTTTCGAGAATCCTTTGGCACGCTAGTGTGCTATCTGATTAGGCTAAAAAATAATTCTAATTTAAAATTTTATCTACTTTGGTACTCCATTATGGGATTTTTATTATGTGCCAAACCACGATTGTAAATGATAAACATTTAACTAATGGCATAAAAAAGTAGCACACCATGTGCTATCTTGTTGTTGAATCATGGCAAGCAAAAAAATCATAAAAAATTTACTATCAAAATGCCAAGCCCCTATGTATAGATGCTAAATACTTTATGATTTATTATACATTAACAATAAAGTTTATATAAATTCTATGCATGTATGTGAATTTTTTAATTAGAAAACAACATTTTGACAATTTCCTTTCCAAGTCACACAGCCGAGTGACTCTTTAAATAGATTATTCATGTAGTATATGTACAACAACTATGGCAAATCTTGCACACTCATTTAATTTTGCTTAGCTTGGCTAAGGACAGAATGGTACAGTGATCTACTAAGCTTTGTGTTTGCACTTTAGATCAAGCATAGATTGATAATCAAGATCTATCTCAAAAAACTAAGGCAAAAACACATTACTACATGCATACAATCATCAAGCAAGTACATACACGTGTGGAAAGTGTACTTGAAAAAAATTAAGTATAAAAACTTCTTGTTCTCGAGTAGAAAGAGAATCTCACTATGGAGCCTCGAGTAGAGAGAGAATGTAGAATAGACTAGAATTGACAGGAAGCTTCCATGTGATTGGACCCCTATTTTCCTATCTCTCAATATGATTGGCTTGATCGGATATGAGTCATCAAATATGATTGGGCCAATTTGTTACTTGACTCTCTTTTGATTCGACCCAAGATTACATGCCAACACATAGGGAGTCACTCACCCAATCACAACTACAAAAATGTAACTAGCCTAACTAGCTCGAGTTTACATCATCTCCTACTTATGGCCAAATCATGGCTTTACATGTGAAATTGACTATTTTGCCTCCTAGGCCACAATTGGCCCTATCATCATCCTACACATGGATGGCAACAAGAAAATTTATCTAACCCCTAAACTCAACATAGATAACTTTTTGATTTTTCACAACAGTAGTTACAAACCTATCGTACATGTTAATACAAAGCTGAGAGTATACAAATCTTAACACATTTACCTCGTATATACTAACTACTAACTAGTACAAATTGAAGAGTACAAACTTGAGAGTAACCAATCAATCAATGATTGAACTTCGGAGTTCGTTTTAAGTCAATACGAAGCTAAACCTTGTTGTAACCATTGTTTTATTCACCTACCTTATCAACTCCAACAGAAGAGAAACTATAAAAGGTCCTTATAGAAAATTTCGGAGCAGAACTTCAAAAAGTCCTGGAATACTCCAAAACGGATATCCTATTTGCATTCTGGAGCACAATGCAACTATGAATTTAAGTCTACTGTATGCATGCAGGCACACGAAGCCAGTGAATAAAGAACGCTATCAGTAAAAGAGGTCCTAAGAACAACATTTATATTTATACATTGTACAAGCTGGTAACAAGGAATCAATCGGGATGCCAGACATTAATAGACCACTTCCCAAGCAAGTAGAGTTAAATTACCAATGACACTACCTTAAAAAATCATGTCGTTTCAAAAGAATGGTCAACCTAGATTCTTGCAGCAGTTTGAAACAAAAAGTTTATCTCATAAAATTGCACAGAATAGATAATTTGTACAAGAAGAAAATACATCACAACTTTTAGACGATATGCATGGTGAAAAGAATTGATTGATGGTTCAACCAGAGAAATAAAAAAACTATTATACATGCACATCATGATTCTTTTCGTGCCTACATCAAGCAAAAGTGTTCTGATTCTTTCACATGAAAATAAACTCTAATTACAGTCAAAGACAGGCATCCAGCCTTAGAAGAAGCCTCCTGCAATTATGACAAAACTTCCAGGTCCAAATAGCTGAGATAAAAGCAGAACTCCTAGGTGAGCTTATCTGGTTCGTTTGTTATATATCTGAACTGAATGCCCTGCAACTTGCTCCAATAAAAATCCAATTCCCCCTTATGCTGGCTGCTCAGATCCAAAAGATATAATGTCAAAAAGCTGTTGCAAGAAAAATGGAGCATTAATTGCTGTCACCTAACTGTTTTCTTTATGTATTAAGCGTAACTAACAAATTTCCAACCCATTGCCAAAGAGAGGGGTTTTCATCTTCTCTGCACCAGCTTGAACTGTCCTTTCCTAGCTGTCAACAGCTTTAGTTCAGATGAACTTGTGAGTCTTGCTAAGCAAAATTTGCCCATCCCACTTCCAGGGATTTACATTTGGATTCAACAAATAGCAAGCATATGCTATACCAAAAGCACCGAATATCGTTGCAATTGCCTTCACATACACGACAGCTCGCGTCAATTTTTTCTCAAGTGCTTTGCAGCTGTTATCTGCTGTATGCAATAAGGCTTCCAACTGAGAATCTCCCTTGGCATATTCCAAGGAGCTGCGATGCTGGAAACACAGTTACAAACAGGCTCATTAAGTGAGTGGCTTATGATAATACTTTTGTTTACCACTATTTAAATTTAAAACCGTCACTAGCACAGAAAAGGTTCGAAGTTATTTTGAGCCTAACAAGATTTTAAGACATGAATAAAACTAGAAAAAACATCAGTGTCTCAAAGTGCTATAAGTAGGAAAGTTGTCCATGAATTTACACAGCAGTCAACAGACTCACAACGACACAAATGTAAAGTCTTCACAGTTACATAGATGACTTAGTGTATAGCATTTCAAAGCTGATTTGCCCATTTGGAAGCATGTTCTTTAAACTTATAATGTTCTCCATGATTAACGTCAAACGGATGCTACCATGTTTGAAGTGCTATGAAACGTATGGTATCAACTGTCACTTTAGCTTCCCTCTTATAAAACTAAATATCCATCTTCTAGCCAATACATGAACTTTAAAGTCATCCCAAGATCCAACTATATTTGCTTAAAAGTCTTGAAACAAAGTATGACTGGCACAAATATCCTCAAAGAAATGTAGGCATGTTTAAAATTCTGTATTGCGCTGATGATTTATCTGAAGACCGATTCTTGTGGCTCATAACCACCTGGAAGAGAAATACAATTTTTGCCCATGAGGGAAAGAATACATACGAGACTTGGAGCATAAAGAGAAGCATTCCGGCGAAATTTGCTTTCGCATCGCCTTCAGGATGAAGGTTGATGGCAAAGGGAAACCCGTAGTCTTTATATGATAAGAAAACCTTGAATGATCTAGTCATTTAATATAGTAACATGACCTCTCAAATAGTGCAACATATGATTTGTCATGTGCAGCATCCCAGCATGTCAACTAGTTACACTCTAAATCAAATTTAATCTCAGAGCATTCAAATATAGTTCCAACATGCAAGGCTGAAGCATAGCTGCATACTAACTAATGACACCTATATAATATTGAAAAATGAACAGAAATCTGCACTATATCTGTTAAGCGGATTGTCTTCCAACTTTTGAATTGAAAGACCATGATCAATGAACTGACTCTGAGCATATGGCACTTGGCTTGCACCTGATTAGCCATGTTATGACCATGAAAGCAGTACGGACAAGGTGGTATGCTACATCCTGCTATCAGCATTTGTGCTGTAGCCCTTTAGCTCGAAATGGGATGCTGAGTGCTCAAATTCAAAAAAGAGCGCTCAGATCTACACTCATCATTAATGTTTCTAGATACATACAGGCAACTCAGTCCCAGGTGTCTCAACTCATTAGAACATTGGGACATTCAGAAAACGGGAACCAGCAAACGCAATCTTTTCTCTTGACTGTTGCATTACCTCACACTGTTTTGTCATGAAATCTTTCTTACTTTTTGTGGAGCAAATAAGAACAAAAATCCCACAACAACATTAACTAGATGTGTTAAAGATCAAAATGAACCTTGGCCCTGAGAGCAGCTATAGTCCTTTTGATGTCATTTAGAGGCACAAAATGGGCTTGGCTCTCTTTCCATTCCAAACACAAACACTCTAGAACACGGGTGCTTCCTTTCAAGTTCTCCAAATGCAACTTCTCCTGCAAACAACAACAATGAATTGCATGTTCTAAAGCATACCATAAACTGGTCACTGGATGTCTGAAAGCCTTAACAGGAAAGGAAAAAAAACATTTGGATGGAGATATGCATTTCTTAGTGGTAAAAGTATAAAGTACATAATTTGATAAGATAGGAAAACCCTCCACTTAGTTAGAAATGATGCAAAACGTTTTACAAGAACAATGCCAATTTGGAGGAAAATAAATCATTCAAGAAGATAAAAAAATTAAGAATGTACAAATAAACATGAGCCTTGAGTAAAAGCAGTACAAGTACTCTCTTGAGTCTTTGGTTCCTTATGGTGCTACAGTGCTACAACCATAGTACCCACGGTTCTCAGAACCGTGGGGTGAACTGTACCACAGTTCATGAACCGTGGTACGGTTCATCATAATTAATAAATCAATTAATTAATTAATGTTTGATTATAAATGAGCTAAAAAAAATAAAAAATTTCATTAATTAATTATATACTGTACGGTTCACCACGGTTCCAGAACTGTACGGTTCTCAGAAACGTGGTGAACAGTACACGGTCTTAATTCTATCACTATAACTTAACAGATGTTAAATAATACAAGAAACCCAGTCAGGTCAACGTCTAAGTTCTCACCCACTGCTTGTAACAATCCGAATTCTGTGATAGGCACCACCGGAAAATATGGCAAGCCTCCAAAGCTAAATTTGGCACATCTGAAACCCAGAAATAATATAATTAAAGAAGACTATGTACCACAAAATATATATTTAAAGTCCTTCAGAAAGCAGTAATAAGAACAAATGATCATAAAAGAATTGTCTTGATAAGGGTGGCTTACACATGCTAAACCTTTCCAGGTACACAGCCTACCTATTTAAAAAAAGCAGCACATAAATCTGCATGGACGACACAGGTGAAAATGCACTAGCCTGCCTTATCATAAGATACTACTCACAGATTCTCGAAGTTTAAAAATGAGATCCAAAAAGGATAACTGCAAGAATCTGACACATTCTGCTTGCAAATTACTAGCTCACTGGACAAAGCCATCATCACTTGCCGTATCCAAAATGTCAAAGTAAAGCCTTGAACACTATGTGAACTTAATAAACAAGCAACGTGTCCACCGACGACATATGAGACCACAATTCCATTCATTGGACAGATAATATGCTACCACATCCCTACTCATGTCATCGGAATAGGTGCAGGTCACACGCATTGTACTGACCTGCACCTACTCTTAGGACATGAACGGCACACTCAGCCGTAATGCAGACTAGCACTAAAAAGCAATGGCAATCAAATGACTCCCAACTTTCTCATTGAAAACATATGAGATATTGCACATCATTGCTTCAGCTTGCTGACAGGATTAAAACAGATATAGCTCGTGCATAAACTGCATCACTAAAGATAGAAAGTCTTAACAAAAATTAGATGGACGCAACCCTGGACGAAGATAACCATCAGTACATGAAACTGTTTCGTGTTAAAATTGCATGACCTACCTATTCATTAATGATATAAGGCTCATAGACAGTTACCTTCTGAAGCTGCAAGAAGACAAAAGGGCAAAAGTTGTTGGGCCACAGGTTTTGTAGATTTACTTCGATATAAGCCAGCAAGGGCAAGCTCCTTAACTACTGGATATAGTGCCAAAAATCTTTCCGTAGCCTGCATGCAAAGTTCAAACAGAAGGTGTTGACTACAATGAGCCGTTGCATCTCAAAGAAAATTGAAGTCAATAATGAGTAGTATAACTGAAGAAAACTCTAGTAGCATAACAAAGAAGCCATGACCTACTATACTATATAATCAGTGCAACAGAGTCCAGCCCATCAAAATCAAATGTATGGAAGCTTACCCACAATGATCCAAGAATGATTAACAAAATGTAGAATTGAACAACTACAATCATGAAAAACAAGCATTGGACTTTGAGCAGAAGAAAAAATAGATGACTCCTTCACAACAACCCTTGGATCTTCAAAACAAGCCAGCTAATTACTTTCACGGTTTATACGAATGAAACGTTAAATAAAAATCTGGACGCTTTCTTAAAAGGTGGAGTTCATCCATTGTCCATAAAGGGCAAAAATTGTTCAATGTGAATCAAGTCCATTATAAAGTGATCCAGACCACAGCTGGCTGCCACCCATTAGCAGCCAATACTCCATGTGAAATAAGCACCGGAACCTGCTCATTGAGGGAGAAGTGTCTATAGATTGAAAAACCAACAAATGGCACAAATAATGATTGCGAAAAAAAGAAGAAGAGATATTATGAAGCAATGGATACTCTTATTTTAGGTCGATTTCTGGATATCTCTTTGCTGACATAATGAAAATAAATTACAAATGCTTCAAGGTGTGGTAGGAGAACACAAAATAAAGATTTTCCTCATTGTACAACCGGAAAATTGGTACTGCACCTTGTAATTGTACACATGCCAACTGACGTACTACGAACAAATTACAATAGGTATAACTACAAAAACAATCCGACTTAAAAACTGGTGTATTGCTACCTTCAAACTTGAGTATCTAAAGTTTTAAAAGCCGGTAACTTCAGCTCAATCACAGTTCTTACTGTATCACCTTCGTCCTAGCAGATTCAGTCGGAAAAGCTAATTGCATCATGGACTCCAGAGCCAATGGTGGAACCAATCGCTCGCCCTTTCTAGAGACAGCATTAAGCAAAATTGGCCTTGCCTTCTTCATGTTGCCAAATATGATGCTGCAATACATTTGAGACAATGAGCCAAACAAGCCACTATCAAAACTTAAAAACCAAAACTTTTCCTAAATGAACAAAAACATGATGAACACAAATTTATAAACTTAAGCAATCCAATCTGGATGATCCTAACAAGAACCAACATTACATGCACTTATATTCTATGTTCATCCTCTCTCCTAATCAAACAAGAAAGAGCACACACCAACCTCTCAATAAATTGCAACATAACATCCCTTGAAGCAGGCATGCTGGATTTTCCAACAGCCAAAGGCAACAGATTTTGTACCCACAAAGACATTCCTGCGACTAGATCTCCATGTGCTACCTGCATCATGCTCTCATGAACAGAAACTCCCAAAGGGCTGAAGAAAAACTGAGGTGTATTGTTATGGCTTTTGACAGAGCACAAAACTTTAGCTAGGCCTATAATAAAGCAAGAGAGGTTGTCCGGTCAGTGACAATCAAATACTTAATGCAATGACAATGGACATGCATACGTTAGGGACATCTGAACAGTAAAGGAACATTAACAACGACCTAGCGTATCGTCCAGAGATTTGAACCACCAACCTGGCCATAAGCCCAGACTAAGGTGGCCATCTTCTCCTGTCCTTGAAATGCAGAAGTTGATCGTATTTTTGCAGCTTGCTGGAGTAGAATTTCAGGTCTTTTCCGCAAAATGAGTGCCAGAACTACTAACACTGCAACCTGCCCATAAAAATTTCAGGAGAAACAAATATTTACAGCAAATGGATCAAGTAAAATCCATGATTCAAGATTATATAGCTGAACTAACAATTGACTTGAGGCTACAAATGTTTGACTACAGAGTGCTTATTGAATCTCACTTTTGTCTTCCCAGGAGGCGGAACAGTCATTTTCACACCCTTTTGTGATCCTTGACGTGACTCATCATCTTCCATGATATCTGTCAAGGCCCAAAATATGAAACTCGGAAATGCTTCTGCAGGTCTATGTGCCAGCCATTCCGAAACAATTTTTATCACAGGATCTGGTAGGTGGCAAAGAGGCTCCTGTCATCATAGAAGCAAAAAGATGGGTGACTACCTTGAGCTTTAAGACTGCAAAAGAGACAAAAGTAATGAAATCTTCTCACTGCAAAAGATATATGAGGAGATATTCAAACAATGTAAAACCAAACATTTCATGCTCTGAAAGCTCGTTAATTGGTAACACAATCTTATAATGTCAAAAACAAGGGTTCCAGGTAGCTATTTTTCAAAAATGCACCAGCTAGCTTCATTGTTAATAAGATCCAAATTGAGACAGAACCTCTACAACTTTTGAAACAGGTCCCTTGTTTATCTTGTTCCATGCAAACTGAGCTGGGCTCACAGAACTAAAAGCCCGACCAAAGTAATCTGTGCACCGCATCAGCTGCACATCAGGCAATGACTGGTACAATTCCTGAAGAAAACAATACAGCTTTGTGATGCACAAGTCACTGTCATACGGTTTATTATTTGTGAACAAAGCTGCAACTCGTTGAGGTTTATAATTCTCCAAAGCCTGAGGACGAAGGAAGAGGAAAGTATAGCAGCAATAACTAATCTACGTACAAAATAATCAATCATGGCCGAATATAACTGAGACAAACACCGACAAAACTCTCTCTTTGAAGTGCTGCAAGGAGACTAAGTGACTGGTGCAAACCCTGAAATAATTCTTATATAAAGTATTGCGATACTACTTGTACCGACCCAGATCCATCCATACAGCAGTACAGGTATTAATGTACATACGGGAGGAACGTATATGCGATTTATATGGAGTACATGGGCCACACACCAGCTAACTGAGTCGGATTAGTTGTCGTAAAAGAATCGTTCACTAGCCTTTAAAGAAACCTAAAGTACTAAAATTGAATAAGGAAGCATTAAGACGCCTCCTTTTAAGTTCAAATTTAGAACTAACAAGTGAACAAACAAGCAACAAAAAATCCAATTATATGAAGTTTATATGTATTTAAACACGACCGTGAATTTGTCGACAATGGGTAGGCCAGATTTTGGCCTCACGGAATTGTTCAGGTTTGAATACAATTAGACCTGATAAAATGCCCAAGCAAATCAAATTGGATATTATGAACAGTGACCCGCTTACGATCTTAGACCCACGAACATTCATTCTGAAAAGCAGACCGCATTGAAATTCATTCGTAGATCCGTTTTCACATGAGAGGATTCTGAACAAGAGGTAATACCGAAATTTCCAAGAGAAAATGTCCAAGATGAGACGCATCAATAGCAGCTGCAGCTTCCGCCACTGACACTTTTGGCTTCTTAACTTTGCTAGGCTTCGGCTTTTTCACATCCTCATTGCGCAAGTCATTGGATTGCACATGATTCTCCCTCTCGGTGTCACTCTCATCATTTTCTGTGACGATGGCAGCAGTTTGGCTGTTCAAAACAGAAGCAGCTCTTGCATCCCGCCGATGCCGCCTGTCCTCAGCTTCCTTTTCCAAATCCTGAAAAACCTTCGAATCAGGGTTAGGGTTTGCTTTGTCCCCACTGGATCCAGTGCTTCCGCCTTGCTTGTTGGCTTTCTCCTGCCGTCTCAGTTTCTTGGGATTGGTAACCTTCTGCCAGCCATGGCCGCTGTTGATGCCGCCATTCGGACTGCTGCTAGTGCCACCCTCCAGAGTTTCCGACACTCCGTTGCTGTCGATCCCCATCCTAGCTCCCAGCAAGAGCCACCACGCAGGGCAAGCAAGAAGGAATTCAGAACCAACAGCGGTGAACAATCAATGCCAAGCCCGCAGATCAACTTGAACAAAATGATCAGAAACCGAAACAAGGAAGAATAAAAGTAGGCATGACGATAGAATTAGGGTTTAGAAAGCACAGGGCAAAAGGATCAGATCAAAACAGAGAAGCGCGACTGAAAATATGGTGGATCGGAATCCCACCCTGGAGAGACTAGACTAGAAATGAGATACAGTGAAAGAAGAATACGCACTCAGAGATCCGCCATAGCCAGCGGCAGCAGCAGCAGCAGCAGCAGCAGCATTTAAGAGCTTCTCCGCGTTGTTTTTCTCTTCTGTTTAATTGCCTTCTCCTGGTGGTGGTGGAGGTGGAGGTGGAGGCGGAGGCGGAAGCTGCCGCCACCGGAGGCAGGCTTCACCTCCTACATTGAAAGGTGCCACATGGTCGAATAAGGCAGGGGTCACTACATAGCCATGGCACATGAATCTCATGGACATACGGCCCGTACAATAATCTCATTCTAATGCACCCGAGGGTCCTCACTATTTGCTATGGTCAAGAGAGTACTCTAGGGTGCATTAGAATGAGATTATTGGTGGACCCTCCATCATGAGTGAACCTAAATGCCACCTTTAGCTAGTGTTCAGGAGAGCCCTGCAAGCCCTAAGAGCCCATCCCTTCATGCTCTGTACAGAGTCTAAGCACAAGGGTGCCTGTTGCCTCGTCTTAGGGCCTCTTCACATGCTCGGCCCGCCGACCCCGTGAATGAAGTAGAGCAGAGGCCGAGACCCGTGGAGACCAAAAACCCGTTTTGAGGAATTGCGTGGCCTAGCCGGGTCGCCCAGGGATTATGGAGAAAACGGGCTGTGGAAACTGGAGGCACCTGAAGCACGCTCTACATTCAATAGGGAAGAGCATTGGACGATGTGGAGTATGGTTGCCATCTAAGTGGCATCATGTAATTGGCGGTAGACTTTTTTTTGTCTCTCTTGCAAGGCACAAGGCCAATAATTATTAATTAAAAACGTTCACATTATCTTAAGGGCCAAGCGAAACTAAAACCACACACACATACACAAGGGCTAAAAGTCAAAAGCCACATAATCGAGGTCACACCTATGCGTAAATCATAATTTAAGCCCATGTAATCATTGCCACAAGTAAAACTCTTATCTAACTCAACTACAGTGGAAGACAATTGACGAGAAATTTGATTATAATCAAAGTGGCATTTTGCTATGGTTTACCATTTTCTCACAATTTTTTTTTTGGAACTACAACTTGCTATCTACTTGTATGTCTGAACAACTTTCCTTGCAACATTTAAGTTCAAATAAATATATCTATATATATATCACTCCTAAACTTATGGCATAGCATTTCCTACCAATAATGTGATGCCAAGTGGCATATAGCTAGAAAACTAGATTTTGGCCATTTTAGCCGCTAGATCTCAAATGAATTGGTATGTACAACCTATATGACTCATCTAAATGATAAATGCATTTATTTCACACGTGGGAATAGGCTCCCACACATCTCTAATGATGATATGTACTAGTCATAATGGTATTTACAAGATTTGATCAAGTTAGCTTTTGCCAATTTTAACAATATCCCCTCTTTGTCCTTTGGAGATGAATAATGTAATGCATTACCTCTCTCTAAGTGTTCAGACCATCAAATAGAGCTACTTTTGTTAGTGCCCTTGTATCATCATTTTCTTACATGCAAGTTAAAAGAAAAGGATAAGATAGCCAAGCAACTTCATGAGTATCTTAGGATGGTCCACATCAGCTTCAAAAATCCCCTTGGAGGGCACCTATCCTTTAGTTCAATAAGAAGGATGGAGGCACTCACCTTTGCGTTGATTATAAATAGTTATATAAGATGATCATGAAAAATAGTTATCTTTGCCTAGGATGGATGGTTTAATGGACCGTCTAAATCGAACAATGTATTTCTCCAAGATAGACCTAGATCAAGCTACCATCAAATAAAGATTAGGAACAAGGATGTTTCTAAGATTAGTTTTCAAATCAACAAATGCACCTGCTACATTCCAAACGATATTCTTCATCCACATTTGGGGACGTTTGTGGTGGCCAAGTGTATTTGGAAACATATTAATGTATAGTCAGACGCTTGAGGAGCATGAAGAGCATCTTCGTACTGTCTTGGAGCTTCTAAAAATAGAAAAGCTCTATGCTAAGGAATCAAAAAGTGGGTTCTTTCCAACCAACCTCAAGTTCCTAGGCCATATCATATCCGATCATGGTCTCAAGATTAATTATGATAAGGTGGGTAAGGTGTGGGAAAGCAAACATGAAATCCCATACCAAATATACATGTAGGAATCACCATTAACAAATCACAATACTTATTTGCATATTTGTATTGACAAGTTACATTTCTACAACTCAAGTCATGATGCCCTTGCAACCGTATTAGGGTGTGTGATGTAAACTTTATGGCAACTCCAAACTCTTTTCATGTGGAATGTCTTTTTATCCTTCACTTACTCCACTTCTTTCATGAAATACTAGGTGTGCAGCCGATTTTTTTTGAAGATCGAGTTCATATGCCAAAGAACCAATTCTTTGTACAATGCTACATGGTCCACAAAACCGGGTAGACAGTTTGTAATGCTTTCCTGTACAAAACATCTTAGAATCTTTTGGAATCCTAAGATATACCCAGTCATCAACTTTAAAATCTCTTGGAGATTTCTTAAGGTCGGTATAGTGTTTAGCTCTATTCTGAACACTACGGATACCATCCTTAGCCAATTGCAACATCTCTTGCATATCATGGAGAAAATCAGCAACCTTCTGGATCTTTAAGTTGCACACTTTAGAAACAACAACACATAGTCCAACATCCAATGTTATTACCATCTATCTAACCAAAAATCCAACTTATCTGCTACATCATTATCAATCTTTATTGTCAAACAATTCCATAAAACTATATGTACCTAAACTTAGGCCTTGCACATATGGCCACCTTGGCTCATCAATCAAGTCCATGAGATACCAAGATCCATTTTGGTGTGGTTGCCACTCTGCTTGAATCTTGGCTCTCTAGCATGTGTACTTTTGAATTGGCTATCTGGCATATGGGCGCTTAAATTGTCTCTTGAGCTTCTACTAGCCATTACAATCACGTCTTGTTCCATTCATTGGAACATCCCCACATGACACCACAGGTTAGCACTAGCAAAATTTTAAAGCATGATGTTAATTTATATCAAAACTAGCTAGTATACTAGTATTTTCTTTGGAATTCATACAACCATGACTACTTAATGCATAGTGCATTTCCTTAAGGACATCTATGGTACACTTCAAATGGCAAAAACAAAATGAGTATAGATTGAGTTCAAGCATGCGAAAGCCCAATGTGGAGGCCTAATGTTTTCAATAATGAATGTCCATCCTTTGACCACATGCTTTGACTAAATGCTAGAAAATTAAAACTTCCTTGCTTTATGTGGAGTTTGTCTTTTAAGAGAAATAAGAACATTGTGACATACCCCATAGGCCTCGCAATATATGATGTTTTTTGGTTCTCAAAAGACTTTGTATTGAAAATATAATCTTGTGGGTTTAAACATAGATGTCTAATATAAGTAAGGTCATGCAGTAGAATTAGATTTTAAGTAATTAGTCTTACTCTGAGAGAGAATTTTTTACTCACCTTGAGTTCTAAAGCTTGACTCGAATTTTGCACATGGGGAAGGAGATAAAAACATTCACAAATAATATATGAAAGTGTAGGGCCAATAATTTTAAGAATGCAACTTACCACCTTTATTTGACGTGGTTAGAGATTTCATCTAGTATTTGATTGGTCATTACAGTTCATGAATTCAAGATACAATGTTAGTTGAATGTCAATATAATTAAGCTCAAGCTATTATATGTTGGCTTTTGTGTGCATGTCTAATCCATTCTCATTTGTCGAGGCCTAATAGAGCATCAAGCTATTGAAACTCAGTTCTTTCGATTGCATGTCAAGCAAGCACACTAGTATATGATCCACACCTTCAAAGACTGTCATGTACTTTTAGTACATCAGTGTTTATACATGCAAGATAATATCCAATGTAGGCTTTGTGGGCCCAAAAGGATCGATTAGCCTTAAGAACAAGGCGGTTCTCTTTTTAGGCCCTCCAAAGTAATTAATAAGGATAATAGGCCAACAAGGGCCCAATGTAGTTTAAATAATACTTAACAAGGGCTAACTACCCTCAAGATAGTTATGTTTAGTTAAGCAAGAGCATTGTCTATAACTAGGCATGAGACATCATTTTGTGAATCTTTTGGCTCATTTGCAAGTGGGAGCTCCTAGCTTCCTTGTAAATGCAAGCCATAGGGATCTCCATTGCTAGGTCTCATGTGCCCTATCCACATGAATCAATGCTCCATTTCAATTGATTGTACTCTTTCTTTCATTGCTAATATGATTTCATGGTGATCTCCATGTATCTAGCTTTCTATTGATATGCTATCATGATTGTCTTGTTATTTTCTTGCTATTAGCTTTACTTCATTATTATTGCTATTAGTTTTGGATTTGGCACATTACATTTCTTGGTATCAGAGCATAGATCCTAAAATCATGATGATTCTATGTGAGCTTCATTAGATTTGATAAGTTTATTGCATTTGTAGCTTTCTTTTTGCTAATTTTTAAGTTTAAAATTTTCAGGACTGATCAGACCAATTTTAGACATTCAATTTACTTTTTTGTTTCTAATTTAATTCAATATGTTTGTAGAGCTTTGTTTTATCTTTAATTTGCACCAAATTGCAAGGCATTTGGATAAGATATGCAAAAGTTATTACACTTTTCCCAAAAGCTGTCAAAATAGGTGACTAGGATTTTGCTTTCACTTGATTAGTTTTTCATATTTGATCTGAATTTTTATTTCAAGTTTCTTTACATTTAGAGCATTGTTTTAGCTTTGATCTGATCGGCATGGCAAGTCATTTGGGTTAGTGTCCAAGAAGCTATGACAATTCTTGATTCCTAGCTCTAGTTTTGCTAGTTTTCTTTGTTCAAAATTTTCAGATCTGTTCTGTGATTAATTTGACAATCAAATCACCTCCAACATTGATTTGATACGATAGGCTAATAGAGCTTGCTGTATCTTCTTAGAGGTACTGAGTTTGTTGATGGGGCAAGGGAGATAGAAGAACACAAACGGAGAAGAGAGCAGGAATATTGCGAAACAACTCTCCCATTCTAATCGGATGCTAGGTGCAAAAACAGTCTAATAGACAGCTTATGCTAAATGTAATCACATCTTTAAGTGTTTTGATTGCTCAACAGGATCTTAAAAATTAATTCATACTCTAAAATAAGAGTATAGTCCACCAAAGAGATTAGAGATGGTTTGTGTGTGGTGTTACTGAAATCAAATTCAATGTGAAGTATAGTTCTGAAATAAATGGAAGAGCAGTATGATATCGCGAGTTCCTTAGGCATCAAATATGGCCATCGTCTTATCAGAAACTGAGGAGTTGTAGACGTTCATGTTTTGATCAGAGTGAGTAAACAAGCACGATCAAACGGCAATAAAAGTGCATTCAATCAGAACATGCATTCATCTACGTTGTACACAGATAAAAGCAAGCTACTGTTATATTACATTGAAGCACAATACAAATAGCAATTAAACAAAAAATGACGGCGTAATTGGGAGGCTCAAATAATGCATCTCATGGACGGAACAACCCATAATCTGTGCTTAGATGATCTATTTATAGACTTCATTTGTGTATTAATTACATTGAATGCTTGTCACCTAATTAGGAAAGCCCTTGTACTTGAAAGTATATGGCTTTTGTGACAACTATACACAGTATAAACGATCAATAATTCAGCATCGTTGACACAGACGAGGACGTCGCTGGAACGTTTCTCGTTTATTTAAGACGACCTTCAGGATTTTTCTCTCTTCGCATTTTTCGCAAGAAGCCGGAAGTGCCCTCAAAAAGACGGTGATGTCTTTAAAACAACTTAACTCATGAAAATAGATGACCTTCGGGATTTTCTTTCTCTTCACATTTTTTGCAAAAGGCCGAAGGTGTGTTAAAAACAGTTAAACTTTTGAACTATGCAAGTTCTCGCATTTCGGAGAAATGCAAAAAAAGCCAAAGCTATTGAAAACATAGTGTATTTCTGCAGACTGTTGAAAATTACTGTATTTCTGCAGACTTCTTCTAAAAGTTTTGTGGAAGTCCTTGAAGATGGCCAAGTCTTCAATGACTTCAAATTATTAAACTTGACATCTGAACTTTGAAATTATGACAAGATTGGTTACCCTTTGCTGGAGATTAGTTGGAAGCCCATTGTAGACGTTCTTCAAATAAATTGGCTAACTTCCTGTAGGTATCAGATGAGCAGACGTAGAACCAAAGTTGGTTTCACCTGACCCTAGACCATAATCAACAAACATGCTTAATTTCCAACATTTGTGTGATTTGGATCAATATTGAGGAAGTTATGATCACATTAGTGGAGACGGGTCAGAATTGCCAAAAAAATTTTAAAAAAATTTACAAGTGAGAGAGAAGAACTTCAACACTTCAACTTTGAAGTTTTGCTTCCCTTGCAATGTTTTTTCAAATTCTTCATTTCAAAGTTTATTAAAAAAAAAACTGATCTAACCCTAACTCTAAGGACTAATTGAGCAAATAATATTTAAAAAAAAAACCCAGAAAAAATTAAAACTCACAGAATTCCCCTGAATTCGATTTTCCACGAATTCTCATGTGACTTCCCTGGCGACTCCTCCATGAATCCACCTTGCGAATCCACGCGATTTCTCCACGAGTCCTGCTGCTGCAAATCCACCTTCCATGAATTTTGCACACGATTTCTCCGACAAATCCAGCCCCACGAGTCATTTCACGAGTCCCTAGCACCTGCGACTTCACCTACGACTTCACCTACGAATTCCCCTGTAGGCACACCTCCCCCTCCACGCGATTTCTTCACAAATTATGGAGATTACTCCCCTCCGCGACTTCACCCCACCCTGCACAATTTCTTTAGAACTCGCAGAGTTTCTCCTCGCAATTCCCCTTATGATTTCACACCTTCATCCACAATTTTCCATGAATTATCTCTCTCCCCTCCGCGATTTCACACTCCCCTGATGCTTCAACCTATCTAATATTCCTAGGATTTGTTTGAGTAACCAGAACTTTGGGATTTCTGGTCTGTCCCAAATAGAGTTGATACAAGGCCAATTTTTTTGATCTGGACCAATAGTTTCTGTGAGCATACTGTTGTCAAAACATTTGCTCTCACATTGAGCAATATCAGATTCAATTTATTGAAGAACACTGTTACATATTTTCAAATCTTCATATCATCTCCGTTTTAGATCGGAATTTGATGCAATAAAAAGCAAAAGCGCCCAATTTCACACGATCTACAAGTTTTTTTTATCAATTTTATTTTCACTCATCGTAGGACTCTGAGTTTTAAGTGGGTGGAGAAAAGAGCATTTAAACTGCTTTTCAAAGTCCCTTGCACATAAACATCAGCTCATTATATCGTAACTCACAAGTCTTTCAATTTTCAAAATGGATATTGAGTCCGAATATGTAGATGACAGTGACTCCGAATACGAAGATCAATCCAACTATGATTTTGAAGATCAATATGAGGAGCACAATGACAGTAATTCAGATCAATATGAGCAACGCGACTCATATGGAGACTGTTTGAGTTATGATGAAAACTGTTTTGACCAACATAAAGACCATGTGATATGTCAGTCAAATCAATCTAATATTGATGGCGATTTTTATAGTAGTGATAGTGATGATGAGCTATATTCACGACAATCAAAACATCATCGTAATTCACAAGGTGATGAGCACTCACTGCGGTACATGAGTTCTATGTGCCAACTTGAACAATCGTTATCTTCTGTGCAATGTTGCATTCAGAATAGCACTATCAATAATGCCACTCCTCACACCCATTGTGGTTCACTATTACTATTGTTCAATGGACAATCGAGCCCTACGGAAGAAGCGTCAGAAAAACTACAGATTTTGAACCAACAAGCAAATGTGCTAGGTAAAATGCAGGCCACAGTCCAAGAGCTGATAGTTGGAATGTTGCAAGAAATGAGACAAGATCGACAAGATGATAAGGTGAAATGGGAAAGATTGTTTGCTAGCCTATCTAGTGGGAAAAACAAAATTGTGGGAGTTGATCAAAGAGGTAATGGGCCATCTACATCGTTCCAATTACAATCCTCGTCACAGAATGTAACATCTTCTCAAGATGTCTAGAGAATTGACATGGACAAGGGAAAACAGGTATCACAAAGTCATACTGGATATTTGGTTGGACTTGGAAATGACAAGGGAATGTTGGAATAACGAGCTCTCTCTCTCTCTCTCTCTCTCTCTCTCTCTCTCTCTCTCTCTCTCTCTCTCTCTCTCTCTCTCTCTCTCTCTCTCTCTCTCTCTCTCTCTCTCTCTCTCTCTCTCTCTCTCTCTCTCTCTCTCTCTCTCTACTCAGAGTCGAAAATCTTTACGTACTCTCTAATTCAGTTGCATTAGCTAGTATCTCTAAGGAAAATGTAAACAACAGTGCTGTTTTGTGGCATAATTGATTTGGACACGTGAATACAAGATCAATTTCTTATATGCGTTGTAATAATTTGGTTGATGGACTGAATTTCCCTTCTTCATTAGATAAGAAATCTTTCTTTTGTGAATCATGCATCTATGGGAAACACTCTAGAAGCAAGTTTCCAAAATCACATTCCATCAAAACAAAGCATGTATTGGATCTTGTACATAGCGATCTCTGTGGTCCAATGCCAACTCCGTCATTAGGAGATGCTATCTATTTTATTACTTTCATAGATGATTATTCTAGGTGGTCTACAGTCATGTTCATTAAGCACAAATCTGAAAACTTTGAATGCTTCAAGAGATTCAAGGCCATGGCTGAGACACAAACATCTACAAAAGTTAAGGCACTCCAAACTGATGGTGGCGGTGAATACATCTCTAATGAGATGTCTGACTACATGGCTGAACATGGTATTAGAAGACAGCTCACCACTTCCTATTCACCTCAACAGAAGGGGACTGCAGAAAGGAAGAAGCGAACTCTTCTCAATTCAGCTAGATCCATGCGACATCAAGCACACCTATATGCGAAGTTCTGGGTAGAAGCTACTGCCACAGCCTGTTACATGCAGAACAGATCCAGCACCAAAGCCGTCAACAACAAGACTCCTCATGAAGTTTGGCATGGGCACAAGCCTGGTGTCAGCCATTTAAAAATCTTTGGTTGTATATGTTTTGCTCACATTTCTAAACATCTTAGGAAGAAGCTGGATCATAGGACAAATAAATGTATTTTCATTGGCTATTTAAATGAACATAAAGCTTATAAAGTTTATGATCCATCCACCAATGTAGTATTTGTCTTTGGGGATGTAATATTTCAAGAACGTACATCCTATGATTTCAAACAACCATCGATAAACAATGCTATGTTATTTCATCCCATTCTACGTAGCATTCAGCCTTCCAATGTTGATGATTCTTCTACAAGAACCTGTAGCTACAGCTACAGAAGCCGAGCAGCCGGCAATACTTGTCATCAGACCAGACCAAGCTAGCTTGAGCAGGTCTGAAGAAATTCAAGAAGAAGCATCATCGCATCCTGGTCAAGCCAACGTTTGCCACGGACTCGAACAATTCCTGAGAGGTATGCACCTCAATCATTCTGGACTTCATCAAAAGAACTAGAGACCCTAGCTGAAACAATTAACTTCTAGGATGCTGTGAAGTGGCAAGAAGCCATGGGAAGCGAGTACAACTCACTTTTGATGAATTAGACCTAGACACTTGTCGACTTCCCCACTCACAAGAGAGTTGTCGACAACAAGTGGATCTTCAAGATGAAGATCAACTCTGATGGTTCCATTGCTAAATGGAAAGCACGGCTGGTGGCTAAAGAATTCACTCAAGTCCGAAGAGTTAATTATCAAGAAATTTTTAGTCCTGTTGTCAAGATGCAGTCAATCAGGACTCTGATTGCGCTAGCAGCCGCATAACACCTCGAAATGCACCAAATGGATGTCAAGACAACATTTCTCAATGACAATGTCAAAGAGGAGTTGTACACCTTCCAACCAGAATTATTCGAAGTCAAAGGCCAAGAGCACAAAGTGTGCAAGTTGCACAAAGCAATCTACGGTCTGAAACAGGCCGCAAGAGCATGGTTCGATAGAATAAACTCTTATCTCATTCAATTGGGATTTGCAAACAATTCAGCTAACTATAATGTTTATTCAAAGCATATAGGCACCAATTCAATCACATAGCTCTTTACGTAGATGATGCATTTATTTTGTCTAACAACACTTCTCTACTGCACACTACTAAGAGTGATCTGTCAAAGGAATTTGACATGACTGATTTAGGAGCTATTCATTCTGTGCTAGGAATTCAGATTACTAGAGATAGACTTCACAAGAAGATCTATCTTAGCCAACAGGCATATCTAAAAGGCATTTTAGAAAAATTTCATATGTCTGTCAAGTATAGTATTAACTAAAGCTTCTCGTATTGAGACTGATAGTGAAGTACTCGACTTAGCGAAGTACCCTTATCATTCACTAATCAAATCTCTAATGTATGCAAAGTTGTGTACTAGACCAGATTTAACATACACTATTAGCACGTTGAGTCAATTCATGTCTAATCCCAAGATCTCTCATTGGAAAGCATTGAAGAGAGTGATGAGATATATTCAGGGAAGTTTAGATCACATCTTATGTTATGATGGAAATGCTATCGACCCACTTGTCCTACGAGGCTATTCCGACTCAGATTGGGTAGGAACAGTTTCTACTAGAAAATCAACCTCCGGGTTCTGTTTCTATCTGGCAGGGGGACCGATTTTGTGGAATTCAAGGAAGCAAAAATTAGGGATGCTTTCTTCAACAGAAACAGAGTACATCGCAACATGCCAACTTTCAAAAGAAGCTATATGGATCAGGTTGTTACTTCACGACTTACATCACACTCAGTTTAATGCTACCATCATTCCGTGTGACAACTTGAGCTGTATTTCACTATCACTAAATCCTAGATTTCATGGCAAATCCAAGCACATAGAAATCCAGTATCATTTCATTCGGGAGAAAGTTTTCTCAAGGCAAGTGATCCTTCAATACTGCTCCACAACAGAAATGGTCACATACATCTTCACCAAAGCGCTTCCCACGATCAAGCATCAGAAGTTTTTCAACATGCTGAACCTGACGAAGATACCAAGGCACCAACCGTGACCTTAAAGGGGACTGTTGGAAATTAAGCCCACAGTTGTCTCCTTGGTGAATGACTAATTTCTATTTCATGATTCTTCCTTCATGTTTATTGATCATTGATCTAGAGTCAGGTGAAACCAACTTTGGTTCTACATTTGCTCATCTGATACCTGTAGGATAACCAATTTATTTGAAAAACATTTACAATGGGCTTTCGGTTGATCTCCAACAAAGGGTAACCAATCCTATCATAATTTCCAGTTCAGATGTTAAGCTCAATAACTTGAAGTCGTTGAAGACTTGGCCATTTTCAACAACTTCCACAAACTTGCATTTGCAACAAGTCTGCAGATTTACACTGCTTTCGCGACAGTCTGCAAAAATGAACTATGTTCTCTACAATGTCATCTTTTTCGTATTTTTTGAAATGCAAAAATAGCATAGTTCAATAGTTTTGCAATAGTTCAAAGAGTTTAACTTATGCAGTTCAAAAGTTCAACTGATTTTAACACCTTTGCCTTTTTTGCATTTTCCCGAAAATGCGAAGAGAGAGAAAATTCTCAAAGGTCATCTATCTTCAGGAGTTAAACTGTTTTAAAGACATCTTCATTTTTTAGGGAACCTTCGTCTTTTTAAGAGCACCTTCAACTTTTTGCGAAGAATGCGAAGAGAGAGAAAACTCCCGAAGGTCGTCTAAAATAAATGAAGAACGTTCCAGCGATGTCCTCGTCTGCATCAACGATACTAATTAGTTGACCGTATACACTGTACAGTTATCACAGAAGCCCTATACTTCCAAGTACAACGGCTTACCTAATTAGGTGACAATCATTTATTGTAGTTAATACACAGATGCAATCTATAAATAGATCATCCAAGCACAGATTGTTGGTTGCTCTATCCATGAGACGTATTACTATTGCTATTTTTATTGTGCTTCAGTGTAATATAACAACAGCACGTTTTAATTTGTGTACAACGTAGATGAATGCTTGTTGTGATTGAATGCAATTTCATTGTTGTTTGATCGCGCTTTTCTACTCACTCTGATCAGAACACAGACGTCTACGACTCCTCAATTTCTGATCAGACAATGGCTGTCTTTGATGCCTGAGGAACTCGTGATATCATACTGCTCTTCCATTTATTTCAGGACTATATTTCACGTTGAACTTGATTTCAGTAGTACCATATACAAACCATCTCCAATCTCTTCGGTGGAATGTACTCTTGTTTTAGAGTATGAATCAATTTTTAAGATCTTGTTTGGCAATCAGAACGCATAAAGATATAATCATCTTTAGCATAAGCTGTCTATTAGACTGTTTTTCCACCTAGCAGCCGATTAGAATGGGAGAGATATTCCACAATATTCCTGCTATCTTCTCCATTCTCATTCTTCCTATCTCTCTTGCCCCATCATGTTGATAGACAAGTATTCAAAGCTTCTCAAGAAGCAAATTTGGTGTATGTTGTTGGGCGTCGTCCTAGCAAGGAGTTAGATCCAATTCAAAGGTATGATCCTCATCAATAGCTCATTTTTTATGGATGTAAGCCAGTGTTGGCCTTCCTTGAGGAAGTGCTCATTTTTTCAAAAAAATTGCATGCAATGTTGTTGATACTTATGTGTACGATGACGCCATTTTGTCAAATTTTGTCCCATCGAGCCATTCAAATAATTGAAAAACAAAGGCTATGTATGAAACGTGTATTGGTTTTTTAGTCAGAATCGGTCTTGGTCTTGGTGAACCTGATTTGCATGGATTTTCCCAGGTCAGCTTGAATGGCATGGATTTGCCCAAGCAAGACATCATAGTGTCTCTTGGCTACCATGTTGACTCATGGTACCATTTGGTGTAGAATGTTGGATTTCTATCCTCTCCATCTTTATCTCTCTGCTAATCTAGATCCATTCACTACATGTTATAAATAGTTGTACAATTGCATACTCTATAGAAATACACTTGTTTCCTAACAGTCTGCAGAAATACAAAAAAATCAGCGGCAGTGTTTTGTCGACTCAGCCGACAGCAACTATTTGGCCACTCTTCGACTATTCGGCCGACCTCGACTATTTGTTGGACACACTGACTACTCCTCTGACACCGACTACATCCTCGACATCAACAATTTGACTCCACCAATTGGGCATTTGTCACTATCAACTCCAATAGTCGAGTTGAACATTCAGCGGCTCAGCAGTACCTTCATCATGATCGAACATCAAATATTGTCTGAAGGCGATTACCAACAATACGTAGTGCCTTAATTTTAATTGTAAAGTACAAATTAAGCATTCTGTTAATTAGTTGGCCGTATATATATATATCTAGCAACTTATCAGGTTGCTCAGTTGGACAAAAAGAGCGGCTTGGGTGGAGGTGGTGCTAGAATAATGAAATATCAGCCAATAAGAATCTGGCAACATGTAAGCTACTTTGATACCATGTCAGAAATATTCATAATCTTAGAGTGGGGTGAATAGACAGTGGCGGTAGAATACAACCATGTCCAAAACCTGTAACGTGGTAGTTAGCTAGCAGGGATGATGAAGAAAAAATGTAGTTACATAACTATAAAAATGAAAATGCAATCAGTGATATGAGATAAAAAGATGAATACTCAAATTAAGCAAAAATGATCTTGAAAATATCATAGTATACAAAAATGGAGAATGTTGGATTTCTATCCACTCCATCCCTATTCTCTGCTAATCTAGATCCACTCATTAAGCTATTCTAAATATTTGTACAATTGCATACCCTGCAGAAATACACATGTTTCATGATACTCTGCAGAAATACAAAGGAATTGGTGAGTGTTACTTGATAGTTTGACCACCTTCTTTTATTCGGTTATCATTGATTGTTTGGCCATACCAGATTGGTCGATCATCCTAGACCATCTAGAAAAATTCTCTTATTCGGCCTTTCTTGAACAATCGGCCGCAATTTGACTATTGACGAATCAACAAGTACACACACCACGACTGGACAAAATCAAATATTGGTGGTGGATCAGGTGATCATGAGGGGGGGAGTAGATGGGCGGGCCTCTCTCACAGCCTTTGTGCTGGGGAGAGAGACAGAGAAGCTAGAAGATCTGTACAGCCTGGGGAAGAAGCTAGGCCAAGGGCAGTTTGGGACCACTTTTCTCTGCACAGAGAAGACCACAGGGAAGGAATATGTCTGCAAATCTATTGCCAAAAGGAAGCTCATCTCCAAGGAGGATGTGGATGATGTGAGAAGAGAGATTCAAGTAATGCATCACCTATCTGGGCACCCCCACATTGTGCGAATCAAAGGAGCATATGAGGATTCCTCCTCTGTTCACCTGGTGATGGAGCTGTGTGCAGGAGGGGAGCTATTTGATCGGATCATTCAGCGAAGTTGACATTGGACCACAAAGATTCCTACGTACAAGATCTAATACATGCTTTGTTTTGATGGAATGTGATTTTGGAAACTTGCTTCTAGAGTGCTTCCTATAGATGCATGATTCACAAAAGAAAGATTTCCTATCTAATGAAGACGAGAAATTCAAACCATCAACTAAATTATTACAACGGATATAAGAAAGTAATCTCGTATTCTTTCTACCAGTCCATTCGACTGTGCATAATAAGAAGCAACAAAATGTTGCTCAATGTCGTTGGCTGAGCAATAGTCCTTGAATTCATTTGAGATGTATTCACCGCCATTGTCGTTCCTAAGAGCTTTGATCTTTTTGTTTCGGTTTGCAACTCAACATTTTCTTTGTATTTCTTGAAGAACTGGAAGGCTTCAGATTTGTGCTTCAGAAAATGTACAACAATTCTTTTAGAAAAGTAATCTATAAAAGTAATAAAGAATTTAGCACCAAGCAGTGATGGTATTTGCATTGGGCCACATATATCAGTATGTACAATATCTAGCAAATATTTAGATATATGTTCTTGATTTAACTTAGATGGCCTTCTCGCCTACTTTCCTATGATACAACTTTGGCAGACAAGAGGGTCGATGTTAGAATCCCCATCATCATGCTGGTCATTGCTAAAGCACAAACAAGTGACGAACGCTACGTTACCACCCAACCACAGAGGCACTACCACCTCACCCCCGTGCACTAGAGCTACAGACCACCATCAAGCGAGCTCGGATCTCAAGTAAAAAAAAAAGGACTGAATCCGGTGGCAGAATGCTTAGCACTATTGTGCGCAAACTCAACCAAAGGGAGATACTTTTTCCAGTCAAATTATCAATGAGAAACATATGCTCTAAGCATATCCTCCAATGTCTGGTTGACTCGTTCTGTCTGCCCATCAGATTCTGGGTGATCTGAAGAACTAAGACTAAGGGTTGTTTTAAGTTTTTCAAAAACTGCTAGCCAGAACTTGCCAATGAACTTGGAGTCATGATCACTAACAATATCATTCAGCAAACCAATTTTTTTGAGCAACTTTTCAATGAAAAGCTGGGCTAGTTTAGATGCTTTGATAGCTAATTTAGTTGGTATAAACTATGCCATCTTGGTTAGCATGTCAACCACCACCCAAATGGCATTGTGATCACTCCGGGTTTTAGGGAGTCCAACCACAAAATCATTGAAATACTTTCCCATTTCTTATTGGGAATTTCCAAGGGATGTAAAAGACCTGCAACTTTGAGTCTTTCCGCTTTGTTTTGTTGGCATTGTTCACAACTTTGAACGTATGCCTCCACATGACCTTTCATATTAGGCCAAAAGAAATTCTGCCTAACAAGGTCAAGTGTCCTCTGTATGCCTGGGTGACCAGCACAAGGGTTGTCATGACACTGCTGTAGGATTTGGTCCCGCAAGTCTTCCCTATCTGACACAGAAACCTTCCCCTTTCGGGAAAAGCAGGTTATTCCTTATGGAATAGTCTTCAAGTAACTTATCATTACGGGATTGCTTGGGATCCTACATCCCAAGGTCATCACTAGATCTAGAATTTTCTGTCAGGACATCTAGCCAGATGCGACCAAAAAACCTATCAGTTCGACAAAGGTCCCGTAGTGAAAGATACAAATCAGATTGGATCTCAACAAAGCATAACTGATTAATCTCTCCAATCCGGCTCAAGGCATCGGCAACACAGTTCGACATACCTTTACGATACTTAATGTCAAAGACAAACTTCTGAATGAGTTCTGACCATCTAGCCTTACGGCCACGAAGGTCCTTCGCATCACAGATATACTTAAGGGATTGGTGATCAGTCATTACCGTAAATTTGGCACCATAAAGATAATGCCTTTAGATTTTTAACGCGTGAATGACTGCAAAAAGCTCCTTCTCATAAGTAGAATACCTAGTCTGAGCAAGATCCAGCTTCTTGCTTTCAAAAGCAACTGGTCTACTGTTCTGATAAAGGACCGCTCCAACAACAAAGTCGCTAGCATCCGTATCAACCACAAAGGGCCGGTTAGGATCGACAATATGCAAAATTGGAGTCGTAGAAACACAGTGCTTGAGAGTCTCGAAACTCTCATTCATTTTATCCGTCCACGTTATCAATGGACTTTTTTTGCGGCTAAATTTTTTTTTCACCCCCTTAAGAATGTTCATCAAGGGCAATGCTATTAAGGCATAGTCCAAAATGAACCTGTGAAAGAATCTTGTGAAGCCCAAAAAGGATTTCACATCACAAATTGTCTCGGCCATTCTCGCACCTCTTTGTCATAATCGATTTCAAGACCTTTATCCGATATGACATGGCCCAGGTATTTGAGTTTAGTTTGAAAGAACTCACATTTTGACTCCTCAGCATAGAGCTTTTCTTGCATTAGAAGATCTAAGACAATAGAAGATGCTCTTCATGCTCCTCAAGGGTCCAACTATAAATTAATATGTCATCCAAATACACTACCACAAACTTTCCTAGATATGGACGATGAATATCGTTCATCATCTGCTGGAAAGTGGCAGGCGCATTTGTGAGTCTAAAAGGTAACACTAAAAACTCACATTAGGGCCCTTTTTGGACTCAAAAAGGCCTCTTCCTTGCCTAAACAAGTTTTCTAATCATAATTAATTTAGTGCTTATCAATCCTACATGGCACCTTTACCTTGGGTTACCATACAAGGTGAGCAAGAGTTTAAGGCCTAAATGTAGGTCTCATTTTCATAGACTATTGTAGGTTATTTGCATAGACTATAATAGGCAACTAATAGGTAAGTTACAAATTACAACTAAAGTAGGGTTAGTATAGGACGACCTTTCATTGTCTTAACTACAATAGGACCCTAGGGATGGAAACTAGTATATGCCTAATAAAGCCTATATCATGGTTAGTTCACATTGAACTTTGACACCATTTGATTAAGGTATATTGTAATGTTCTACATAGATTCTTTTGGGAAATTCGACATCTTCAAGATGACAACCAAGTATCACTTACATGTGAAGTTAGAGAAGGATTATGCGACCACCAAAGCTGCATGGGGTGTTTACTTAAATCTGTATGACATGCATTGTTGGAGATTAGAAGGAAAAAAAACATATTGACCTATGGGTAAGAGGTGATTTATACCCTCATAATCCACTGGTAGATGCTCCTCCTAAATTTTCTGATACACATAGTTTGTTAAGGTTCGTTGGGGATGGTCGGAATGGACTGCTTGGCTATTGTCAAGCAATGGATTCTCGAAGAATCCAAGCTGAGACATTGGCAAATACGACAAACATTCATATATTGAGTATGAATGACAATTTAAAGTCATTGCATGGAATAAATATGAAATTGGAGCAGGAGATAAATGGTTTGAAAATAGAACTTGCCAGTTCTGTCGCAAAAATTGAAGAATTGCAATCTTCAATCAGTATATTTCAGAGGACAATATATGGCTTACAACGAAAGCGTAGCGTCTCGATGGATCAGCAAGCAGAAAATGAAAACACTAAGAGACACAAACTAGAAGTTTTGGCACCAGGTGGTGGTGCCAGTAAAAGATGTATGAGGGACACAAAAGAGTTCTTGAAAAAGACGGTTGGAAAAGATTTTATTGCCAAAAAATATATGAAACATTTTTTGAAGGGTAAAGATTTGATTAAGATTGTGGAAGATGAAACAAGTGATTCAATTCGCTTGAGAATTGCAAAAAAGCTACTCGACAAGTTCAAGCCAAATCCAAATGTTAAAGAGATGGTGTACGCATGTGACCAAGGAGGTGTGAGTCGCAAGGGGTACAGAGCTTTGAAGAAGTATATGAAACGCTCTGACAAAAATGGGTTAAAACGCCATCAAATAATACCTACTTATAAACTTGTTGAATCCACCAAACAAGAATGCAATTCGATTTTGCTCTCTGAATTAGGAGAGTTTCAACAAACATTACGAAGTTAGGACAAATGGTAAGAACATTTATTGTGGATTTCGGTTTTCAATTGTATGCTTTTCTTCAACTAATATGTTTTCGTAATGAAATTTCTGTTTTACAGATTGCAGAGGTAAAGTTATATTTGTTATTAAGTTGGACGAAGCAAAAATCACAAAAGGGCGTAAACTTGAACTGTCACAATCACCTTGATGAATCGTGAATTGCAACAGTTTTGCGGAAGTTATTGTAAAGAATTTTGCATGCAATTCGAAAATCACATATGGTGGATAGCTGCATTTGAAGTTCCTAAGAAGTCTCACGACGTACTGGAGTGGCTATTTGAAAAATGTAGTATATCTAAGATAATACATGCACAAAATGAAGGCAATTTGCTCAATGTTGAAGGAGAAAGCTTTGTTGTAGAATGGCACCTAGCTGCTGATTTGAAGACTTTGAAATGCATGTACGGTTGTGGTCTCGGTGCAAATGCAAAGAATTTTTGTATATACTGTATGTTTGAATCTGAGCGGAACAAAAGTATTTTGAATTGCAACCAACGTCTTGCACCAAATAGGCACAATCTAGACAAAGCTTGGAGTCCTATGTTGAACATTCCTCTCGAAAGAGTCCATTTTTTGCACAATGCATGGTGAATTATGAATACTGGACAAATTATTATTTTTGCATTGTTGTTACGCATGGAACATGCAGCCCATATCAAGAGCAGATGTTAGCATTAGAAATCTAGAGATAATTTTATCCGATATGGGATTGCACGGGGGCCACATGAGTCTTACAAAAGACGTTGAGATGAGTGGAAAAACACAAGATGTTCCAGCAAAAGTTTCAATGGGTGGTGCAAAAGCGAGACATTTATTGTCAAATCATACTGCACGTGAAAGCAGTGTTGAATGGGAGTACTGGAGGAAAATATGTCAATGCACAACAAATATTGGCTCAGATCCTCGCTGCGTATTTCAAAAATTCACGGCATGGCGGAGGAAAGGGTCTTAGCAATGCATTGGTTGAGATATTCCAATGGTTTTACAGAGGAATTTTGGGCTGAGGACACTTTCAAAACACAAGAACTAAAGAGTTGTGTTCAATGATCTCCAATTCAAATTCAGTCAGATAGACAGCATGGCAATCCTCTAATGCTAGAACAAGGCATCAAGAATGGAGGATGTCTAGAGTCCGAGTTGGAAAGAGATGGATGCCGAGGACACCAACATCCAATGTTTTGGAAAACAACGCTAGAGAAACTACGGAAACTGATGAGATGGAATAGAAACAATTTATGTTGAATTGTAATTGATATCTTGAATTCGCTCCCCGATGTACTCGTGTTGGATAAGAGTGTTTCACGTGGTAGGTTACAACATAGGCTCAATCAATGCATGGACATGGTGTATTCTATGTTAAGTTAGACCCCTGATAATTTGAAGAATTGGCTTCTACCCTTATAAACATTGTGAATACTTGTAGATGGTAATGTTCCTTGTGTCTTCAAGGTACAAAAAATGATATCTTGGAGTACATAAGCATCTTCATTGTCATTTTGGAGCCTTGTGCTCCACATTTTAGCTCATTCTATGTACAACTTATATTTGCTATAAAATGCTAGTACAAGTAGCCCTCCGTAACTTGAAAAAAGAAATTCATGTAGATAGCTTTATGCTAATGACTTCAAATTTATTTCGTTTGAATCCTTGTTGTTAATACAACTAGGCCTTATAGGTGTAGTTTGTGGGGTGTGGGTGTGGGTGTGTGTGTGTGCGCACGCGCCGTGCACGCTACTATCATCATTTGTAGAATAAGTGCATTATGTGATTAGGATACGAATCCATATGTCAATGTAGCATATGAGACTATAGCTTGCACTTGTGTGGACATAGTAACCACTTTTATCAACCTTGACTAACAATTGATGACAAGGTTTTACTGCAAAGAATATCAATCTGGGCAAAAGCTTTGACAACTAAAGCAAGAATAATTATCATGTGAAAATAGATAACACCCATAGGTGGAAGCCAAGATCCATTCTCAACACTAAACTGAACATGAGAACATAATCATCACCAAATTGAAAATGAGGATCATGTCTAGTGCAACATTCAAGATGGATAAGAGTTGGAACTAAGTCAAGGCTTGGCCCCAATCCCAATTGATGTGAGAGCGTACGTCTAGAATTTTGTGCTAGTTTTTGCCTTGGATGTGCTATGTATTGCAAAGTGTACATATTGTATACAACAAAGTAAGTTGAATGGGTTCAAGCAACAGAAAACAAAAAAAGTTGAATTGGTAACACTTGCAAACAAAAATTGGGAACCATAGTTAATGCTTTGGACTTTGTTCTCAATTGTAACCAAGTTGGATACAGGTGGTATGTGTGGCAATGAAGACCCAATCTTGAATCTATGTATGTGGTAAAGGGACATCTAGGAGCCTATCAACCCAAAATTGGCTTGGCCTACAATGTGGATGTTGACATAAAGATTGTCCTTGGTAACCATAAGAGACATAATAATGCACAATGTTGACTACCTCATGTAATTATTGCCCATTTGATGAGTGTATATAATGAAATGCAAGCAAATTTTAGCACAGTTAAAAAATTTATAGGACCTTTTTGTTCCATGTGGTGGTGTAGATTTTTCTGTGATTTCTTGTGACATGAGAGAGAGAGAGAGAGAGAGAGAGAGAGAGAGAGAGAGAGAGAGAGAGAGAGATGTACCTCCCATCATCCATGCAAGCAAGTATGTGTACCATGGAGGTACTTTCTCTACTTGGTACTTCTCTCTCTATCTTTGTCATTCTAGGATGACTTAAAGTTTTTTTAACCTATTTGATCCACTTTAATGAAGAAATGAGATATGAATGACAAGTAGTTGGAAGAACATATGATTTACAATGGCTTGAAATAGACGCTCCAACAAGGCAAAAGACCCAAAATTTGTGAGCAATTTGCAGCAACGCACAATCGGATGCTAATGCAAATCACCAGTATCGTAAAACAAAAGTAAGCTTCCAATTCTAGAATAATTTAACATCAACTCTTGAACTAACGACTTGATGTCTGGATCCAAACCTTGTAGAGTATACTAAGGAATATGATAATAATAACAAAAAATCTTAGGCTTCGGCTCGCCACTCGCCACTCCCCACATCGACACATCTTATTATGGGGTTCTTGCATCACATTGCAAATTAATGTTTAAATGGAGTCCTTCATGCTTGGCATATAATGCCAATAGCAAGGCAAAAAAATTTGGAGTAAGTGATTTTCCTTAATGCTACACACACACACACACAAGCCCCCCTCCACCCCACCCCACCCCCCCAAAAAAAGAAAAATCCCCATATATATATCTATATATCTATCTATATATATATATATAAAGAGAGAGAGAGAGAGAGAGAGGGGGGGGACCAATCAGTGGAGAGTGAGAGAGAGAGAGCAATTGCCATCTCCTATACTTTGGGTGGGCCCAATGAGTGGGAGACTGGTGGCTTGACAACAAAATATCATCAAAAATAAAAAACAATGATTGTCATATTTATACAATTTGTGTGGGGTGTTTAATGACAAAAAGATCATCTCCTATACTTTTTGGATTCTTCTTCACCTCCTCCTTTTTTCAAGTCCTTTCAGTCCCTATCCCCATGACACATCATTACCACCACCCCCCCCCCCCCCCCCCCCCTCCCACCAAAAAAAAAAAAGGGTAAGATTTTGCCCAAGAGAAAATTCTGTTCCCACATGGTGATAGAGCAGCTGAATGCCACCCAAGATGTTGCAGCCCTGCAGTTTAGGGTTAGGGTTTCCTCTCAATTTTTGGCCAACAAATCCAACTTCTGTGTCCAGTGTCAGAGAGAATAGATGTGATTTGTTTTTTGAAAATCTGATAAGGGGGTAAATTTAGATGCCACCTACATTTAACTTGATGAGTGACCTAACCGGCACCGCCGGTCAGTACAATTTAGGGTTCTGTTAGGGCCCTAAATTACCACTTGGGAGTAATTAAAATCCAGAAAATCCCGCTTTGTGCATCTCGCTTCTCTTGCCCCATTGGTATGCAGCGCCGCTTATACTCTCAAGATCCTCCACCGTTGGATTTCAGCATAAACGTTCAAATCTTAACACGTGGTTTGCAAGCAACCGTTCAAAGAGTCGAAGGGGAATCATGTCACGTGGCAGAAATCCAAGCGCTGGAGAGGAGGTGAATCTGTGGCAGTGAGGCGCATCGGCGGAGGGTGGCAGTTGGGGGGTTCGAACTCGTGCCTCCGCGTCCCTGCCTCCCCACCGCACCGCCAGCGAGAGAGAGAGAGAGAGAGAGAGAGAGAGGGAGATGATCTCGCGAAGGCAGAAGAGAGATCGATTGATCCAGCGAGAATTCCACCATCGACATCGTCTCCCTTTGCTTTGCCTGCTTCCTTCAATCCTTTCTGCTTGTGGGTTTTGTGTTTGTTTCTATCCTGGGAGAAGGAGAGGCGAGAGGGAGGCCCAATCCCGTTGTTCTGCTGTGTCGGTGTGTGAGCATTTCAAGGAGCAGCAGCAGCAGCAGTGCTTGTGTCGGTGTGTGAGCATTTCAAGGAGCAGCAGCAGCAGCAGGGCTTTCAATCACAGCTGCTCTCCTTGGCCTGCTTCAGCCGGCAGCGAATCTGCCTCCGATCTCACCGCGTCTGCCTCTCACCTCCCTTTCTTCTTCCTATGAATGCTGCCTCAGTAGGCGCTGGCAGATCCCTGTGGGTTTGGCATTCGCCAGGGTTTGATCCCTGATCTGCACCGCTAGCGGTGGCAGGTGTTTTCTGTGCTGATTTGATCTGCTCTGGTGGGTTTTGGGAGCATTTGCTTGCTGGGCATTTGCGAGTTTTTTACTGAATGTGAAGGTCATTTCCCTTTGGATTTGATATTTCTGAAAGATGGCTCAGGAGAATTGGAGTGAGAAAACGGATTGTCAGGCCCCTCCGGAAGCGCCTGTGTCCTGCATCAACAACTGCGGCTATTTTGGAAGCCCTGCCACCATGAACATGTGCTCCAAATGCTACAGGGATCTTGTGCTTCTGCAGCAGCAACAGCAGCCGCCCAGGGCTCCAACAGCAGCAGCAGCAACCGTGGTGGAAGTCACGGCCATTCATTCCGGCATCACTGAGCTAACCGTGGAGCGGACTTCAACTACTGACATAAATGTGGAAGCAGAGATTATAGCCCCTCTTATGTCTTCTTCTACGGCTATTCGTCGAACGCCAATAGCTAGCAGTGAACTGGCAGGAAGTTCTCAGGAGCAGAGTTCCAATCTCATTTTTAATCGCTGCTTTTGTTGCCAAAAGCGAGTTGGCTTGACTGGCTTCAAGTGCAGATGCGGCGATGTTTTCTGTGCATTACATCGATATTCTGATAAGCACAACTGCAGCTTCGACTATAAAACTGCGGGACGCGATGCCATTGCGAAGGCAAACCCTTTGATTAAAGCAGATAAGGTTCGAAAGATTTGACGAGAACAACGGCATCATATGCTTCTGCTGCAACCAGCCAGCAGATTCATGGCCTATGCGTTTGTTCTAAAGGGGGTCGGAATCGTAGTTGTGGTTGTTTGCTAATCTTCTCATATAATCTTCTAGCCATTAAGCCAACTTCAGTAATCCCAGTCTTCGGTGGGCTGTACACATACTACTTTAGTACCGGTTCTGCATCCCATTTTCAGAATTTGCATTTGGAAATCAAAAGTAGCAGCTGCTTCATCATACTATTAATGTTACCGCTCATTTTTTTGATCTATTTTCAGGAGGCAAGATTTTCTGATCAATAGGGACATTGCGTTGCCATGTTTATAAGGTTTTTCTTTTTTTTTTTGCAGTAAATTAAGCTTGGACGCCACAATGGCAGATGTTTGAACTTTGCTTTATTTTCTTGATGGTTTTTTGTCCTTATAGTTTCCAATTCATAAGACTGTCTTCGTGCTTGTGCTTTGCAAATGAGTTCCAAACTATGTTTGAAACTCCTGTTTCATGCTATGTAAATCGGCCTTCTTCCTAAGGCCTATGTTAAACAGTGGTTTTTCTTCTCTATTCTCTTTCAATGAGACATTTAAGAGACTTAAATGTGTCGCAAGGGCCTTGTTCTTTGTCCTTTCTGCTCACCATCACCGACAGATGCCTTAGCAATTGGAAGATCCGCTTTATAACTGTGTAGGCATACACATTTCGCCAAAAGTCCTCAATTTTCAGCTTGTATATTTGGTTTAGAATTCCCAAAAGTTTGCATAGCAAAACCGAAGTAAAAGTTTCTAGGAGCTCTCTGTTTAAATCTAAATATACCTGAATAATTCAGATTTCAGAACAGCAATCCCTCCGAATAAATTGGAAGGCGTGTGATGAAAGGGTTCAAAGTTGTGAGAGAGCCACTTCTTAGATATGGAGAAAGTCAATCTTGCAAGTGTTTCTTGACAGCAAGTGCCATTTGACAGAATTTCAGAGCACCATATACTTTCTTTACCATGGAGTCAGTGTGCACTGTGCTTCCAAGAGTGGGTGGATCAAAATTTGAGAATGGAAAGCATGGGCTCCTTTTCAGGATATTGGGACCCAAAATTGAAAGAAGTATATGAGTACACAGTACTTTTGAATGTGGGGGTCAAGGGCTAGGAGCTCAAGCTGAAAGAGACATAAATGTGGAGTGTTTCCAAATGTTAGAAGTCTATTATGGTAGATGGGTTAAAACCTACGTTGGCTATGACTTGAATGTCTAGTTCACAGTCTGTTTTTGAGTTGTACAAGTATTCAAGATGGGTGAGCTATTTTTGTGGCACTAAAGATCTATATCTGTCAACAATCAGATTGGAATAGGTTTTGAAATAAACCATGGAATAGTGAAGATTTGATTATGAGGAGAGGATGCGTTTCACCATAATGATTGTAGTAATAGAAGTTGCCAAGGAAGAATTTTGATTAGTTGAATTTGGTGTGGGGCATTCTTGACTCACATGATTGTTTAGAGATTGGTGAAACACGTAATAGTAGACCCTTATGAGAATGGTGGAGCCAAATCAAAGGAGCGGAGTGACGTGAAATGAGAACTGCAAGTATGTGGTTTCAAAATGAAGTTTCATCAAGGTGGAATTTGAGTATACAATCATTCATTGATGGGGAATTGCAAGCCAAGATACCAATTGGGTCAGGGAAAAATTAGACGACTAATTGTTGAGGGAAGAAATTATAGGCTAGTTTCAACATAGTAGGTGGTTGAGAGAATAGATTAACCTCATTCACCACTGCAGATTTGGGAGAAGTATTGAGATCAAACCTTTGAGAGCATAGATGAACCTTATTCACCACTGCAGATTTGGGAGAAGTATTGAGATCAAACCTTTGAACAACGAATGATCGTAAGCTTCTTAAAAATAGGAGGAATACCCATCTTTTGATAGTAAAGAAGAATCCAGTGACCGATCCTATCAAAGGCCTTATCAAAGGAGGCGTAGAATAAGATGTGATGACACGAAGTATGCTTGATATTGATTATTAGAGTCCAATATTGAAATCAAACGTGCTTGTGCATATTGTGCATATACATCAAACAACATATATTTGTCAAAGAGAGCTTTCTTAAACTTCCTTAGCATTTGATTCTTAAGCCTAAATTCCTTCCACAAAATTCATGTGAGTAGTAAATTTGTCTTCACATTTCTTGAATAAATTTTCTTTTTTTTGTATATGAAATCAATGTAAATGTATCTACCTCTTTGTGTAATTCATATTCGATTTAAAAAAAGAGAAAGAAAAGGGAAACATGTAATTACACAAAACAAGTTCACATTCAATTTTTTTTTAATGTTATACTAGCCAAGTGCGCTTGTCGTTGGTAGGTGGCCGGTCGATGGTGTGCACGCACAGAGAGAGAGAGAGAGAGAGAGAGAGAGAGAGAGAGAGAGAGAGAGAGAGAGAGAGAATGTGTGGTGAGTGAGGGAGAGTGTAGGTGTGACAGTAGGCTATAGGCATGTCTACAATCTCTCTCTAAAATAGTTTTAATTATATAAACTAGCCAAGTGTGGTCGTCGATGGGGTGTCTGTCCGCGCGCGCGGCAGAGAGAGAGAGAGAGAGAGAGAGAGAGAGAGAGAGAGAGAGAGAGAGGCCTCCCTCCATGTGCGCCTTCCATATCCCCCCTCCTTGTGCCCTCTTTGCATCCCTCTCCTTGCATGCGCGCCCCCTTTGATGTGCCCTCCCTGCTCGCCTTCCTTGTGCGCCCCTCCCCTTGTCCTCTTTGCGTGCGCGCGCCCTCCTTGCAGAGAGAGAGAGAGAGAGAGAGAGAGAGAGAGAGAGAGAGAGAGAGAGAGAGAGAGTAGAGTAGGCGTGACATTTAGGGAGTAGGTGTGTAGTGTGCCCGTCGATGGCAGGCTGCCGATTGTGTGTGTGCACGCGTCGTAGAGAGAGAGAGAGAGAGAGAGAGGGGGGGGGGGTCCGCTCAACCAACCCTCCGTTTGTTGTCCCTGCGCTACCTCCCTACGCCCTCCCTACATCTATCTTGCACGCCTCTCTACGCCCTCCCCGGGCGCCCTTAGAGAGAGAGAGAGAGAGAGAGAGAGAGAGAGAGAGAGATGTGACATAGGGAGAGAAATAGAAGAGAGTGGTGAGTGAGAGAGAGAGTAGGTGTGATATAGGGGGAATAGGCGTGACATAGGGAGATAAAGAGAAAAAAGTGATAAGTGATGGAGATTGTAGGTGTAACTGTAGGCGTGATAGTAGGCTATAGGCACATGTACAATCTCTCTCTAAAAGTTTTAATATATAGACTAGCGAAGTGTGTCCGCCGATGGTGGCGGGTGGTCGCTGCGGTGGTTTAGGATTTACGGAGAGAAAAATAGTAGATCGAGGGAGACTCCTACTCATCCGTTGTCTTCTACGTGCCAATCTTATATTCCTCTCCGCTTCTATCTCTACCTCAGGTTTCAAGCAGCATGCTAACTAAAGTAGGGAAAATTTCCCAATTATACGGTGATCGAGCGCTTTTACTTTGACAGTACCTCAATGGAATGAGACTTTGCTAATCATCACCTATGATGAGCATGGGAGGTTGTACGATTAAGTGGAACATGGAAAATTTTATGGAATAGAACAACAGAATTATATGGAATAGGACAACAAAATTTTTGTTTAGAGAGTGAAAGGTTCAAATGCTTCAATATTTGATTGAAGGCAAACTATGGAAGGCGTTCCATTTTCAGCTCATTCCATAAAGCCCCATAGATTAGTTCTTCCATAAGCTCATTCCATAAGGCCTCAATGAGTTTTCAGCTCATTCCATAAGCCCTCAATGAGTTCTTTTGTTGTAGAGCCTCTGACTATGGTTGAGCCAAAACCATTGGTGGATATTTCGAGGAGTCCAAACATGCCTCAAGGAGGTAGTGGTCTAAGGAAAGGTGGCATGCATGCAAAAGCGCAACCTAGAGCTCCATTGTATCCAAAGTTTGAGAATGAGAAATCTGTCTTGGAGATGATGTTTTAAGCCTATCTAAAAATTTGTTGTTGGCTGCTCTATTTTATAGTTCACATCGTTGTCTTTTTTTTTCCAGTTTTCTTTAGAGATTACAAAGACATTTGATTGAAAGCTATGTTGTTTTGAGAAAATTTGCTGCATTGCTTATTTTGAGAAAGGAATGCTCTAAGATATTAAAATCTTGTTACAAATGGGAGAGACTGCTCTTTGAAAAACAACTCTCCTTTGCCATCTATAGGCATAACATTGCATTCAACAATAATATAGCAAGTAATAAGTTGTTCAAAAGTTTTTACAGGTGACAAAAAAATGTGATCTCATAGAGAGTCTACTACACTTTCGACCAACTGACTTTTCCCCATCCAACTTGCACACAAGACACAAGTGGACCACATGAGCGACATGGCTCAAACTGAGGAAATCCCACTGCCACCATGAGACTTACATCCTCCATCTAGCTAGACTGACATCCTATCAGACACTTACAAGCACAAACCTGTAATGCTAACATAAATGAGTGATTGAGGCTCAACATGAGGAAACCTTACTGCCACCATAAGATTGTACTCACCATATAGACAGCTAGTAGACATAATGACAAGTCAAAGAGCATACCAAATGATTACTTTGTTTTTGATGTAGCAAATGCATAAACACATATAACTCCGACACAAATCTAGACTCCCGTGCAAGGTAACATGCAAGCCCAAACACACTCATGCAAACCAACACAAATGATAAAGTTTCAAATACATGGCCTGCCCCTAAGTGTTATCCTTCCGCTGCTACACCATTGGTCTCCAAATCAGATCCTCTCGATCATGGTCCCACACTTGTAACTTAGATGTCGTCACATCCAAGAATAACCAATTGATGTCACCATACATCATCCAAAGATCTCCCATGATCTAATGAGCGCTCCAAGCCTCATCTCTGATGTATCTTGTAGTGGGCCATTTCCTATCCTACCCTCAACCCTGATCCAAACACACAAGCATCAAGGAGACGAGGTTAGTTGTCACGCGGAGGTTCGTTCCCATGAAAGCGATAGCATATTCCAAAATCCAACATGAGTAGATGATTCTTAACACTAAGATCCATTAACACTACAATTACACTATCAATTAACACTACAACCATTAACCCTAAACCACAATGATAGAAGCTCTCTCTCTCTCTCTCTCTCTCTCTCTCTCACACACACACACACACACACACACACACACACACACACACACACACACACACACACAAGCATAAGAACATGCAATCCCAATAAGCATCAAATCCAACAAATAGCAAATCCAAAGAGAACATGAGAGTTAGTGGAGAAGAGATAGAGAGCAAGGACAGGCCACATCCATTTCATAAGAGGGCCAACCTCTCATCCCTATACAGGCCTGCCTACCATTTGAGAAGTGCGGGATAGATTTTGTGGGACCTATCCGCCCAGGTTCTTCCACACGAAAGAGCTACATATAGTAGCTACTGATTATTTACCAAGTGAGCTGAAGCAAGGGCTGTAGCCAAGGATAATGCTAAAGCAAAAACATGGTTTCTTCTGGAGTAGGTTATAGGGAGATTTGGAGCCCCAAGAGAGTTAATATCAGATAGAGGAACTCACTTTCTAAATAAGACCATAGAAAGTTTGACTGAACAACTGAGCATAGAGCATAAGAAGAGTACCCCCTATCATCCTCAGGCCAATGGATAGGCTGAGAGTACAAACAAACAATTGTAAGCAATCATAAAGAAAACGGTGTCTGAAACAAAAAGAGACTGTACTTAGCATTATGGGCTTACAATACGTTCTATAAAACTAGCATGAATCACACACCACTTTTTTTGGTTTATGGATAGAAGTGTGTCCTACCCATAATGATAGAACTACCCACATTGAGATTCGCCATGACACATGATTTGGGGATGAAAGAATCCATGCAGCAACGTATCGATACATTGGAGGAGGTAGATGAACAAAGACTAGCCTCCCTAGTCCATCAGGAGACCTTTAAAAAATGGATGAAGTTGACTCACAAAAGATTAAATGTTACTCTTTTTCCTAGATCAACTAGTACTATTCAGAGATCCACGCCATGATCTTATGCCCCAGAAGTTGGTTTTTAGGTGGAGTGGACCTTATGTTGTAAAGAAACTCTACGAAGTGGTTGATCTATCAGGCGAGGTGTTCAAACACTGAACCAACATTGATAAAATCAAACCTTATTACGTCTAGAGTGAGGTGGAGGTTTTACTTGTACAATGTATAATATTGTTATATTTTATTTTCAAGGTTGGATTTAAAAGAACGAAAAAGAGAAAAATTAGTGGATGAGATTGATATGACAAACAAGGAGACCTATAAAAAACAAGGTCGAAACAACACCAAGATAAATGAATGGGGTTTTGGTTTATCTCTACCTATGGCAGAGATAATACAAGCCAAGGTGAGAATTTTTACTGTGGATATAGTATCCATGGATGTTAGGATAGATTCAAAGCTGATGTGGGAATGGGACAGTCAGGATGACTTGTCCTACTTATCTTTTATGTGGGAACTTGGATTAGTGGAAAGGGCTTTAATAGATTGTGAGTATGACAGCCCTTGTCGATCACACTATGATGATGATAGCATCTATTTCAATATAGATATCATAGATGAAAGAACCTTGGATGAAATTTCAGAAGTAGTCCCTGTCAGAAAGACAATCTATGCCTATTTTCAACCTGCCAAACAAAGTGTTTCCAGAAGATTGCGACACAAGATTACTACCTTTATGGGTGGTCTACACTTGGGTACGACTATTGTCACCTACTCACCTCATCTAATGAACATCTAGAAGACAGACGAGTTGTAAAAAAAAAAAAGTTCGGTTGGAAGTTTGGAGGAGTGCCTGAAATAATCTCATGAGACAATGAAGGGAGATGAAAATAAACCGCACTCTTTTTGATGGGGCCTCTAGAGATACTGAGCAGAGGGGGGCCAGTGGTGTAATCTTAAGGGAGGGAGAAGAAGTGGCTAGCACGGGAGTTTTTATCGGTAAGGGATTCACCAACAACATGGCAGAGTTTAAAGCACTTATTTTGGGTTTGCAAATGACATTGAAAGCACAAAGAAGGATATCTTCTATAAAAATTATAGGAGACTCACAACTTGTGATATATGGTATGAACGGGAAATACCGAATTGTAGATCGAAGACTGAAAGCCTATGTCGCAGCCGCCCACGAGATCAGAAGACACTTTTGCCACATAGAGTGGATTCAGATACCTAGGCATAGAAACAACGATTGTGACCTCCTGGCTAATCTAGCATTTCAACATGATTTATACTACTATTCTGCACCAGAAGAGTGGAATTCACCACGATTTAGTTCTACGATCGACTTATGGGTAGCCCTAAGGACTGAATCCGCCTATGGAATACAAAGGGTAGAGAAGATTCTTTGTCAAAATTCAGAGACCCAGCACAGTCTTGTAACACAATTACAAGCCTTTATATGCCAGGAATTAAATAAGACATATTTAAAGAGTTTTGGTGGGAAGATAGCTCAAGGGATTATGAATACAACATAGGAAGGAATATGTAATTGTATTGTTATTTTTCTTTTATATTGCCTCAGGGACAGGTACAACTTTTCAAATTATCATATTATGGGAACCCCACAACAATCGGGCATTCCCATGATAGGTAGAGAAACACTTAGGGATCTGTTGACAAGTGAAAAGGCAAGGTCAAAGAGAGAGATATTTGATTGTAAGAAAGAGATCAAAAAATTAGAAAAAGCTGACATTAGGAGCAAAAACGAATCATAGAGCCTAAGGAAAGATCGGGATTTTTGGAAGCATGAGCATAAGGACTTGGAGGTGGAAGTTAAGATTCAGGAGATCTGATACAGAGAACAACTGAAAAGTCAAGAGAGAATTATAGCTAGTCTGTGTGCTGAACTAGCTGCTACAGAGACACTTCCCCTACTAGCCAAAAAGCTGTGCGAATACCAGAAAATAGAATAAAAGATAGATCCCACACCGGAGTATCGAGACCCTTTTCCTACATATCCTGCTAAAGGGAGGGAGATATTGGCTGATAGGAAGTTTATGGAGGACTTCGATTCATATGTGTTATACCTTCCTAGTGTAGAATTTGAGTAATCATACTTTTGACATCCGACCTTCTGCCATTACTCAACCCCTGTTCAAATGGCCTATAATCCCAGGTTCTTTTGAAACTTATATAGATTTATGTCAAATCCTAGAAAGATATGCCATCCTAGCTAGATATAACAAAGACACTACAGTGAGACTAGCTGGGTAATATTTTGAATGCTTGGTAAGTTGGTTAATCATACCCTGGGGCCATCTAAATAAACCTACGAAGATCAATCCAAAGAGAAGGTGGTGCAATTCCAATGAAGTCATGGAGGAAGGTTTTGATGCAATTCTATATTTGAAGATTCGAGACAAGTCTGCCAAAGATTGGAAGGTCCTAAACAAAATGTTTTTACATCAATTCTTACAGGGCACATATATGATTTTTATAGATGGTCTTGATACCAAGTTTACGCATACTTTTGGGAAAGAAATAATAGGCTTGAGGACAGATGTATGCAGAAGAGCCTATCAGTAGATAGGAAATACATATGAAAAAAAAAAAACCATGCTCGCATCATATATGCACGGATTGTGTGAACCACCTTTTTCAATACCAGCTGATCCATGCCATGCATTATGCACTTTGTGGAAAGGAAAATGGGCATCGATCTTATTCTGAATTGAGGGCATGAGTGCATAATTTAGGAGCATAGGGTGGGTCAAAGAGAAAAAATAGGGACATTGAAAACATTACAACTGGAATAGTGCTTGTGAAAAACTGGTGCTCAACTCACATTCGGGGGATTTGTAGAATGTTCAATCATTGTGCTCATGGAAATACTTCAATAGAATGTGCTAGGTTTTGGAGTAAAAAACAAGATCCTCAGTGAGGTGGTTCGCACTTTGGCTGTCCATATTCATTTATTTAATTTATGGTATCAAATTTCAGTACTAGATTGTTGATTTCCAATTGTAGCACAACATGACTTCAATCTTAATGTCATCAAAGTAAAGTCGGTCCTATCTCAGACAAGCTGAATGGATCTAATTACTACTTGTGTAAATTTAAGATGAAGACCTTGCTAATCGCCAACACATTGTTGGATGTTGTCATATGTATCAAAGTGAAGCTTGAAGACGACACAACTGACTCAATATATCAGACACTTAGATTGGCCACATATCTGAAGCTCAAACTTCGAAAGAAGTATGGGACATCCTAAGCTCACTATATGATGTGAGGGACGTAACTTTCAAGTTATATCAATGAAGAAAATTCTTCACTCTCAAGATGTCAAATGGTGATTCACTTCATAATCACGTTAACTAGTTTAAGAATCTCTTGCAATAGATGGCCACCATTGTCGGTTCGATCGTAGACGATCAAGACACAACTATGATATTGCTTTCAAGCTTGCTCTCTACATATGAGAACTGGGCGATGATCATATCGACACACTCAAATTTAACTCATACTAAAGTTAACACTATGTTGCTGCAAGAAGATAATCGAACAAGTCAAGACGCTTCATCAACTTCATCATCTCATGCTCTATATGTCAACAAAGGCTCAAAACGAGATAAGCAGAATGTTGCCGCAAGAAGATAATCGAACAAGTCAAGACGCTTCGTCAACTTCATCATCTCATGCTCTATATGTCAACAAAGGCTCAAAACGAGATAAGCAGAATGGCTCTAAGCAGTCCACATCAAATCAGAAATCGACGCAAAGTCAAGAACAATTTTCAAATCCACAGTCGAAGAAGATGTTTTGTAAGTATTGCAAGTGCACTAGTCATGAGATCCAAGATTGCAGGGTACTCAAACTGAAGAATGTCAGCAAGCAACCAGATCAATAGGCGAATGCAGTCACAACACCTCTCGACATCGACACAGATGAAGGCTCATTTATGGTCAAAGACCAAAAAGCACTATTGGATAATTCCTGATTTCTAGATTTTGGAGCTACTCAACGTATGACCAATCATCTGAACATTTTCACTCCTATACGCCTTACAGTAGAAAGAGATACGTTCATCTTGGCAACAATAGCACTCATATTATCGAAGGTGATGGCACTATAAGTTTGAAATTCTAGCATGATCAATTCAAACTACTATCAAACGTTTTGTATGTATCTAAAATCTCTATGAATCTGTTATCAGTAAGTAGAATCACTGATTTAGGTCATAGGGTAGAGTACGAGTCCGATCAATACTGAATTATCGATAAGACAAGTAAGGTCTTTGCACTCGACAAGAGGCATGAATACTTATATAGATTGGCACATTGTTATTATGATACTAGTCAAGTTTTGAAAACCTCTGTTCTTGTCAATAAAGCATTACTATGGCATTATTGTTTAGGAAACTTGAATCATACATTTGTTTCATACATGTCTAAACAATCCCTAGCACTTGAACTTAACTATCCAGCCGACAAAGTTGGCCTCCCTGTCTGTCATAGCTGCATTTCTGGAAAGCAAACTAGGATTCCCTTTAGATAGAGTCATAGGCATGCAGCAAAAGATTTGTTAGACGTTGTTCATTTAGATATATGTGGTCCAATGCAAACTTCGTCGTTGCTTGATGGAAAGTATTTTATTACTTTCATTGATGAATATTCGAGAAGACCAGCTATGTATTTCATTAAGCAAAAATTAGAGGCTTTCAAAATATTTTGACAATTCAAAGAGCGTATAGAAAATCAAACTGGTAAAATAATCAAAGCACCGAGGTCCTACAACGGGGATATATCTCTACCGAATTCAAGGAGTATTGCCTTAACAACAGCATTGAACAACAATACATTACCTCCTATTCGCCTCGGTCAAATGGTCTTGCTGAGAGAAAGAACAGAACCTTAGTCAAATCGGCAAAGTGCATGCTAGCACATGTGACAATTCCGAAGTCCTTCTAGGCTGAAGTTGTTTTCACTACAGCCTATATTTAGAACATATGTGTGAAGAATTGAAAAAGATTATCTATGTTAGATATAGGGGTCTTATGTTTTTTACATCAAGCATCTAGGTGTAGGATGTTGATAGGAATAAATTTGGCATAGATGGCAAATTATGCATTTCCACTTGTAATGCCACTATTGAGCCAAAATAGAGTAAGAGGCTAAACACTTGCTAATTAGAGTGTAGACAAGTGTAAAGTTTTTGTTTGATGAATTCCAAGAGGTCCAATAGGATTTAGAGGTGGAACCTTGTGAGGTCCAATAGGAAATTGAGGTGTGCTTGAATATAGTCCAATAGAATTAAGAGGTGCATAGATCAATGATCCAATAGGATCAAGAGGTGACAAAATATGGTCCAATCATAGTTAAGCATAGTGGTAGCTCGTGGACCTACTAGTATCATTGTACTCCTCATTTTGAAGTCAATTGATTTTGTGATTTCATGGATTTTGTGAGTTATTGGATTTCTAGCTTTCTCTCTCTACCCGAGAGCTCTTGATGCATTTTCTCTCTCTACCCAAGGAGAGCAGCTTGTTTTTACTTAGATTATTTTTTGAATACTTCCCACACGTGTGAGTGAGAGTTGGAAGTGATTGAATGCATGTAGTAGTGTGTTTTTGCCATAGGATTCAAGATTGATCTTGAATCTCAATCTAGTCTTGATCTTGGTGCATCTACACACCTTAGGAGATCACAAGTACATGTAGTGGACAGTCCACACGTGTGAAATTCAACATGGTATCAGAGCCTACCTAAGGTTACCATGCATTTTGATCCATCTAAGTGAAAAAAGTTTCATCAATCTTGAGCTAGAAGTTGTCAAGGCCCATTTTCCTAGCTATCTTGTTCAGTCTTGGATCAAAAGAGATCAAAAGGACATTGATTGGGTCTGACCTGGTACTGTACGGAATCAGGTGCTCAGACACGTGTGAGGAACATCTAATTTCAATTTGGAAGTCCTCTCTCATGTTTAATCCATTTATCTTGCTTGATAGCTTGTTTTGAAGCTATTTTTGTCTAGTTTCTGTTGCAATCAGTTTCATTCCATTTGGTTGTGCCAATCAAAAGTTATAAGCTTTTGAAGAGGGTTAGGTAGGGCACCTAGACCTGGGTGGACACATTTGGTTTGGTCAAGAGATTGCTTGGTTGATCCAAAATCACAGTGGTATGCTTGCCAATCTCATCTATATGTGATCTAGGCACTGTTTTGAGATCTTAGCCATTTTGTTTCATGCAATATCATTGTATTTGAGTCAAATTTGGTTTTTTAGTGTATTTCACACATGCTAAGAGTGTTAGATCCTAACTTTGCCTATACTCCATCATTTGATGTGAAATAGATCTTGTTTTAGAGAGATTTGAGTAGCTAGTGAGAATCAATTCACAAATTGTTGTAAGATCTTTCATAGGAAGAGATAGTACTCAATTATTGGATCCTATTGAAAGTGTGTAACAACATTTATTGTTCATCATTTGAGTTTTCTTCACTTCAAATGTCTTCAATGGGTTCATCCTTGTTGGAACCAAGTGAAAGATTGACCACTTCAAATTATTCAATTTGGAAAATGAGGATGGAGTCCATCTTGATCCTTCAAGACGTGATGGACATAGTTCTTGGCCTTGAAGAATTTTACATAACCAGATCTAAGCCAAGTTTGGCCTAAAAGTCTCAAACTTTTCTTTACTTAAAGCTTTCGTAAATATATCAGCAACTTGTAATAACGTAGAACAATGTACAATACTTATATCTTCAGATTGTAGCTTCTCACGCACAAAGTGATATTTTACCTCAATATGTTTTGTCCTTGCGTGAAAGATAGGATTCTTAGCCAATTGTATTCCACTTTGACTGTCACAGAAAATAACAGTAGGATTTACCTGCTTCATGCCAATCTCACATAACGACTTACGTAGCCAAACAGCTTCCTGGGTAGCAGAACTCAACGCTTTATATTCGGCTTCTATAGAAGAAAGAGAAATAGTATCTTGCTTCTTGCTAGACCATAAAAAACAACCGCTACCAAAATTGAAGGCATAACCTGTTGTTGACTTTCTATCATCTATACTTCCTACCCAATCAGCATCAACGTAACCCTGCAACTTAGGTAAAATACTTTGTCTTTTGTAGATTAGGCCAAGGTGTACCTTTCACATACGTCAAAGTCCTTTTTGCAGCTTTCCAATGGTCCATAGTAGGTGATGACATGAATTGGCTAATCAAACTTACATCATAGCAGATATCAAGACGTGTAGTTATAAGATATATCAAACTCCCAACTAGCTGACGAAATAGAGTAGCGTCAACATGTGCACTATCATCAATACGAGATAATTTCTTACCAGCTTTACAAGGGGTGATGGAAGGTTTGCATCTGTCATGTGAAATCTCTCCAATAATTGCCCACATACTTGTTTTGACATAACTTGATATCACTGCCAGTTTGCCATACTTCGACACCCAAGCAATAGTGCATAAGATATGAATCTGTCATCTCAAACTGCTTGCATAAGTTGGCTTTGATAGAACGAGTGAGGTTCTCATCATTGCCCGTGATAATGATATCATCAACGTAAAGTACAATCAAGGCAATGCTATCATCATTTATAAGAACATAAAGGTATGGATCTGAATTTGTTCTTACAAATCCATGAGAAAGAAAGTAATTGTCAATGCGTCCATACCATGCGCGTGGCGCTTGCTTAAGGCCATAAAGTGCTTTGTGTAGTTTACATACCTTCCGTTCTTGCCCTTTTGCCATGAAGCCCTGTGGTTGGACCATGTAAACTTCTTCCTCTAGGTCACCATTCAAAAATGCGGACTTCACATCCATTTGATGGATCTTCCACCCAAAATGAGATGCTAGGGCAATGATAAGGCATAGCGTAGTCCACTTAGCCACTGGAGCAAATGTCTCTTCATAGTCAATTCCTTTGCTTTGCTCATAACCCTTCACTACTAGGCATGCCTTATGCTTTGCTATCGTGCCATCCGCATGAAACTTTGTTCTAAACACCCATTTGTTGTCAATGGGTTTCTTTCCAAGTGGTAGATCAACCAACTCCCATGTATCATGCCTGTGGATGCATTCTATCTCCTCTTCCATTGCCCTTTGCCACTCTTTGTGATCTTTTGCCTCATCAAAGGTTGATGGCTCTCGACACTTCAAAATGTCACTCATTAGGTCATAGTTCACATGATAACGATCGGGAGACTTCCTTTCCAGCGTTGATCTTCTCACTTCTCCTTGTGTGCTAGATCTTGGTTGATTTAGCTTTGCGTCCTTCATGATCTTTTCATACCATTTTGGTATCTTAGATTCATGTGATACACTACGTGGAGAGTATGTATCCCAAGGAGTGTCTAAGTAATGTCTCTTACTTCCAACCGGTTTCTCCTTTATTGCTCCTATTGGCAAGTACCTCCCCCTAGCTCTTGAATAGGTGGTGTCCTTTCATACTCGCCCTCTCGACTCTCATCTTCACTTGCATCATCTTCGCATCTTCTTCATCTTCTTCCTCCAAAATTGTGGGAAGTCTTTTGATGAATTCACCACTTGCATGGTCTTCATCTTCATACCTATGCATCTCATCAAAGATTACATCCTTGCTAATGTGAATCTTGTTCATTACAGGATCAAAACACCTGTATGCCTTCGTCCTCTCGTCATAACTGACGAAGATACACTTGATTGCTTTGGCATCAAGTTTCTTTCGCTCCTCCTTTGGCACATGTACATACGCCTTACATCCAATGACACGAAACTTGTCGATTTTTGGCTTTATTCCTGTAAATGCTTATTTGGGAGTCACATTTGGAACCGCAATTGTAGGGCTCATGTTTTGCAAGAACGTTGCCACATTGCACGCTTCTGACCAAAGTGAATCGGTCAAGCCCATTTGCTTCATCATGGAGCGTGCACTCTCCATAATAGTCCTGTTTTTTCTTTCAGCTACACCATTACTATGCGGCGTGTGTTGAAAGTCCATGCAAGTGCAACTAGGTTCAACATCAATTGTCACGTTATATTGTTGTCCGGCCGAAATGCTATCAAAACTTAGTATTGTAATTATTTCTTTCTCTCCATCATCTGATTTGTTGTCACCCTCACAATTGCACTCAACTTCACTCCACACGTCGCACGCTCCTTTGCTAACAATGAGACACTTGACCTCCCTTGCATTTGCCTACGACCACTTGAGCTTGGTTGTTGTATTGTAGACATTGGCGTTGCAATGGACTGCTCTGCTCTTGTGTTGGGTGGGCTGATATAATTTTCACTTTTGCATTCTAATACACACCATGCCCTGCACAAGTACTCAAATTCTTCTTTTGTTAAATTTGTTCCCTCAAAATGGACCAATGTTCTGGTAGCATGGTTGGTTTAATAATAATTTGCGAATGAACTGTCCATGTGCACCTCAAATCTGAAGAACAAAACCACATCATCTGTGAAGTTTTTCCTTTGTTATGGGTGCGCCTTTCAGAGAAACATAGATGTGGGCCTGTTGTTAGTGGCTTGTTACATCTACCCCTACCTGGATTCTTCATTCCTACTTCCCTGTTAGGTATGATTTTTCTCTAGTACTTTGTCGAATGGCATTGGCCAAATCACCAACAGCAGCCTCGTATAGACTAAGTTTGAATGTATATGAGTCAACACTTTGCCAACTGCTATGCCTGACCTCAGCAAGGTTTTTTGTCAGTATGAAGGCTTCATCCTCAATGTCCATCATCTATGACAACAAATAAAATCAACATATCAATTTAGCACATCTCAAATAATCTTGCAAGCCCTAAACAGATTAATAAAACAAAAGAAAACGAGTCAAATGTAGCTATACTATTATGATGTATCTAATTGTGTTCAGAAACACACAGTGACAATAAATTTTTCCCATCTAGCAATTCGGTTCTTCCACCATGTTAGCCAGCTATGAAGTTGCTCATAACAATCGTCATTGGCATTTCCTTGAGTCCACCAATCACATATCTTATTGCACAATTTATCAGCCTCTTGAATACTAGGTGAATTTCTCCATTATTGTACATACAGTCCAATATGCTCGTCTCTAGTTTGTTGTTTGATGTATTTGGTAGTATGTTTGTGAACAGAGTCCATGAAGTGCCATAAGCCTTGAACGCTCTTTTCTTTCCATAGGTATTTCAGGTCCTTGTCCAAAAACAGTTCTAATTGCCAACCAGTTTGCTTGAGCCTCATCTGCCATGAACCCTCTGAATGTGATTGCACCAGTGCCATGTTTTGCCATGACTTTGACAAGCAATTTCTGTTGTGGATATTTCCTGCACAATAATAAACAAGTGGGTCCCACCACTTAAAATACTGTTGGCCAAGCCTTACCTAGTGGACCTCGCCACAGTACATTGTACAATAGAATAATAAGTGTGAGTAAGCCCAACCCAATGAGCACACTAGTTAAATAATTTAAGTTGTGTTCTAGTGACTTGGGCCCTATTTGTATATAAATAAGTTTGAGGCCCAAGTTTACAAAGTCAAGTTGAAAAATAAGGAATCTAAGTTGCACAAAGTAGAATCATGTGAGTGCAATTATGCTTTCTTAGAACCAATAGATTTAAGTTGTGTTTATTTGAAGGGCTTGGATTAGAATCCTTGCCCCAATGAAGGGCCAATGAGAGTGAAGGAGGCTCACCTCTAAAATTTATAAGAGAGAGCCATTTCCTTTGTATTGTATCATCTTCTATTCCCATTCTAATGAAACTCTCTTGGTTTCTCCATCTCTCTCTCTCTCTCTCTCTCTCTCTCTCTCTCTCTCTCTCTCTCTCTCTCTCTCTCTCTCTCTCTCTCTCTCTCTCTCTCTCTCTCTCTCTCTCTCTCTCTCTCTCTCTCTCTCTCTCTCTCTCTCTCTCTCTCTCTCTCCCTACGTTGGGATAGAATAGCTTTGGGTAGGCGCTCGAGCCCCCAAAGCCTTTCTCAACCTAGGCGTCCTCTCTCCCTCTCTCCACTCTCTTCTCCTCTCTCTCCTCTCCCTCTCTCTTCTTGCTATGCAGGTGAAGGTGAGGTTGCTGCTCCCAGCGATGGACCCCTATGCTACATCGACGACACAACAATTTCCAGAAAAATATTTGCGCTTGTGTGTCCTCAGATTTCATTTCACAAGTTGCAATGGTTTGCATAGAATGTATTCTGAAAAAGTAGAAAACTATCATTAAAATTTATAAACTAAAATTTGCGCTTGCATTTCACAAGTTGTAGTGGTTTGCATAGAATGTATTTCAAAAAAATAAAAAAAATCATTGAGAAGACATTGAGCATGCCAAATACATTTAAGATCTAGCAATAACAAATTACCTGGTATCATACACATGAACTCCTAGTGTCACCCAATCTTTCACATGATGCACATGATCAAAACAACACCAAGCCTTTTCAAGATCATATTCTGGTTGCATTCTTTTGACCAAATCAACACCAGAAGCAGGGCCATAAGTAGACATTTTAAAAACAAAACATTTGTCCGTGTCATCATGGATTTGTCCAGGGAACAAAGAACCATGAAAAAATTCATAGGAACAATGTTCTCTTAAGTACATAAGCATAGATATGTCATCTGATAGACTTGTTGGTTGCAACTCTTTACGAGCTTCAGTGATCAATTATTTTAATCTGTAGACAAATAATAAAATGTGAGCTAGTTCACTTTTCGATTGCATTTACAAATAGATGAACATAAATGAAACTATTTAATTACCTTCTACTATTGGTCAAGGGCTCCAATGCAACAAATAATTCGTCCATCTTTAATGCCTCCAAACTACAATGTCCTCCATCAGCAATAAGATACTTTGTGATGATATCTTGTGCGATTTTTTTTTCCACTTTTTTATTACTGTGTGTAGGAAAAGATGTTGCAATGTTTCGTACTGCCTTCTTGGATGATTCAAGTAGTACTGAAGATCTTCCTTCTCCAAAAATGTGTTATGCATTCCAACATGCAAAGCCAGCCTTGTAACACTCTCATCATGAGAGACACAATAGTAAATTTTTGCTTGACATGTTCTAGTGCACATGGAGGCTCACCACATGAGTTGCACTTAAACGTTTCAGTTGGGCCTTCCATTTTTCCAACGTTGCATTGCTTTTTTAAACTCCCAGCAGACACTGTAAAACTAAATATATATGAAAACTCAAATGAATTTTATACTTTTGACCAAAGTCCAACTAGCCGATTAAAAAAGATTGGCTGATTCGAGCTCAGGTGTGCAATGTGTGTATGTGCTCAGGACCTCATTGTTAGCATCTATACTAAGTTGTCCTGATATTTGTTTTATGTGTAGTATGGTGTTGACACGATCCATGGCGCAGAAAGCTAGAATAGAAGAAAGTGAAAGTTGTGCAATTATTGATCATATAGAGGTATTCTATTTTTTTATTCCTATTTTAACATATTCAAAATGAAAATTGTAAAATTTAATAACTGTAAAATGATATTGTTTGTGTTTTGTGCTCATGTCATAGTTACAATCACAAGTTGAAGATCCTACTTAGGTGACTGAGAGAGTTGTTGAATATTCTGATCATGTGGATGTCGTGGAAACCGAACAATTGATAGAAAATCATCGGTATTAGAGACTGTTTGTAACGAGGCCAGACAAGCTCAAGACTTGGAAGAATATCATTCAAAAGACCCCACTACCACAATATGTTAAAAATTCACAATTCTAGCTTGACTAGTTTTGGTCATATGACTTGTAAATAGTTAGATGGTCATGATGTGGCTTGTCACACGTGCCAAATAGCATAGGATTCCATTCATAAGGATGTTCTCAAGTAGACCTAAGTGTTAGAACCTTTGGAATGAGTCCAAATTATGCTTAGATACAAGGGAGAAAAAATAGGAGCTATTTTTGGTAGTTTTTGCATTGTTGAGGGATCTCCAAGATTCCAACCCTAACTTGGTAGGGATGAAAGATCCACCAAAATTAGCATTAGGGATAGGTTTAGGGCTACTCATACCTGCCCAAAACCGTGATGGATCATGTATATATAGGTGATGATATCTCACCAAAATCAATCAAGCAATTTCATGTTTTTTCTCTCATAATGGTGCAATTGCTCTCTATGTTCATAATTGTTTGAGTACTTGTGATTACTAATGATTATAGGATTGAATGTAGGTCTGGTGTACAGTACTCAGACTGTGGGAGGCCGTACTTTCACACGTGTGAAGCCTTCTTCAAGGATTTGGGCCATTTAGTGAGGTTCAAGCATAGATTTTTGATGGATTTTGATGGTTCAACTTGTGCTAATCTTATGAAATCATAATCTATTGTTTCCCTTATCATTTCAAGTGTTTTAGGATCCTTATTTGCTGTAATTTTTACATGGTATCAGAGCCTAAAGGTTGAAATGAGCTAAATCCTTGGTTTTCATTCAATTTGATCACAATTTTTGATCTAAATCTTGTGTAGATTGGATCTTAGCATCTAGTATTGATTCTAGAACTCAAAGTGAGTCAAATACATTGGAGATTGGTGTTGTGTGACTTCATTTGCAGGTGTTTAGGTGTCTAAAACCAGAGGCAAAGTTGAATTCAATTCACATTACCAAGATAGCAAGTTTTGCTTGCTCCAAGCATTGATTTCTAAGCGAGTTTTGGAGGTGATTTCATAGAGGAGGCTTTCTAGCATTCAAGGAGAGGGAAGATCAGAGTTTTGGGGACTTTTCAAGGCTGTTCTAAGGTGTAGTAGGCACCTCCTAAAGTGATTTAGGTTCAGTCCAACCATTGCTTGACTTATGCACCAAATTAGATCAATTTTGATCATTTTTTGCTTGTGATTGGATAGTAGATTGTGTTGCATCCTCATTAAGTTCCATTTAGCTCTTTTACAAGTGATTTTGGAAGTATATTAGGTTGCTGAAATTCACTCTTGATCAGATCATTTGGAAGCTTTAATGTTCTTTATAGAAAGAGGGGCAATTCTACTAGTATTGTCTACTTCAATCAAGCAAGTGCATTGTTTCTAGTATTCTATGATTTGATTTTGTTAGAGATCATTCTTAGATCTTTATAGGAAGTCTATTACTGATCTTTTCAGGTCCCTAAGAAGTGGGATAAGATAGACCTTCAATCAAAGCAATAGAAGTAACCTTCATTTGTGTCAAGTCCTTGATTAGGAGACTAGATGGCATCTATAAATGCATATCTTTTGGATACTAATGAAAGGCTCAACAAAACTAACTATTCCATATGGAAAGTTAGAATGGAATCTATCATGATCATGCAAGATCTGATGGAAATTGTAAATGTTAAGGAGGGTGAACCTATTCATCCTCAAGAAAAAGCCAAATACATCAAGAGGTGCAATGTTGCACTACATTGCATAAAAATGAATGTTGCAAATGAACTCTTAAGAGAGGTAGGAGATTGCACTTCAGCTCAAGATGCTTGGAAGACTTTGCAAAAGGTCTATGAATCCAAGAACCAAACTAGAATGTTAGCTTTGAAGAATCAAATCTATAGAAGCTATCAAAAGAAAGGAGAGAGTGCACATACTTTTGTCCTAAGAGTAAAGGAATTGAACAAAGAGCTAGCCTTTATAGGTGATCCTATCAAGGATGAAGAGCTTGTTCAACTCATATTGAATGGACTAAGCTTTGAATTTGACAGTTTGGTTCAGGGATATGCAATTATGGGTAAGCTACCCATACTTGAAGAACTCCAAGGCACACTCATGGCCGAGGAATCAAGAAGGAGCCAAATGCAAGAGAGGATGGATAGGCTTTCCATCCAAGGTGGAGATGACCAAGCTCTCTTCACCAAAGGCAAAGGCAAGTCCAAAGGCAAAGTATCAACATCTAAGAAGTCTACAAATCTTGAGGATCAAGAAGGACCCTCAAAGGCATCTCCATCAACCACCAAAGTCAAGAAGGACAAATCAAAGTTCACATGAGGACTCTCTCATGATGTCCATATTTTCTTCAACAAGCTTCAAAGGAGAAGATCCTTGGTGGATTGACTCGGGTGCTAGTTCACACATGACTAGTAAAAGGGAGTTTTTCTCTTCTCTCTTATCTTATGATGGACCTATAAAGTCTATCTATACAGCAAATGATGAAGCTTGTAAGATTGAAGGAGTTGGTAGAATTCCCCTTTGCTTAGGATCTTCCAAAAAGATCAACATAGAAGGTGTTTTGTACATTCCTACAATAACAAAGAATCTACTAAGTGTTGGCCAAATGGTAGACAATGGTTTCAATGTTGACTTTGCTTCAAATGAATGTTTCATCAAGAAGAAGGGTAAGATAGTGGCTAAGGGCACTAGACTTGGCAAACTTTATAAGTTGGATGCATTTGTGGATACTAATGTTGTCATGTTGGCCGAGAAGAGCAAGATATCTACTTTTACTTTATGGCACAAAAGACTTGGACATGTCAACTCGGGTTCCATGGAGGCTATGATCAAGGAGGAGTATGCTTTAGGCCTACCAAGGTCTATTGGGAAGGAAGACAAGGTTTGTGAAGCTTGTGCCTTATCCAAGGCACATAAGAAGGTGTTTCCTAACTCCATCACAAAGTCATCTCATCCTCTTGAACTCATACACTCGGATGTGCACATTGCTAGCACCAAATCTAATGGAGGTTCATCCATGTTTTTAACCTTCATTGATGACTACTCAAGATATTGTTGGGTGTTCTTACTTTCCTTCAAGTCTCAAGTATTTGATACTTTTGTAAAGTTCAAGTTGTTTGTGGAAAAGCATCATAATCATAGCATCAAGATTCTTAGAAGTGACAATGGTGGAGAATTCATCTCTAATGAGTTCAAGGCCTTTTGTGAGGAGGAAGGGATCAAGAAAGAGACTTCTTGTCCTTACACTCCTCAACAAAATGGAGTTGCTGAAAGAAGGAATAGAACATTATGTGAATGTTCTAAGGCTTTAAGATTAGATGCTTGTTTGCCCAAATCCTTTTGGGGTGAGTCTCTTGTATGTGCAAACTACTTGATGAATAGGGTGTCTTGCAAAGCAATTGAAGGCAAAACTCCTTATGAGATGTTGTATGGAAAGAACCCAATCTTAATCACTTGAAAGTTTTTGGGTGTATATGTTATGTGCATGTGCCATTGGAAACAAGAACCAAGGAGGATCCATCTTCCACAAGAGGGATCATGCTTGGATATGCAAGCTCAAGCAAGGGCTACAAAGTCTATCTCCCATCCTTGAACAAATTTGTTGTTTCAAGGGATGTCATCTTTGATGAACATCATATGCATATGCTTGAAGAAGGCTCAAGTGCTCCAACAATCAAGAAGAAGATGGCCGAGGAGCAAGATCTTGGTTTTGAGGAGGAGCTCATGGAGGAGCAAGCACCAAACCCACCTATCACACCAAGGAGATCTTCAAGGGCAAAAGTGGAGCCATCAAGGCTCACATATCAAGGCAAAGGACAACAAGTTGAGGGTATCTCATCCACTTCTTATTCTTTATCTAGTTTTGAAGAACCGTCTAATGTTGAAGATGCATTGAACTCCAAAGAATGGTATAAAGCTATGTTGGATGAGTATGATGCCTTGATTGAGAATGAAACTTGGTTGCTTGTTGAGAGACCTCAAAGGAATGTAATAGGATGCAAGTGGGTCTTCAAGCTTAAGTTGAATGCAAATGGGAGTGTTAACAAACATAAAGCAAGATTAGTTGCAAAAGGTTATGCTCAAGAGAGAGGGATAGACTATGAGGAAACTTTTGCACCCGTGGCCAAGATGGTCACAATAAGACTAATCATTGCACTTGCATCACATTTTGGATGGATTCTATGTCAAATGGATGTCTCTAATGCTTTCTTGAATGGTTTTTTGGAAGAGGATATCTATATGGAGCAGCCACAAGGGTTCATCAAGCATGGAATGGAGAACAAAGTATGCCATCTCCAAAGAAGCATCTATGACTTGAAGCAAGCCTCGAGATCTTGGAATTCAAGACTACATTGCTATCTTATTTCACTTTCTTTTGTTCAAAGTGAATATGATCCTACTCTTTACATTAAGTTTGATGATGTTGGTATTGTACTTTTACTCATTTATGTAGATGACATCATCATTAGTGGAAATAGTGTTGATGGTATTGAAAAAATCAAGATAGATCTATCCTTAGAGTTCAAGATGGTAGATCTAGGGTGTCTTCACTTCATATTAGGCATAGAAGTACTTAGAGGGTCTGATTTTATCTTTATAAGTCAAGTAAACTATGCTCAAAGTCTTTTGAAGAAGTTTAAGATGGAAGTATGCAAAAGTGTTGACACACCAATGGAGCAAGATGTAAAAGTGCCAAATGAAGATGATGAAAGATCCTTCATGGACATCACTTTGTTTAGACAACTTATAGGTTCCTTAATGTGGATCACTATAACTAGACCAGATCTTAGCTTTAGTGTATGTAGGTTGAGCCAATCCATGCAAAAGCCATTGAATATCCATTGGAAAAAGGCTAAGAGGATTCTAAGATACATCTCGGGTACATTGGATTTTGGGATTCTATATAGAGGAGATGTGATTAGCCTTCATGCATTTAGTGATTCAGATTTTGCAGGGGACAAGAGGGATAGGAAATCAACAAGTGCCTATTCAACTTTCATAGGAGAAGGTGTGGTTTCATGGCTTTCAAAAAAGCAAGAAACTATATCTCTATCTTCAACCGAGGCCGAGTACAAAGCTTTGACAACCACTACAAAGGAGGTACTTTGGATCAAGAGATTATTGGTGGAACTAAAGATCATGGATTCAGAGGAGGCACCAATCATCTACAATGACTATATATCAGCCCAACACCTTGCATCTAACCCAATCTTCCATGCAAGATCTAAGCACATTGAGATATGCCATCACTTTGTGAGAGAAATGGTGCAAGCCAAGGAGATTGCTTTGGAGCATGTTCCAAGCAATGAATGTGTAGCTGATCTACTTACTAAACCACTTCAAAAGACACCTTTTATGAAGTTCAGATCATCACTTGGAGTGATTAGTAAAGCAATGATTGAACCAAGCTAGATAGTGAGGAGGAGTGTTAAAAATTCACAATTCTAGCTTGACTAGTTTTGGTCATATGACTTGTAAATAGTTAGATGGTCATGATGTGGCTTGTCACACGTGCCAAATAGCATAGGATTCCATTCATAAGGATGTTCTCAAGTAGACCTAAGTGTTAGAACCTTTGGAATGAGTCCAGATTATGCTTAGATACAAGGGAGAAAAAATAGGAGCTATTTTTGGTAATTTTTGCATTGTTGAGGGATCTCCAAGATTCCAACCCTAACTTGGTAGGGATGAAAGATCCACCAAAATTAGCATTAGGGATAGGTTTAGGGCTACTCATACCTTCCCAAAACCGTGATGGATCATGTATATATAGGTGATGATATCTCACCAAAATCAATCAAGCAATTTCATGTTTTTTCTCTCATAATGGTGCAATTGCTCTCTATGTTCATAATTGTTTGAGTACTTGTGATTACTAATTGATATGCTGTTAGTTACTATGACCAATTTAAGATTAATAAGATCCACACCACCACCCCTCATTCCTTTATGTAGAATTGCATCAAATTCTGCAATTAGGAATGTGGGAAGCCAACACTTGAAATTAAAGCATGTCTTTAGAGATGCGGGGTATGTCATGGAGAAGGGAGATTTTATACTATCACTTTGTACCACCGAAGGAGGGGTGATTTTGGTTAAGGACTATGCAAAGTCACTATGGGATGAGACATGGGAACGAATGAGTATAGAATTCGATGAAAGATGATCCAGTCTGGTCAGATATGTGTGGTTGCATGTTGATTTGTTGGGATGAAAACCATAGACTACGAGGTTGGATGGAGGCCATCCATGAAAATTTCTCAGAGGATATTAGCAAGCATGACGACTTGTAAGAGCTTCATTCATCCACCCGACAAAGGAGGGTGCAATGCAGATACTTGCATCCATGAATAGAATAAATTGGTACGCAATCTAACTATATGTCACTACGATGTATGTGTTTTTTGAAAAAAATGCAATGTAGAACAAATGTATTTTGCAGTTTGAATGAGATAGGGGTGGTTAAGACAAACCTAAAGGATCAACTATACAGTGTTAGGCGAGTGGCGGAGTGCAATACAGAATATTTTAAAAAATGTTTTACTGAAGAAGAGCTGCAAGAAATTGAAAAGATTCGGGCAGGAGAGGAAAAAAAGAGAAATGCTCTTTGGTATCCACTAATTAGCTACATATTAGCAAGGGTTTTATTTGAGGTACTTGTCTTATTTTAATTGGATTTTGATTTTTTATAACGTTGTGTCTTGATCTGTATTATTTTAATTGCATTTTGATTTGTTATGTCATGTACTTGTGAAATCATTTTTGGGTAGAATGATATCAATAGAGATTTGGCTGAAGTGCGGGAGAAACATGACACAATGAAAGATAATTCAAAAAAGGGAAAGAGCTTAAAAGATGCCCAAAGTGGTGTCGTCATGAAATGGTCCACAAAGATGTCGAAAATGTTGGGAATTGTTAATTCTTCGCTTGGAGAAGTTTGGTTTGAAAGGGTGACAACGATGGATGTGGGGGGCGCTAGTTTTTCTATGGGCCTCGAAAAACTAAATTCATTGAGATGTGCAAATGTGGCAAATGAAACACAAAATACATGGTTGGCTATGGCAATAGGACCGATGAGAGGGCAATTTGGTATTCCCAGAGGTGACAGGGACTTTTGCCTGTGGGTGGTGAAAGAGACATGGTTTACACATCTAGTGGTCCAAGCAAAACTTGTCTTGGCTATGCTACGTGAGCTCGGTATGCAATTAGTGCAACTTGAACGTGCATCTATGTGAAAGCCAATTTGTGTGCTTATCTTTTTTTCTTTTGTTCAATTTCACTATGTTATATTTTTATGTCATTTTAAATAGTATGTGCTTCATCAGCTCCGTCCAACTTTGGTGACAATGGCCCGTTGGAGGAGTACGTAATGGAATATAAGATGAGGTATCGCAAACAATTATTCGCTAGCATGGAGCCAGATATGGATCCCACAAAATTGTCAGCAGAGCGAGTTGACATATAGAATGCAGCAAAGCGGGTTGTTTGGAGGTACAACATTGTTTTGAAAAATACTAATTTCATTCATAAAAGTCTTATGGTTTCATTTGTAAATAAATATTTTGATTGGAATTTCTTCTTTGGATATTTGCAGATATGTACGGTAGTGCCAAAAAGATCACGCATTGGGATCCATGCCTTGTGTGCTTCGCATGTGGAGTCAAGTTTCAAACAAGCAGCACTCAATGTATTCAGAGCAGTATCATCTCTTGAGAGGTGATGGATTGACAGAATGGGAGATTACCGATTGGCCATGGTGTATAGATTTTGAAGACGGTTCTTATCCAAAAGAAGAGCATGCCATGTTTGAGAAACACAATAAAGGTGAGTTGCGTGTTCAGGTCACAGATATAATGCTGCCTGAATCTACGGAGATTGAGAGCTCCACACTTGACGTTAGGTTGAAGGCTGCCAAGGCAAGAGTTACAGAGAGACAAAGTGTCCCTACTCTTAGAGCTACAAAGAGAAATGCCAAAGAAAAAACAGTCGCACAACCAATTGGCTTGGAAAATGTGTGGGTGGCCAAGAAGAGAAAGCGAGAAGAATTTACATACAAGGCACCAGGCCTCAACAAGAACGCTACTAATTCTCATCATAGAGATGTTATTCACATTGCGCAAGGTTTTGTGCAAAAAAACCTAGCCCCAGAGATGTTGTCTATTATTGAGCACTTGAAAGAAATTTGTGTGGGGTTGGGTGAAAGACATAGAAGAGGAAAGCTTGTCATGTATGGTGCTGATTTGATTTTTCTGGACTCTCCCACAAACTTCAAACCTGATGGATTGCAAGATGTTCAACCATAGAACATGATGTCTGAGGAACTATTCGATTCTACAATGCGTCTAGTCGATGCACTTTTCTATGATGTTGGTTGGGTTATGTGCATTTTAGCACCCAATCATTCGACGTTGTTTCATCGAAACATTCACAAGACTGCCTTGCAAATGTACAAGAGATTGTGCTTGAGAGTGATTGAGCCTTTTGGAGTAAGTTCAAATGGTGATGAATTGAAAGTTGCTGTACGGTTTCACACGTGTGAAAAGTACATACACAGCCTCCAAGTCGTTTTGATCCAAATGATTACAAGCTATCACTCTAGAAGAACTCGCCCTCACTAGTATTGGCCAAAAACAAATTTTGCCAATGATCTTTACAAGATTTATGATTCAATGATCACTCTCTTACTTAGCTCTGATACCATGATAAATTTTACAGTTTTTAGGACAATAATGATTGTACTTTACAATCATACAGACTTATTGGTTGCTTAATCAATGAATCTATCAAGTTCTACACATTAGATCTTGATCTAGATTCACTACACTTGGATTTAAGCAAGAGAAATGGATCAACACATCATTTTTTTAGTGAGAGCAGCCTCACACGTGTGGAGTACTGTCCACTGTACGGCCTGCACCTGAAACAACAAGTACAATGATACTAGATAGCAATCATACATAAAAATCACAAGACAAATGACTAGAAACCTCACAAAAGTGTAGAGTGCAAAAGTCTCATCAATCTTCTTAGCAAAATGATGATCCTTTTATGGATCAAGTACATCCATGAGTCTGGTACAGTCCAGCAGGCCTTCACACGTGTGAAGAGTGCCACATCACTCAGATCTATCCATTTGATCCGCAAAGGTGTAGAACAATAGCGAATATGTATATTGAAGTTGTAAATACAATGGTCAGACCACAATACAATTGCGTTGATAAGCGCGTAATCCTGCTCATAGATTCAAGACAATTGCTAAGGTTCTCTCTCTCTCTCTCTCTCTCTCTCTCTCTCTCTCTCTCTCTCTCTCTCTCTCTCTCTCTCTCTCTCCCCCCTCCTCTCTCTCTCTCTCTCTCTCTCTCTCTCTCTCTATAATCACTAACTCTGAGGAGTCCAGTTACTGATAAAAGACCTTCTCCACTATCTGTCCTTACGTATCATGATCATCTATTTACAATCGCTCAATTACATATATATATATATATATATCAACTGACAAATCTTGTAGTAACTTAATTTTACAATTTCAAGATTGATAACATCTGTTAAACTGATCAGTGGATCAGTTCGTTGATGGAGCGTGAAGGCTTTTTGGTCTAATAGCAAAAATTTGTGTATTTCAGCAGACTAGAAATGTGACACTCCTGGTCACATTGGTGAGAGAGCTAACTTGCAATTAATCAGATTATGTCTGACTAAGATGTTATAGATGTACCTCTGTTGAGTAATGTAGATCAAATTATGTTTTCTATCTCTGTGGATTTGAATACCAAGGTAGAAATGAGCTTCGTCCAGATCGGTCATGTCAAATTTGAAAGATAGCATCGTCTTGCCTCTTTTATCAGATTAATACTGTTGCTGAAAAGCAATGTATCATCCACATATAAAGTGATAACGATAAAGGACTACCACACTATCTTGAAGTAAACATTCGAATCTGAAGAGCTTGGTATGTAGTCGTGATCAATAAGGAAAGTATTGATCCTTTGAAACCATGCTTGAGCAGATTGCTTCAAGCCATAAAATGCCTTATGGAGTTTACACACATGATTGTGTTTACCCTCGATAATATAACCTTCAAGTTGGACCATGTAAATGTCTTCTTCAATCACTCCATTGAGATGTGTTGTTTGTACACCCATTTGATGTGTTTCCAAATCTGCTGCAGCGACAAATGATAGCAAGAATGCTTGACTACTGGACTGAAGGTCTCAGTGTAATTGACGTTGTATATCTGAGAAAATCCTCTGACGACAAGTCATGTCTTTCTCCTATTGATGCTTCCATCTGCATTGTACTTGACTTTGAATATCCATTTACAATCAACTACGTTTTTGCTAGTAGGTAATTTGACAATTGTCCATGTCTGGTTCTTGATAATAGATGAATACTCTTTATCCATAGCTTCTTTCCAGAGATCTGAATCAGGGTGACTGAGTGCCTCTTGGATAGACGTTGATTTTTGAACAAGGTAGGCTATGGACTCGTCAATATACCTGTGAGGTGGTCTGCTTGATCTTGAAGATCTTCTGGGTAATAGAGGACTGTAGTTGCTGAATTGTAACATCATCATCTTCTGAATCGCCACTGGTAGGTTGTTCGGAGAGAGTAGAAGAGCCCGGGCCTTCAATGGGAATAGTCGACTGAGGAACTGGAAAATTCAATATGTCAAGTGAAGCTAACAAGTCGGTTGGATGGGCTGTGCCTTTTCCCTTGAGGTCTTGAAACTGATCTTCAGTGAAGATGACATCCCGGCTAGTGAATATCTTTGACTCGATAGGATCGAACAACTTGTAGGCTTGATCTGAAGTAGTGTAGCTGATGAAAATACATTTGATACTCTGGAAGTCGAGCTTCTTCCTGAGATCATGAGGAATCTGTGCAAAAGTAGTACATCCAAAAATTCGTAAGTTTGATAGAGAAGGTTTGGTTCATGTCCAAACTTCGAATGGTGTTTTGCCTAAGAGACCTTTAGTAGGACATATGTTCTGAATATAAGTTGTTGTTGAAGCAGCTTCAACCCAGAAGGACTTCAAAACTGTAGCATGTGATAAGATGCACTTTGCCGATTCGACTAAGGTTCTGTTCTTTCTCTCAGCAAGACCATTTGATTGAAGCGAATAAGAGGTGATGTATTGTTGCTCAATGCCGTTGTTAAGACAGTACTCCTTGAATTCAGTGGAGATGTATTCTCTCCCGTTATCTGACCTCAATGCTTTGATTCTTTTGTCAGTTTGATTCTCAACATGCTCTTTGAATTGCCTGAATTTGGTGAAGGCCTCTGATTTTTGCTTAATGAAATAAACAGCTTTTCTTCTAGAGAACTCATAAATGAAAGTGATAAATACTTTGCATCTAATAATGAAGGAGTTTGCATAGGTTCACAAATATTCGAATGAACAACATCTAATAGACCTTTTGCTACATGCTATGATTTGATCTAAAATGAATCCTAGCCTGTTTTCCAAAGATGCAGTTATGACAGACATGGAAATTGACCTTACCAGAAGGATAGTCAAGATCAAGAACCATGGATTGTCTGGACATGTTCAAAACAGATGCATAATTCAAGTGTCCTAAGAGATGATGTCATAGTAATGCTTTATTGACTAGAACAGAGGTTTTCAAGGCTTGACTAGACTCAGAATAACAATGTGCCAATGTATATAAGTAACCCTACCGAGTGCAAGGATCTTATTATTCCTATCAATAATCTTGCATTGATCAGATTCGAATTCTACCTTATGATCTAAACTTGTAATTCTATTTACTGATAACAAATTTGTAGAAGTTTAGGAACATATAAGACCTTTGATAGTAGTTTGAATTGATCATGCTAGAATCGCAATCTTACAGTACCTTCACCTTCAAAAGCTTGAGTACTATTGTCACCAAGATGAACAAATTTCTTCGTGCTGTAAGGCGTGTAGGAATTGAAAATATCACATTGATTGGTCATGTGCTGAGTTGCTCTAGAATCAAGAAACCATGAATCATCCAGAAAAGTGTTTTTTGACCATGAATGTGACTTCGTGCACTTCGACCTGGGGAGATGATAAAGCTGTGTTTGCTTGTTGATCAGGTTGCTTGGCTGTATTCTTTGTTTGGAGAATTCGGAAATCCTTGATCTCATGGTTACTGAGCTTGCAATACCTGCAAAACATCTTCTTCTTCGATTGTGGATATGATGATTGTGCTTGACTTTGAGTCTGCTTTTGATTTGTTGCAACCTTCTTGGAGCTTTTCTATTTCTGTCACCTAGAGCCTTTGTTGACATATAAAGCCTAAGAGGAGGAAGTAGACAAAATGTCCTGACTTCTTTAATTATCTTCTTGCAGCAACATAGTGATAACTCTGGTAAGAGTTATATTTGAGTGTGTTGATATGATCATCACCCAATTCTCATATGTAGAGGACAAGCTTGAAACCAATGTCATAATTGCGTCTTGATCGTCTATGTCTGATCCGACAGTAGCCATCTGTTGCAAGAGATTCTTAAATTGGTTAATGTGACTCTGAAGAGAATCACCATTAGACATCTTGAATGTGAAAAATTTTCTTCGTAGGTGTAACTTAGTAGCTACGTCCCTCACGTCATATAGTGAATTCAAGATGTCCCAAACTTCTTTTGAAGTTTTAGCTTCATCTATGTGTCCAATCTGAGTATCTGATATATTGAGGATAGTAAGTGTGAAAGCTTTACCATCCTTTGATTTCCACTTTGAGTCTTTTGTGTCGTCTTCAAGTTTTACTTCTGTACCTGTAACAACATCCCATAACTCGTTGGCTATCAGCAAAATCTTCATCTTAAATTTTCACAAATGATAATTGGATCCATTCAGCTTGTCTGTGATAAGACCAACTTTACTTTGAGAATCTATTTGGAACTTAGTTTGTCGATTGTATCGATGACGCTAAGATGTAATAATGCCAACAACATGAAATCAATTCTCTGATACTGAAAAGATGAATGAAATTGAAAAATGTGATATCAATTTGATATCGCGAAAGATATCAAGTATTAGAGCTTTCGCTCTGATATCGAAATAGTATTATGTCTTGATAGAGATCACAGATCTGACACCGTGGTGGTTCAGATAAAGGAAATAGTGATCTAGCACTGATACTATGATAGAAATTTTGATATAAGAATGGAATGCTCTGATACCATGTCGGAAATAGGATGGATAAATTGCAACGGAAACTCCTACTTCCAATGCATGACTACGCCTATCAAAAATTGAACAAAGTAATAGTGATGAAAATCATGTTCAATCTTTAGCAACTAACTTTGAAATTGCTAGATACTAAGTGATTACGTAGTCAAACATAAAGTATTGAATTCTCAGACAATCAGTTACAAAAGCAATACAGAGATGCATGCATTTTGACATATATTGAACATAATGAGAAAATAGTATTGATTTTGAAAAATAAAATTAGATGCTAATGAGCGGAAGACAATAGTGGATAGAAACCACGCACTCTAAGCTATCTCTGAGTAACTGAGAATAAGCTTGATAATAAGTATCTCTGTTGATAAGCAGTAGCGCAATAACAACTCTAAAATAAATCTCTAAAAGACTGAGCTAGAATGTTCAAGAGAGTTCAAGCTTGAAAGCTTGATAGAGAGCTAACAACAATACTTCTGATCGTTGCTTTAGAACTTGATTGAACCTTTTTGAATTTGAAAATTGAGATGTATGAAAAGCTGATTTATACTAAGTAAGTAGATCATCAAAATGCGACTGCATGTGCTGGAGTTTAATCTAACTCCTACTCATCCCAACAGCCCTCCTTCCTTCTTTAAATTTTACTCTCTCAAATGTAACCTACAGAAAATGAACTGTTTTTAAACAATCTGCTTTTTAAACTAATTGTCGCTATAGTCTGGTTTTAGCTCGCATTTTTCCACAGCCGAAAAATGCGAAAAACCCGACACTGTGTTTTTACATGGGGTTTTTGACAGGCGACAATAAGGGCGTAAAAATACTGCATTTTTACATGCAGTTTTCTTACAGGCAACATTGCAAGTTTTACACGGGTTTCTACACAGATGAAAATTGTGAAATAACCCGATAGTGCATATTTGCATGCAGTTTTTGACAGGCAAAAAAGACAAAAAACCTAAATTGCAAAAAATCCGACAGTGCATATTTGCATGCAGTTTTCAACAAGCGAAAAAGACGACACTTGCCCTACAATAGACCAAAGGTGTCCTATTGATAAAGGTGATGTCCTACAAATACCGAAGGTGTCTTCCAAACACCAAAGGTGCCTTACAGATCTTGAAGGCTGCCCTCAGGTAAAGGCAACGGCCAAAAGGCCAAGGATGTCAAAGGACCAGTGTCCTCAAACAATTCATGAGAAGCAGCAGATGCATGAGTATCCCTATCATTCTATTATTGGATCTCTTATGTACGCCTGTCAAGAATTGTGAATAAAAATGCTCGTCTTTTTCGCATTTTTTGCCTGTCAGAAATTACGAGTAAATATGTGGTGTCCCATTTTTTTGCATTTTTCAAAGTGCCTCAAATGTTAAGTAAACGACTCTGGCAAAGTGTGGAGCTACCCTAAGGACACTGTCAGGTTTTTCGCAAAAAGCCGACATTGTCGCCTATTGCAATTTTAGTTCATTTCTGTAGAGTGACAATTTTAGTTGATTTATGCAAACAGATTTTTTACGACCAATTTTCACCACTTATCAGCAATCAATTAAGAAGGAACTGGATGAATGCCAACAATTTTCAGCCAACTGACAATCGCATTTGACGACCTAATTACTTAGTATAAATCAGCTATTCATACATCTCAATTTTCAAGTTCAAAAAGGTTCAATCAAGTTTTGAAGCAACGATCAGAAGTATTGTTGTTAGTGTTAGAATTGGTGAACTCCTGCAACTTTGTCACAGCACGAACAAAACACGAAGGTTGAATGAGAACGATTCGTGACAGTCAACGTGCCTTTGACTCGAAGCACGAATGATTCGCGAATCGTAAACACACCTCTAGGACCGCAAAACAAAAACTACAAAAAGAAACGAAAAGAACGAAAGCCAACGAGAGATTACGAAACAAACGAAGAGAAATCTTTTGCGCTGCCAACTTGCAGCTCAACGGGCATCACGCCCACCTGAAACGAATAGCAACGACAGAGACTAACTAAGTAGTCTTCCTTAAAGTCTCGGGTGGTGGAAATGTACGCTGTGGGTAAACAAGTGGAGATAGTGGAGAAACACTGGACTGTAATGGTAGTGTAGCAATCTAGACAGAAAGAGCAGTGAACATCTCTCGTAACTCCTAGCGTAAATCAGTGCGTACATCACTCATGGCTTCCCTAAGATAATCTCAAAATTCATGCCGTACTTCGTCAAGGTAAGTGGAAGACGATATGCGAGGCTCAGAAGATGTAGGGGAAGTATGCATGGTCAAGGAATGCAGGAAGTGAAGAGAGTGTAAGAAAAGCTTAATATCAGAGGGAGCGGATTCTACGTTTAGCTATCTTGTAAACTCCACATAGTGGAGGTATAAACGATCATCTCTGGATCATAACAAGGTGATGAGAATTTGACAGACATCTGTAAGAGACAGAGAGAGACGTAGCAAATAGAGTAAGAAAGTAAAACAACATAGTTGTGCATGAAAGTCTGCCAACGAGCATAATACAACGCAAGGGCAGAGTGTCAATCCACCAACGAATGAGACACTGACGATCTTGTTCTAAACCAAACTGATTATATAGTCGTTCTATTTTCGTGTATCTCTTTGTCTTGTGCTGTGTGTCTTGATTGCTAGAATAGAATGTGTTCTGTGATGCATAGTCGCATGTTTGGGATCCCGTAAGAGCTTTCGCACGAAAAGAAAATTCAAAGATAGAAAACTGTTCGCGAGTAAGAAGAAGAAGACAAACACGAAATAGTCTTGCTTTTGTGACATGGTATCAGAGCCCACATGTTATCACTACTGATATCCCAGCAGTGATTCTTCCAGACAACATAATATGGCTACGACAATCCAGACCAGGGTAGCAATCAGTCTTGATGGCGCAAATTATAGAATATGGAAATTCAATATCAAAACACTTCTGAAGGGTGAAGGCATCTGGTCGGTGACCGAACTCTCAGAGGTGCAGCCTCCAGAGGGGGACCCGAGGAGAGCTAAATGGATCAGAAAGGATGAGCGCGCAATGGCGATCATCGTTTCATCCATAAATGAAGACCTACTCATGCAGACTGAAGACTGCGAAAGCAGCCATGCAGCATGGGAAAGATTGAAAGAGAAGTATGAAGTGAGGCTGTAGCTTCAGTCATGCACCTTCACAATCAACTGCAATCAATACGGTGGGATGGCAACCAGTTGGATCGGCACGTTGAGAAAAGCAGAACGATCTTCGCTCAACTCGCTGCATCAGGATAGGAGCACCAGGTCCCAGCACCACAACAGTTGATGTACTTCATGAAATCTCTACCGACGTCCTATCAGCCGCTGAGAATGCTCATACTGAGTCTACCAGATATGACATTCGACAAAGCAGTTAGTCTTGTCACTGATGAGAGACGAAGGAAAGAGAAGCAATGATCAAGAGAAAGCTCTCTTCACGAAAGGAAAGAAGAAGAACAAAAACAAGCCAAGATTCGAGAAGACGAAGTCCTCGAATCAGCAATCTTCTTCCTACGATCACTGCCACAAACCAGGCCATATGGCCAACAAATGCTGGTTTAATCCAACAATACCTTGCATGCAAACGTTCATAGATTATTATAGTCGAATGACCACAATCTACTACTTGAAGAAGAAATCCGAAGTGTTTGATTTTTTCAAAAAATTTGTGGCATTCGCAGAGCGACACACCTCGAAAAAGATACAGATCCTTAGATCTGACAATGGAGGTGAATACAAAAGCACAAAATTTTCAAAATTCTGCGAAGAACATGGGATTGAACACCAGTTCACTCCTGCATACACACCTGAATACAACGGTGTGGCAGAAAGAAAAAACAGAACGCTAGTCGAAGGAGCCAGATGCATGATGGCACAGGCTCAACTGCCAGGTCAATTCTGGGCCGAGGCAATAGCTACAGCTGTACACCTGTAGAACAGATCTACAATGACAATGCTGGAGAACAAAACACCATACGAAATGTGGACAGGTAGAAAGTCTGATCTGTCATATCTACGAGTGTTTGAATGTGCAGCATACAAGCACATTCCAAAGGAAAAGAGAAGCAAGTTCGATGACAAATTCGAGCAAACAATCATGGTCGACTACTCAAACGGAACACATGTGTACAAACTCTACGATCCTACCACGAAGAACGTTGTTTCGAGCAGAGATGTGAAGTTCAACGAGTCCACATTCCCTGGACTGAAAGACGAAAGAAGCCATGAGATCTTCACACTACTGCCTATTCAAGAGGGAGATCGAGGACAGACATCAAATCAGAATGCAGAGCCCCAGACTCCAGAATAGCAGGAAGCAGAGGATCGACCCCACAAACAAGAAATGTTCGAGCAGCGACGAAACGAACCTCAAAGGTCAACGAGACAAAGAAGACCTCCAGACCACTACTCTGACAATCTTCAGTGGATGCAGCTTCACTGAAGAGCCAACAACATACCAAGAAGCTATCCAAAGTCCAGAAGGAGAATTTTGGAAGCAGACAATGTCAGAGGAGATCGAGTCGATGAGGTGAAACGAGGCATGGACATTAGATCCTCTGTCAAAAAACAGAAAAGTAGTCGACTGCAAGTGGGTGTACAAGAAAAAGCTAAAATCAGATGGCACTATTGGCCACTACAAAGCAAGGCTCGTCGCGAAGGGCTACACGTAGAGATATAGTGTTGACTATTTTGACACATATTCGTCCATGGTCAAGATCCTACTCAACCAGACTGCAATGTCTACATCAAAAGAGTAGGAAAAGATTTTATGATACTTACCATTTTTGTTGATGATTCGTTGATAATAGGAAATTCCTTGATGCTGATCAAAGACACGAAGAGTCAGATTTCTGAAAGCTATGAAATCACAGATCTTGGAAAAGCAACAAAATGCCTAGGGATGGAGATCAGAAGAGATCGAACAAATGGCGAAATGCACTTGAGTCAGTCAAAATACACCAGAAAAGTGCTGAAGCAGTACCACATGATGGACTGCAAAGAGAAAGCCACACCAATGATAGCTGGAGCCAAGCTCACGAAACATGATTGCCCAAAAACAGAAGAGGAAGAACATATGATGGCAGATATACCCTACCAAAACTTAATCGGTAGTCTGATGTACTTGACAATTTGTACCAGACCCGATCTGGCCTTCTTTGTTTATGCATTGAGCCAATTTTGTTCCAATCCTGGTCTAGCACATTGGAAAATGGCCAAACGAATCCTATAGTATCTGAAGGGTACTCAAAATATTGGATTAACTTACAGAGCTAGAAACGAAGAGAAAGGATTCGAGTTGCATCACTACAATGATGCGAGCTGGGTGAGCTGCAAAGATGACAGAAAGTCCATTATTGGAGGATGTACAATAGCGTGCGGAGCTGCAATCAGTTGGATATGCAAAAAGCAAACCTTGGTAGCTCAATCCTCTTGCGAAGCTGAGCATGTCACAGTCTCGAAAGTGGCGAATGAGGTAGTGCGGCTACAATTGATGTTGGAGACAATCGGGATACCACAAGAGGGGCCAAACATGATGATGATGGACTCTTAGAGTGCAATCTATCTATCCCAAGATCCTGCCTTCCATTTAAAGACAAAACACATTCCTCTGAAGTACCATCACATTCGAGATATGATCTCAAAAGGAGAGCTCGAGGTCCAGTTTATAAAATCAGAAAGTATGATTGCAGATCTCCTCACGAAACTGCTCGACAAGCCACTCTTTAACAAACAAAGAAAGGCAATTGGATTAAACGAACAAAGCTGCAAGGTTCAAGAGGGAGTGTCAGAATTGGTGAACTCCTGTAACTTTGTCCCAGCACGAACAAAACACGAAGGTCGAACGAGAACGATTCGCGACAGTCAATGTGTCTTTGACTCGAAGCACGAACGATTCACGAATCATTCACGAATCGTAAACACATCTCCAAGACCGCAAACCACAAGAGGGACGCAAAACGTAAACTACAAAAAGAAACGAAAGAACGAAAGCAAACGAGATATTATGAAACAAATGAAGAGAAATCTTTCACGCTGTCAACTGGAAGCTCAACGGGCTTCACGTCCAGCTGAAACAAATAGCAACGACGAAGACTAACTAACTAGTTGATTAGTGTTAACTAGTCTTGTGATTCTACATTTGGCTATCTTGTAAACTCCACATAGTAAGAGACAGAGAGACGTAGCGAATAGAGTAAAAAAGTAAAATACCATAGCTGTGCATGAAAGTCTGCCAACGAGCAGAACGCAGCGTAAGAGCAGAGTGTCAATCCGCCAACAAGCAAGACACTGATGATCTCGTTCCAAACCAAACTGATAATATAGTCGCTCTATTTTCGTGTATCTCTTTGTCTTGTGTTGTGTGTCTTGATTGCTAGAATAGAATGTGTTTTGTGAAGCGTAGTCGCGTGTTTGAGAACCTGTAAGAGCTTCCGCATGAAAAGAAAATTCAAAGACATAAAACTGTTTGTGAGTAAGAAGAAGAAGATGAACACAAAACAGTGTCGCTTTCGCGACAGTTAGCTCTCTATCAAACTTTCAAGCTTGAACTCTCTTGAGCATTCTAGCTCAGTCTTTTAGAGATTTATTTTAGAGTTGCTATTGCGCTACTGCTTATCAGTAGAGCTACTTATTATCAGACTTATTCTCAATTACTCAGAGACAGCTTAGAGTGCACAGTTTTTATCCGCTATTGTCTTGCGCTCATTAGCATCTGATTTTGTTTTTCTGAATCAATATTATCTTCTTATTGCGTTCAATATATGTCAGAATGCACGCATCTCTGTATTGCTTTTGTAATTAATAGAAATTGTCTGAGAATTCAATACTTTATGTTTGGCTACGTAATCATTTAGTATCTAGCGATTTCAAAGTTAGTTGCTAAAGATTGAACGTGATTTTCATCACTACTGCTTTGTTCAATTTTTGATAGGCGTAGTCATGCATTGGAAGTAGGAGTTTCGGCTGCAATTTATCAATCTTATTTCCAACATAGGTGCCTTTTTTCCATCAGTGCTGGTATTGTCCTCGGTTAGCACAATATTTTGGAATGTCTCGAAGCTTGGCATTTTGTGAGTTTTGCGAGTTTCTTTCATGCCATGAGTCAATAAAAGGATAACACATGGTATATTGCTACTTTTTTTATGCCACTACTTGAATGTTAGTAATAAGAATTTTGGTTTGGCACATAGTGAAAGATCCCATAATAACATTCCAAAATAAGAAAAGTTTGAAATTGAAATTTTTTTAGCCTCCAAACATTTTGGCCAAATCACATGGTAGGCTGGCATGTCATGTGATTCAGCAATTTTTTTTTTCTTTTTCACTTAGCAAGCCAGTGTGCTATCTTTGAAGAATATAAAAAAAAAAAATTCTAGCTATTTCACTTAGCACATCGGCATGCTATGTTTGGAGACTGCAAAATATATTGAAAAAATGTTTTACTCAAAATTCGGTTCTTAAAAGTGTCAAAATATCTTTTCTATCTCATTATTTGAACTCTTCAACCTATTAAACATGTAATGTATTTCACAAAATTATGATTTAATATCTTAAAAGTGAATATTGTTTATAACAATGATGGTTTGATACTTGAATTGCCATATAGATTACACAGCTTGGTACTTGCATTATCACATAGACTATACTATTTGGTTTACATGAGAAAGTTGAATGATTGTAAATGATTCATAGTGGCCAATGCTAGGGCATCCAAGCCTTTTGTGGTACTGGAAAATGTAAAGCCAATTTTAATATGTGACCAAAAAGAAAAAAGAAAAGTGTACACAAAATCATAGAAGAAAGATGTGCTAGAGATAGTCATGACATCTATCAAGAGACATTGAGAAGATTACTAGCAGTATAGAGTGGAGACAACCAATCTCACTTCCAAAATTGTCTCACACTGAGGTCCTCACAAGCATCATGTTTGTTCATGTTTTTGTATTTTGTTAAAATCCTCTTGCAGTTAGAGATAGAATGCAATTAATATTACATGGCACGCTATGTGCTACATAATTGGTGAACCATGGGTAGAATGAAACTCTTGAAACTCACAAACAATTTACTCGAAGATTGTCAAAACCGTTTATGCCTCCTTATAACCCTCGGTTGGCAGAGATTTTTGGAATGTCCATGGTCTTCTTATAGCCCTCCTTAAAAGCCTCTTAAGAACACGTTCAAAGTTCCAAGGCTTATACCGAGGCCAGCCTATAGACCCAACGCTTGAGCTTTCCGCTTCCCCCCAGTCCCATTTTCGTCTCTTTCAAAAAAATGCTCAAAAAACATGCGGGAAATCGCGTGTCATGTTGTAATGTGTTTAGAAACACCGTTAAAGCTAGGATCTACAGAGAGACACCATACCCAGCAAAGTGGTAACGCATTTTCCCATCATACCCAAGGTACATCATATGTTCAAGTGCAAGTCCATAGCAGAGCTTTTGACATGGCATTTGAGCAATCGTTCCTCTAGTGATACTATGAAGATTCTTACTTATTGTCCAGCATGGAAGCATGTGGATGCGACCTGGCATGAGTTTAAGGATGAGTCTCGACATTTGCATTTGAGGTTGGCGATGGATGGTGTGAATCCATTCAAATTGCACTTCACATCATGGTCCACTTAGCTAGTTGTCCTTGTAAATTATAAAGTTCCTCCTTAGCTAAGTGTCTTAATCTTAAAGCCTGCAATTGATTGGCTTCAAATTTGGAGATCCAGAGAGTCTCCCTCCTGGTATGAAAAGATTATCAATATTCCAGGAAATTCCATATTGGGAACAATTGATCGTAAACCATTTAGTGGCCCCAACAATGCACATACATATTTAAGAACGTAGGGAGCATAATTTGGGAGCACTTGACTTGCATAAACCATTTCTTGGACCCGACAATGCACATATTTAAAAAGCCTTAGGGAGCATAATCTGGGAGCATTTGACTAGTACATGACTTAAGGAAATGGAAAAAAAAGAGTACTTATAAGAATAAATGATGTTGTGAATGCAAATTGAGAATATTGAATCCATGATAGTACGTACTTGTGGATGGTATGCAGCATCTAAAGAATTGACTTGAGTTCATGCTATAAAGTCGTGAGCAGTGTAACACAAACATTTTCATAATGTGGGGCCATGATATATTAGACTTTTGCAGTCAGGATCGCAGATCTTCACAATCTTCTTGCCTATGTTTTTGCCTTCGAAGAGATCGATCAAGGCTCGCGGTGCCTTCTCCAAGCCTTCACTCACATCTTCAAAGTACACCAGTTTCTTGTCTTTCAACAGCCCGCTCACTCTCTCTGTAAACTCCTCGTACAGGTGCTCATACTCAGTCACAGCGAAGCCTTGCATCCTCAGGCTCTTTGTAACGATGTGGAAGAGATTGCTTATCCCTTCAGGTTTCGCCAGGTTGTAATCGGAGATCATTCCGCAAACAGGAATTTGCCCGAGCTTGTTCATGTTCTCCAATACAGCTTCTAGCATTTTACCTCCCACGTTATCCCAATATATGTCGATTTTCTTGGGAAAATGCCTGTTCGGGAAGATTAGGCTCCAGGAATTAGAAGTGCAGATTAATTTACCCATAGAGCAAACATTCTTAAAGCATTGAAGGGTGTAAATTTAAACAAAAAATTCAATATATTATAAAGCTTCGACTTAATTGTTCGATGGTAGAAGTTTGACAAGAATGACTGGAGATATAATTGATGAATACACTCGAGTATGTCATTTCTGTGGTAATTAGAAATCAGCGCATCATAGGGTAAGTTTTCCACACTAGCTGCTTCGATTGATCTTAGTGCGAGGAGTACCACGTCAGATTTTACCTTAATTGACTTCTCTGAATAGCTTATGCTTACCTTCAAAACTTGTCAAAGGCAAAGTTTTCAGCTTCACAATTTTCCATCTTCATGACCAGTGGCACAGAATCCGTGGACAGCAAAGCAACATAAAACTACTAAACACATGAGGATAGCGGTCAGATCCCGACTTTTCTTCAGATAATAAGATCTAGAGGCATACCTTTTAAGCGCAGCCTTGAGGTCGGTTTCTCCTCTGTAATTAAAAGCGTCGTCATAACCAATCCTCTCCTTCAATAATTTTACGTGCAAGCCGTCTCAATGGATGTACAACTGATCGGTTAAGAAATCATCCAAAACAACCCTTTTGACAGCAGTAGAGTTACGGAACCATATAGTACTAATACGGAGCCACTTTAGACAAATGGCACAAATCCAGATCTCAAAAAAGAATGATGAAAATTTTCCGGGTAACAGTTACCCTTGGCTAACATTCAAGATGGCGGACCTAAATCATATGCACGCAATGCAGGCATCGAGCGTCATAGGAGCGCCCCCATTTTCAGTACTCACCTTCTCCTCGCTTCCTGCAGTGCCAACTACATAGCAACCTGCTAGCTTTCCAAACTGGCCAACCAAGTGGCCGATCGCTCCAGCAGCTCCTGACACCAGTAACTGGTCACCTGATTTTGGAAGGGCAACCTTATAAAAGCCTGCGTATGCTGTGAGGCCTGGCATTCCTGCATCGCACACCACATTCAAAAAACAGGAAAAGTTTCAAATGGACAGTCGAGGCCGGTTAAAATCTTGGAGATACATATGGAAGGTGTTAATGAAACACGCGCTTACAAGAGAGCGAGAGAGAGAGAGAGCACCAAGTACGCCGAGAAAATATGACAGTGGTAGTCCTATTTGAGGAATCTTTCTGAGCGTGGATGCTTCTTTTATTACACTGTAGTCTTCCCAGCCAGTGATTCCAACCACATAATCATTCGGTTTGAATTCAGGATAGTTGGATGCAAGAACCTTAGAAACTCCATACCCAGTGATGACCTGCAAGAGTCGTTGTGTGTAATTTCCAAGCCTCATTGCATCCATGTGCTCTAGGTCTGATCAAGATCGTCCACCTAGTTTTAACAAAAACTTCATGTCCTCTCAATTCAATGAGTCTCGATTATTCTACACTCTACGCACCTCTCCGGGAGAGAATGGTTTTTCGCGATCGTATGGTGAATCTGCCGTCGGGTCCAATAGAAGGCGCAGGTAGGCGTCGAGTGATAAATATATGTTTCTCACCAGCACGTCCCTGTTGCCAGGATGAAGCAACAGCAATACTTTGCTGTCGCGCAACTCGAAATCTGATTCTTTAACCATTATTCCTTCCACGTAGTGCTTCAAAATGATCTGCCTATTTGTCGCCTCTTGCCCAGCCATCGCCATCTTTGCGCAACCTGCAGTAGTGCTTCAAAATATCAGCCTAAAGTCCCCTACCATCATCAGGAATCATCTGCAAGCTGCGTGTCCAATGTCTAACAATTATCAACCTCTGGCTGAAGGAAGACGTGGCTTGCTAATCTGTTCTATATCTAAATTATCTTAATCATACATGAAATTGAACAAACCATAGCTAAGGTATACTAAATCTTTTCGAAATTCTCATGATACTGTGAATAGACTTATCAGAGAAGAACTGGATGTGACGACATTGCCCAACAACTTGAGCCATGTGAATTTCCTCGTACAACATGGAAGTTGGAACTACGAATGCTTGAGCCAAGGAAACAACAACTAACCTGACTGAAAATTGGGAGTAGTAATTTTTTGTAAAAGCAATTCAGATTCCTCCTAGTTTCTAGTTCATTGAAACACCAGCTTCAGAATCAAATACTTTCTTCTAAGCAGCAAAAATTGCATAATAATATTAATATAAAATCTTAGGATCCAGTTGAATACTCAAGGATTGAAATTAAAGATAGCCCACAGACTTCCCTTCACAATACATATCTATAGGGTGAAGCATTGTCATTCAACACTTTGCACAACCTAAGATCAGCGTATACAAAAATCATTGAGCCGTTAGAGAAGAATTGAAATCCTCTTGCCATTTCTTCAATATAAAACATGAAACTGTAAACCCTCAAGCTCGAGAAAAGTGAAACCTCACTAACGATTGGCCGCAGCTGCTGGTGGTAGATGCAGTTCAGCTTCGTTGATTTTCAGCTCCTCACTAAACGTTGCCCAGATGGTGTTTTCCAGGTTGTATATATTGTGTGTAACCTATTAATTGTGTAACGTTGTATACAACAAAAAAAAAATATTAGCTCCTTATGTGTGAAAATTACCAATATTTATAAAAATAATATTTCTTTGCATTTTACACATGTAAAGGTTAAACGTTACAATTTCATTGTTGGATTCTTTGCTAAATGATGGATGTTATGAGTCATGCAAAATCTCTTCTAACAAATGCATAGCAAGGTTAACTGCAACCTTTAATCGACCACATGGTAATAATCGTTGTAAGTTGCAACAACCACTGATAGATGTAGAAAAGTATAAATGTAGAGCATAGGTATAAGTTGGCATAGAAGATATTTCTTCTATAGTGAACATGGCTCCATAAAGTGCTCCAGAATGGCCAAGGTTTGAGCTAGCTACCATCATTGCCTCGGCACTGCTTACGTGCTTGTAACACATGAGCACATACACATACTGCCCTTTCATGGTGTCAAAATCACCCTGTCAACCTCAAGCATTTAGGTCATTTGAATGAGGAGGGTGCATGCCTCGCTTTAAGTTGATGTGGACAAAAAGTTCTATCATGAAAAGTAGTCCAAAGTGCACTCTGCACTATGTACTCTAAGGAGCTGCACTGTGTACTCTAAGGAGCCGCAGTTCACAATATCCTGACAAACGCTTTACCGACTTGCAGCTCAAAATCAGATTCTTTCATCATCCCTAATTTCACGTAATGCTTCAGAATTATCTGCCTATTTGCGACCTCTTGCCCAGCCGTTGCCATCGCTTCACAACCTACATAATCCGAAAAACTATGAAACAAGTCCCCGGGCTCTCAACGACTATCATACAGCAAGTTAGATGTGATCAATCAGTTACTAATTTCGCAGCTCTGGCTGTGGGGAGAGACTGCCAAATTTCTGTTCTAGACTGAGTAATTCGTCCAGGATGCTTTATGTGACAAACAATGGTTCAAAGAAACATCATGTACCATAATCAACATCGGAGCATTCAAGACGACCAACAGCAAAGCAAAGCTAATGCAAGGAAACTTGCTTTCTTGAACCTTAAATAGTATAAGAACAAGAAAGAGAAGTAGATTAAACTACAGTCGCTTTCTTTAACTACTTCAGGCTATGCTGTGCCATCTATATACGTCTAGAGTTCCACCTAACTTACTAAAGCACTTCCCGTCTTATTTGAAGGGCAGGCTGTTATTTGGCTCCCCCAGTCAACAGAGAACCAGAAAGAGTGTCCTTTCATAATTTAACTCCACAAACTTTTTTGCTTTTTCTGCACGATACTTTTGTCAGAATTTTAGTAAATATCTGATCATGCCAGTGGGACAATCTACCAATTTGATTCTACCTTTCTGTACTATATCGCTGATAAAATAATGCTAAATCTTTATAAGTTTCATCCTGTTGTGGGTATGTGATTTCTAGAGAGGGAGAGATACTTCTTCATTGTCAGCCAGTAATTTAACGTTGTCCTTTGTTTCTTCTTTCTGTTTCTTTGGCTGATTCTCTGGCTAACCTATTAAGCCAATTTGCCTCCTTGCCCAAGTGCCACATATTCCGCATCAGTACTCGAGAATGCTACACATGGTTTTTTGGACTACCTCTCCAGCTAATCAGGCCATCTGCAAAGACCATTCATATACGTTACCGCCCAATCTGCCTCGGATTAGCCATGCAGTCCTTGACTGTCTTTGCTCCCATTGACACAAATTTCCCACTCCATGGTATGTGGATGTAGCTGAGGACATAATTTATTGAAAACCCAGTGCAGGACTCCGGGCGAATCCACTAAGGGCTCCAATGCTTGAAGGCGAGGTCCAATCTAGTTGTGGTCATGGCTAACACGATTCTAGTTGTGGTCATGGCTAACATGATTCTTTCCAAGATTTGTGGATAGGGCACACACTCCATTTTTTTATTTATCTTGATTTGATATCAGGCATTCCCACATATATAATGCTTGCTACATAACCACCATAAGGTTATTAGATATCGCAAATTAATCATATAACCGATAGGACTGGAAAATGCTTTCTCAGTTCTCTCGGACAGAACAAAGTTTATGAGGTAAAACTAGAGAGGAACAAATTATTGAAAACCTTTCTAACTATCTATGCTAGAAAGCCAATTACTTCTTCCTCCGTTAAGTAGTGAGTTCATTAGGACTTCTTTCTTGTGCACAAGGTCAGGAATTCAAGTCCAATTGGCTGCACAAATGAGGAAATACAAGAGAAATAAAAAGCCAAATATTGCAGTACAAGGGGTTAATAGTCATAATTATTTGCCCATACACCAGCTGGAAAGCAAAAGCTTTGTTATAAATGTCTCTATCATCAACAAGTATAATAAAGGTTGACAATTTAACCAGACAAAAATATCAACATCAAAGAGATGTTTGGATAAACTGCATTTAGGATGGCCGAGGCCATTCAATCACAGCTTAGAAAAATCAATCCATCAAATGGAATCGTTGAGAGTTATTACATAAATAATAGCAATTACTTGTCTCGCAACAGTAACTACTATCACAAGCAAATACAATCTATCGAGAATTGTTCCACCTGCACTCTATGTCACCTGCATTAGCAATAGATACCACACATGAGCACCTTGTTGCACCCATACAAGTCATTGATGAACCAACACCCTGCATGATTCAAGTATGAAGCAACTTGCTGAAAAATAGATAAAGAACTTATTCCTATCAGATATTTATAACAGAGAAGCTGTATGAAAACACTGAGTGTGATGAACAAATCTTATCATATATATAATCGAAAGTCATGTGACATATGGGCCATATGGAAGGCGCTTTGCTCTTCTACCCGCAGTATAAGATGCCACCATGCCCTGAGCACATATGGCGAGATGTTAACAATGGACCTTACCTCACCAAAAGTAAAAACTACTTAAGTTCTTTAAAAAACAGCACTACTTAACATAAACCAACTCGCTTCAGATTGACAATCTGCAGATTCTTCGATCTTGCAATACTTAACATCGCCCTCAATGATCATTTTTGAATCGTGAAGATGAACATTCACACCTACGATGGCAGATCGTCTGTCGTCCAAATTGGAAGGATGTGTAGAAGGCATTTAAATTCTTCCACTTGTTGCAGAAACCTAGTAGCATTCTGATCAACAAGCAAGTATCCAGTCACTCTCAATATGATATCCTATACTTTGTGGAGTCTAAATCACATTACTATTAGTAATGAAGCAACGTAATTATTTATAAGAATACTATGACAGTTTCTAGTAGAACATGCTACTAAGCTATCTCAAATCAATTGTAGCCATAGCTTAATTAATCTAGCGCTTGCAGCATCCTCCAATATTGATTGGAACTTGGAAAATAGGATTTGGAAATAGCTGCTACAACCTTTTGCAAATGATGAGATCATGGACTCTCATCCCTTTGAATATGAGCCAGTTGAGTACAATTGCCATATTCAAAGATTAGGAACAGACATAAGAAAAACCATTAGATTGAATGATGAATGTGCGATCATGGTTAAGTAAAAGCTTCAACTTAGGAATGCTATAACATACCAGATTCAACGTGCTGTGTTCTTTGAAGCCTTCTTCTAAAAGTGAAAACTGCTCCTTTCAGAGGCATAGCCTTTCCGTGGATTGCATCCCTCATCTTCATCACTTGCTCCCCTAAAGTTGATCTCACAAGTCCGATCATCCAATTCTTGTGTCTTTCCCCGTCCCTCTCCCTCTTTGCATAGTTACTCTCTATTATCTAAAACTCGTCCATCTGAAAAGGTGAGCGGGTACTGCTAGCTAGCTGGAGAGCACTCATTTGGATCTTCCAATTGCGAGCTCCTCTTGCCTTCTATATCTAGGATCAAAAGGAAGCATATTCAGCATATGTATATACTCAAGCAAGAAAACAAATATATCTACATATTCTAATATTCAGATGTAAGATTACATCTGACAATGAACCAGTCGGATGATAAATGAACAATGCAAGCTAGAGTTTTATGCCACCCACTACCTAGAATCAGCTAAATCTCTCTCCTGCTTCATCTTCTCACTGGGTATGGCAGCTCAACTCAGTGTATAAGCTCTTATGCTGCTTATAACGTAGCGAGGGGAAAGTAAGGTCCTCCTGATGCGAAAAATGCACTCAGAAAAGTGCAAATTCCAGCTAGAACTCTGGTGACAAACTTATAAAAAGTCTCTCAAACGATTCATGAAACTCGAATTATTTCTATTCGAGTTTAAATCGTGTTGGATCAATCAGGCTCTGTGATGCACAAAACAAAACGAGATGAAATCTAGACAAAAATGAAACAAAGCGAAGCGAAACTTAAACGACGTCTGACTTGATTCATGCTTGAAGCATAGAGATTGCAAAACGAAATGAAACGAAATGAAATCAAAGAATTCACGAAAAAGATCAATCAGGCTCTATAACGAGACGAAACGAAACGAAACGAAACAAAACAGGATGAAACGAAGCAAAATGAGACAAAACTTAAGTGAGCTCTGAAATTGATTTACGCTTATAGCCAAGTGATCGCGAGGCAAAATGAAGCGAAACACGAACCAAAAAACAATTGCGAACAAAATCAATTTGTCAGGAATTGAAATATGATTGCTGGTCACTGTTGGCTATATCATTCCTACAATCCTTCAGAGTGTAGACAGACATTGCTGATCTACGTTAATATGGCATTCAACAAAATCAAACCAAAGTGTGGAATTGAATAAACAAGTGAATCAGATACATGAATAGTAGCAGAAAAAATACATTCGAGATCATACAATCATACAGATTAATATGTGCATAACATCTACAATATTATCTATTGATCTTCTGATTTTTCGAGCACTGTGCGACAGACTACATAGTGCATTGGTGTGAGAGAAATACAGTTCTCTCACGAATAATGTCTCGCTTACTAGCGGACTTCTGGATCTACAGATCCTCTACAAAATTGTCTCGCTCACAGGCGGTCATGTAATCTGTATTTTCATCTTTTTTTGACTTTCTTTCTTTCTTCCTTACAGTATTGTGCATCAAACAAAAAGTATATAGTTCACAAACTTTTTTGTGTCACATCGTGTAACTTCCAGATCAGAAAGATTAGACATGTACAACTAATATCGAATTACAAGAGTGGCAGATTAGCCACGATCTAGATTACTTATGCTGATGTCATGATATCTGATCAAATATTTGTACCCCATGGTACTTGGCTGATCTTCTTGGTTAGTTGAGGAGCATGACTGATTTTGTGTCGTGTCATGTCGTGTTGTGTCGTGTCGTCTTTTGTTAAAAATTCAGAATTGAAATCTAGCAAAGCTTTGATAATAGAAACATTTTGTTTCTTCAGTTCCCTCTCAAAGCATGATAGCTTGACAACTCCAAGACTGCTCCTCTGTTTCTCGAACAGACCTTTGCTTGAGGCCTTTGTGAAAATGTTAGCAACCATGTCTTTCATTCCAATGAAAGTAGTTTGCAACATTTTCTTCTCGATCAGATCCCTTATCAAGTGGTACTTGATTGCAATGTGCGTCATCCTTGAATGAAACACAGGGTCTTTTGTCAGATGTATTGCGAATGTGTTGTCCATCTGCAAAACCAGAGGTTCATTTCTCATTTCGTCCAATTCGTCAAGGAACTGTTTGAGCCAAATTATTTCATTGGCCATCTTGGCTGCTGCAACATACTCTGCTTCGCAGGATGACTGAGCCACAATGGTTTGCTTCTTGCAAACCAAAATCTTTTGTTAATTGAAGATATTGCAAAATTCATTTTGCAATCTTCCAATGTGTCAAGCCTGGATTTGTACAGAATTGGCTCATCCTAAACACAGCATAAGCAATGTCAGGATGTGTGTTAGGGCCACAATGATGATCTTTCCATCTGTAATTCTTATATAGACATTGGAATCAACCATTAGTGGCTTGAATTCCAAGGATTTTAGGACTTGATCTTTCTTCTTGTACCATTGTCGAGCTGACTGCTTCAGTCTATGCATTCTGCATGCATAAGTAGGAAGTGAATTTGAGATATATCCTGGGGGTTGATCCATGTAGACCTCCTCGTCTAGCTCACCATGAAAGAAGGCTGTCTTCTTGTCCACAATGTGAATCCTGAGGTCATAAGCTGCTACATATGCAAATACTAAACGTAGGGACAAATGTTTCATGACAAGAGAGAAGCTCTCAAAATAGTCAATATCATATCTCTGAGAGAATCCCTTCGCTACAAGTCTTGCCTTATACTTTGAGACATCTGCATATGGTCCATACTTCAGCTAGTATACCCATTTGCATTTAATAGTCTTTCGCTTATCTGGTAATGGCTGTAATGTCCATACCTAGTTCTTCCTCATGGATCCATCTCCTCATTTATGGCTTGGATCCATTTGTCCTTCTCTGGACATTCAATTGCCTCCTCGAATGTATGTGGTTCGCCACTGAATCCACATAACTCTTTTGATGTAGAAGCAGAGTTTTCTAGCACATATCTTGTTGGCGCTCTTTGTCGTCTTGTCGACCTTCTAGGAGATTCTCCTGGAACTGCAATGCCTTTGTCTTTGTCTGCTCTGCAAGGTCCAAAACCATCTCGGTTTATAGATACTGTAGCAAAAGGCTGCCTCTTGAATCTTTCATCTTCTGATTCACCACTCGAATGCAAAGCGACTCAAAAATCTACGTCTTCGTGTTCGTCCTCTGCTCCCTTTGTCACAGCTGGCAAATCATAGTACTATCTTTCAAGAACTTCATAACTGACAGGATTATCATTGGCCATCATTCTACTCTCATCAAATTTGACATCCCTGACTATCTTCACAGTGTCCGTCTTTGGCATGTAGACTTTGTAGTGTGACAAATTATTGTCATTTTTTACAAGATATCCTTGTTGAGCTTTCTCATCAAGCTTCTTTTGAAGCTTATCAAGAATATGCATAAGTTGCACAGCCAAAGATTTTGATGTGAGTCAGATTGGGTTTTATACCCCACCATAATTCGTGTGGTGTCGTGTGAGGAACACTAGACTTTCCTATCCTCTTCTAAATGTAAGCAGCTATAGCTACTGCTTCAGCCCACAGTATTCTTGGAGCTTTCGAGTAGGCCATCATGCATCTGGACAGCTTCCATTAGAGTCTTATTCTTTCTTTCTGCAACACCATTGTGCTACGGTGTGTAAGATGCAGTCCTTCTATGAATGATACCATGACCATTGCAGAAGTCAGTCAACCGATTTGAGATGTATTCTCCACCTTGATCTATTTTGATCTGATTCACTTTGCTACCAGTGCATCTTTCTGTCCAATTCACATACTTTGTGAATTTGTCAAATGCTTTTGATTTATTGTGAATAAAATACACTCTGGCAAATTTATTGTAATCATCAATAAAGGTAATGTAATATTTCGAGCCTCCTACTGAGATCACATTGAAAGGTCCACAGATGTCAGAATGCGCTAACTCTAGAATCTTAGTCGTTCTATAGGAGTCCTTGACAAATGGAGTGTGTGATATCTTACCCTTTAGACATGCATCACAGGTCGTCGAACTGTTCGCATTCGAGATGCTCACCCCTGTGATTGCTCCATGATGACTTGCTTGATATAGTGTCATTGAATTCATATGGCATAGTCTCCTATGCCATAGAGTGTTTGGCGAATCATCATGAGTCTCATGCACTTGATTGCAGACAAATGTACCTTCAGGTGATACAAATTGTCTTTTCATTTTCTTGAGTGATCAGGGTACTGGTACTTGCATCAACAATGTTCCATGCTTCATCTGAGAACGTCACACGCATCCCTGTATTAGTTCTTGCCATAGATAGTAAGTCCTGCTGCAGTGTAGACATGAAGAGAACACCTTTGAGTCGTCTATCTCTGCCATTGTGTTGAGCCACAGTCAACCAATACCATTCACTTGGTATTTGGATCCATCTCCAAGAACAATGAATTTTGATGGATCTGCACTTCGAAAATCAGACATGATTCGTCTTGATGTTATGAAATGTGAGGTAGCTCTTGAGTCTAGGATTACCTCCTGTGTGTTAGGTGTTGACACTGCACACATGTCTACACAGATGTAGGCGGTCAAATTATTTATGTTCGATCTTTCTTCGTCCATTTTCGAGCTCTCTAGCTCCTCGACATAAGATGAACTATTATTGTTATCCTGTCTGCTTTGTGCTTATTTGTTTCTTGGGTTCAGGCGACAGTCCATGGTTGTATGACCCTTCTTGTGGTAGTGGATACACTCAAGTTTCGGATTGAGCCAACACGAATCGACAGTATGCTCTTCGGATTTGCATCTCACGCAGCTCTTCTTGTCTCCACCTTGTTGTTTCAACCTTCCTTTGTTTTTCCATTTGCCTTTGCTGGTTCTTTCAACTTGCTAATCATGATCCTGCTTTTGATCTGACTCCCCCTTAGGCTTTAATTTTTTTTTCTTCTCCTTGTTGTTGTAAAGAGCTTGGTCAGAAGCATCCTTGTGATCAAGGTGCTCTCGAGCCTCGACTTCCTCTCTCTCCTGCTTCATGACCTTCTCACTGGGTATGGTAGCTCAACTCAGTGTATAAAGCTCTTATGCTGCTTATAACGTAGCGAGAGAAAAGTAAGGTCCTCTTGATGTGAAAAATGGACTAAAAAAAATGCAAATTCCAGCTAGAACCTTGGTGACAAACTGATAAAAAGTCTCACGAATGATTCACAAAACTCGAATTATTTCTGTTCGAGAATTATTCATGTTGGATCAATCAGGCTCTATAACCCAACAAAGCAAGACGAGACGAAATCTAGACGAAAACGAAACGAAGTGAAGCGAAGCAAAACTTGAATGAGCTCTGACATTGATTCATGCTTGAAGCGTAGAGATCGCGAAATGAAATGAAAGAGAAGAATTCGCGAAAAAGATCAATCAGGCTCTGTAACGAGACGAGATGAAACAAAACTTAACTTAAGTGAGCTCTGAAATTGGTTTACGCTTATAAGATAGCTTTAGAAAATTTGAGACTCTTGCAAGTCTCATTTTTAGAAGAAAATATCATGGGAGACGACTCGAAAATCTTCATTTTTGTGTTCGTTTGCTGCTCCCTTTGTCACTGGTTGCAAGTCATAGTATTGTCTCTCCATAACTTCGTAGCTGACATGATCGTCATTGGCCATTGTCCTGCTCTCATCGAATTTGACATCTTTCACTATTTTTCACAGTGTTTGTGTCTGGCATGTAGATTCTATAGTATGATGAATTATTGTCATAACCTACTAGAAATCCTTGCTCGGCTTTCTCATCAAGCTTATTTTGAAGCTTATCAGGAATATGTGCATGTGCTGCACAACCAAAGATTCTGACGTGAGACAGGTTGGATTATCTACCCCACCATAGCTCATATGGTGTCGTGTGAGGAACACCAGACTTACCTATCCTATTCTGGATGTATGCAAGTGTAGCTACTGCTTCAGCCCACAGAGTAGGCCATCATGCATCTGGCTGCTTCCATTAGGGTCCTGTTCTTTCGTTCAGCAACACCATTGTTATAAAGTCCTCACAACAGGATTCTACTCTAAGCATACCATACAAAGCAACAATGCATGGGAACCGGTGGAGGTTAAACCAGCCCAACCAAACCTAGATCGTATGGATCTAGCCCCCAAGCTATGGATCAATCAAAGTCATGGAAAGAGGAGTTACTCCAGCAACATATAGCTACTCATCACAAATCAAGCATACACTAGTGAGAGCCCATCAGGTATACTTACACCCTCCAAGGCCCATGCACCACTAGTAGTGCACTGTGAGACCTCACTGAACACCTCTACAGCCTATCTGGGCCACATCATCCAGTTCCCTAATGACTCACTAATAGACCCATACCAACTCCACCACCATGTGTTTAGGCCTACAACCATTAATTATGACCATGTACACATAAGGGCCCCAATTCCCTTATAGTCACAATTAACTTATGGGTTCTTGGTATACCGGTCCCTAGCGTGGACACGCTACCCAAGACTAGTCATGGGCATGACATTCTTCCCCCCTTATTCAAGTTCTGTCCTCAAAACTTAAAACTGGGAAAGTTCCTCTTTAAGCTTCCTTCATGTTCCCAAGAATCGTCATTGTCCGTACATCTCCTCCTTCGAACCAAATGCTCGGTAACTATACGATTTCTCAATCATTTAGTTTTTGTATCCAAGATCTTCTCGGGTTCAAGACATGATACACCCAATGATTCATCCAACAGGTCGAACTGATCTTCAGATCCAAGATGCTCTCCTTCACGTAGACTCTTTTTGAGACGACTAATGTGAAATACGGGATGCACTTGCGATCCTTCCGGGAGTTCCAATTGGTAAGCTAAGGATCTGATCTTTTCAAGATCTTAAACGGTCCTCTATATGTAGGGGACAACTTATAATGCTTGCCAGTACACATTACACTTGAATCCCTCTAGATTCTCAAATATATCCAGTCTCCCACTTGGAAGTCTCTCGGTGATCTTTTCAGATTTGCATAATGTTTGTCCCTATCCTGGGCACTCTAGACATTTTCACGTGCAATCCGTAGCATTTCCAGCATATCGTGAAAGAAATTCGCTACTTTCTGAAACTTGATCATTCGAGTCTCAATCGCAATGGGTGACCTAGGCTCAAAACTGTACATAAGCATAAACGGGCTATAACCGGTAGCCGAATACTTACAACTATTATAGGGAAACTCGATCAATGAAAGGTACTTTTTTCAATCAGATTGCCATCTGAAAATATATGCCTGGTTCCATCGTCTGATTTGTTCTTTCCATCTGTCCATCCATCTCAAGATGATCAGAAGAACCCAAACTCAGTGTCGTCTCTAGTTTAGCAAATACGGCCGACCAAAAGTGACCGGTGAACTTCAGATCACGATCGCTCACAATATCACTTGGTAATCTGTAAACCCTAAGCAGACGCTCTACAAATATCTGAACTCAATCAGAAGCCTTCGCGGTGGTCTTTACCAGAATAAACGTAGCCAGTTTGGTAAGACGGTCGACGACAACCCAAATTGCATCATGCTATTTATTCGTCCGCGGTAACCCAACCACGAAATCCATGGAAATACTATCCCATCTCTTATAAGGGATATCCAGTGGATGCAACAAACTGCCAGCCTTATGGCATTCAGCTTTATTCAACTGGCAATGGTCACACTTGACCACATAAGATTCTACAAAGGGCTTGAGTTTTGGCCAATAAAAATCCCTTCGTACCAAATCCAATGTACGATGTATGTCGGGATGTCCTGCGCATGGTGAGTCATGACATTCATAAAGTATTTTATTCTTAACAACATCCACATCAGGCACACAAACCTTCCCTTTCCTGAACAAAAGTCCATTATGGATAGAGAAGTCATCAATACTCTTTATATCCTTCCCTCTAGACTGATCAACATGATCATCAGTCTCGCTCGATGAAAATGCTAGAACCCTATTCCAGATTGGTCCAAAATGTGGGTCTTTCTCATAAAGACCTCTCAGGGAGAGATAAAAGTCTGTGCTAATCTCAATGAAGGAAAGTTCGTTCACTTCACCAATTCAACTAAGTGCATTAGCCACCTGATTAGATGAGCCTTTGATATACCGCACTTCAAAGTCAAATTCTAGCATGAGTTCTGCCCATCTAGCCTTACAACCTCGCAAATCATTTTGATTACAGAAATACGTTAAAGGTTGATGATCCATATTAACCACGAATATATTACCGTACAGGTAATGCCTCCATGATTTCAAAGCATGGATCATCGCAAAAAGCTCTTTTTCCTGAGTGGTGTACCTAACCTGAGCATCGGTTAGTTTCTTACTCTCAAAGGCAATGGGATGACCCTCCTGTAAGAGAACAACTCCAATAGCCGTATCACTCGCGTGAGTGTTAATAACAAACGACAAATCTGAATCCGCTATCCTCAAAACTAGAGCTGAGGCAATTAGAAGCTTGAGTTTGCAAAAACTCTCATCTAATTTATCATTCCATCTGATAGGAGGACTTGGCCTACCGTTACAACTTTTCACTCATATGTTGAGAGGTGCAACAATCTTCGAGTACTCCTCTGCAAATATACGGAAAAACACAGTGAAATCTAAGAATGACTTAAGTTCACGCACCGTTTTAGGAATTGGCCATTCCACTACCATCTTCACCGTTTCTTCTCAATCTTGATCCCAAAGGAGGTAATCTTATGACCAAGGTAAAGAAGTCCATTTTTAAAGAATTCGCACTTTGATTCTTTTGCATAAAGCTTCTCTTGTCTTAAGATACGTAAGACAATACGGAGATGCGTAGACTGGCTCTGATACCAATATAAAGTCCTCACAACAGGATTCTAGTCTAAGCATACCATACAAAGCAACAACACATGGGAACCGATGGAGGTTAAACAAACCCAACCAAACCTAGATAGTACAGATCTAGCCCACAAGCTATGGATCAATCAGAGTCATGGAAAGAGGAGTCACTCCAGTAGCATGTAGCTACTCATCACAAATCAAGCATACACTAGTGCGAGCCCAACATGTATACTTATACCCTCCAAGGCCCATGCACCACTAGTAGTGCATTGTGACACCTCACTGGACACCTCTGCAGCCTACCTGGGCCATGTCATCTAGTTTCCTAATGACTCACTGATAGACCCATACCAACTCCACCACCATGTGTTTAAGCCTACAACCATTAATTATGGCCATGTACACATAAGGGCCCCAATTCCCTTATAGTCACAATTAGCTTACGGGTTGTTGGTCTACTTGTCCCTAGCGTGGAAACGCTACCCGAGACCAGTCATGGGCATGACAACTGTACTGCGGTGTGTAGGCTACCGTTCTTTTGTGAATGATATCACAATCATTGCAAAAGTCAGTGAAGCGATTCGAGATATATTCGTCACCTCGATCTGTTCTGATCTGCTTCACCTTGCTGCCTGTACATCTCTCTGAGTTCATGTGGCAGAGTCTTCTATGCCACGGAGTGTCTGGCGAGTTGTCATGAGTCTGATGCACCTGATCTTCAGGTAGGCATACCTTCAGATGATATAGGTTACCTTTCCTTCTGCCTTGAGCGATGACAGTATTGGTACTGGCGTCAATCATGTTGCATGCTTCGTTAGAAAATGTCACATGCATCCCTGCATCTGCTATTCTTGCTACAGAGAGCAAGTCTTGTTGCAGAGTAGGCACAAACAGAATGTCTTCGAGTCGTCTGTCTCTACCGTTGGTGTTGAGCCATAGTGAACCAATGTCATTCACTTGATGTTTATATCCATCTCTAAGAACTATGAATCTTGAAGGATCTACACTTCTGAAATCAGACATTATTCGTCTTGATGTCACGAAGTGTGAGGTGGCTCCTGAATCTAGGATCACCTCATGTGTGTCAGACGTTGATGTTGCACACACATCTTCACAGATGTAGGCGGTCGAACAACTTCTATTCGTTCTTTCTTCACATATCTTCGAGCTCTCCGGCTCCTCGACATAGGACAAATTATTGTTGTTCTCCTGTCTATTTTGTGTTGATTTGTTCCTTGGGTTCTGACGGCAATCCATGGCTGCGTGACCCTTCTTATGGCAATGGATACACTCAATCTTGGGATTGAGCCAGTAGGTATCTGCTGTATGCCCATCTCTTCTGCATCTCACGCAAGTCTTCTTGTCTGCATCTTGTCGTTTCGACCTCCCTTTGGTCTTCTAGTTGCTCTTGCTGGTACTCTCTGCTTGCTGGTCACGATCATGCCTCTGATTCGACTCCCTCTTAGGCTTGAATTGTTTCTTAAATTTTTCTCTATTGCCATAGAGGGCCTAGTCAAAACCATCCTTGTGATCAAGGTGTTCTCTGACCTCAACTTCCTCTCGAATCTCGACAATCCCCTTTTCGAGGTTCATGGTAGGATCTTTCGCGAGCAGGGTTCATGTCGTCTGGAAATATCTGGGTAAGGCTCTCAACAGGTATGTTTGCTGCTTCTCAGCTGACACTGCATTCTTTGCTCCAGAGTTATGTAGTAATAGAAACAAATCTTTCATCTTTCTCACGAAAGAGGTGAGGTCTTTTTTATGCCACTGCAAATGTCAGCTGATCTTCCAACATCATGATCTATCTTCTTAATTTCGTCTGAAATATGGTGAGCAATGCATCCCACATCTCCTTAGCTTTGGAGAGTGTATCCAGGTCAAGTGTGAGGCTATGTTCAATGGAAGATGATAGCAAGGCTACTGCCTTGTCATTTTCTCCCTCCATTCGCGTAGCTCCTTACCTGTTGTTGTAGGCATTTCTTCTATGCCATCCACCCAAGGGAAGAGTCCTTCGCCTTTGAGTATCAAAGATGTCTTACTTTCCAGGGTAGAAAGTTAGATCCTAAAGAATCAAGTATTGCGCAGATCTTGCTCTACATGCTGCTGATTGAAGCCATTACTTCTTGAAGTCTGTTTTCTTTTTTATGGTTGATTGTCTGAATGCTTGGGCTCCTAGATCTGATAGCTTCTCGGCCATGTCAGAATAAGACAAAGTGGCTCTGATACCACTGATGATAATGACTGATAAATTCGTCGGATTCACGACTCTCTTAAGCTTGGATGGAATTCAGATGCGATCGCTGGACACTACCAATTGAGTCGCTCTCACAATCCTCCAGAGTGTAGTCAGTCACTTCTGATCTACGTTCATAAAATTAATACAACATTCAACATAGTTTCAACCAAATTGCGAAATTCAACTGAACAAGAAAACTCAGACATACGAAATAAACAGCATATGCATTTGCATTTGAGATCATACGCAACAAGAAAGTAATCTATATTCATTTTCTCTGATTTTATCAAGCACTGCATGCAAATCCACACAGGCATTGGCATGAGAGAAACGCTTCTCTCACGGATGTATGTCTCGCTTACTAGAGGACTCTTGGATTTCTATGGATCCTGATCACAGATCTCATCTCGCTCGCAGGCGGAGTTGTTGTCTGTATTTTGTCTTGATTGCTACTAGCATCATGCTTCTTTTCTATTACACTATGTGTATTCTAATGATCTATATGTCAAGTATCATCTAGCAAGCATGGTCACTCTATGTAAATCTAAGATTAGAGTGATTAACCAACTAGTTAGAGAGTTACAAGAGTGACAGATTAGCCACGACATAGGAAGCATCTGCTGACGTCATGCCATCAGATAAGATCTTTGTACTTCTGGGTACTTGCATGATCTTAGCTGGTACTCTTTGGAGCGTGAGGGCAAAACAGGTTTCGTTTTGCTCGTATGTCTTTCTCTCGTACTGGACTGCAAATGAGTCCCATTTGTGGATCTTTCGTTTTTGCGAACCGTTCGTCTTTGTCTCCTTTGACTTTGTGTTCGTGAATCGTTCATCTTCGTCTCCTTTGACTTTTGTCTTCCAAAAACTCTTCGTGTTTCGTGTCTCCATATTCTTGAGTTCGCAAACATCTTTGTCGGGTTGAGGGCTGAAAGCTAACAAGGCTTTGTAGTTAGAAACATTTCGTTTCTTCATTGCAGTAACAAAGATGGCTAATGAAATCATTTGGCTCAAACAATTCCTTGATGAACTGGGCGAAATAAGAAATGAGCCTCTGATTCTATAGATGGACAATACATTTGCAATACATCTGACAAAGTATCCTGTGTTTCACTCAAGGACGAAACACATCGCGATCAAGTATTACTTGATAAGGGATCTGATCGGAAAGAAGATGCTACAGACTATCTTCATTGGGACAAAGGAGATGGTGATTGACATTTTTACAAAGGCCTTAGACAAAGGTCTGTTTGAGAAATAGAGGAGCAGTCTTGGAGTCATCAAGATACCACGCTTTGAGAGGGAGCTGAAGAAACAAAATGTTTTTACTACCAAAGCTTTGCTAGCTTTCAGCCTATAGACACGAAGCGAAAATGTTTGCGAACATCACGAAAAGACACGAAGTGAAAATATTCGTGAACAGCCCAACGAAGAGACATGAACGCAAAAAAATCCGCGAAAGAAATTTATTTGTGATACAACAAGAGAAAGTTAGATGATGCGAAAGTCAAACAGCCCGAAGTGACACGACACTTTTTGACCTTCACGTTCCAAAGGATCAGGAAGATCATGCAAGTGCCATGAAGTACAAAAACCCCTGATCTGATATGATGATGTCAGCAGAAGAGCGTTAGGACGTGCCTAACCCACTTCTCTTTTAAATCCATGATTAGTTATAGATTGTTTAGTCTATCTAATCTGGTGTGCTACTTTGAATGTATAAGATACATACAATAGTAGATAGACAATACACAAACAGAACATAGAACAGAAGTCTGTCTGCGTGCGAGACAAGTTTTGTGAGTAGAATCCACAGAGATCCAGAAGTCTGCTAGTAAGCGAGAGATCACTCGTGGGAGAACATCGCTTCTCTCACGCCAATGCGCTATGTGGGTCTGTCATAAAAATATTTTTGTTGGAATAAAATATTGATATTCTTATGTACTATAACTCAACTTGATGAAGCCAATTCATCAAAATATCTCATTGTTTAGGATTTAGAGGAAGCTATTTACCTATATAGGAAAAGTAGATTCTTTTTGGTTAAAAATTTTGTATATAGGAAAATACTTATTCTAGGAAACTCTAGGTCAAATTTTTCCTATATCAAAAAAGTTTTCCTATATTGTCAATCTAGGAACTATTTCAGTTTTTCCTATATGGAAAAAGTTTTCCTATATTGTCAATCTAGGAACTGTTTCATTTTTCCTAGTGTGCACAGTTCCTAGTTATGTGTATTTCATTCTTGGAAAACTCTTTTTTTTTCCTATATAGGAACTGATCAAAAGTTCCTTGTGGGTGGAGTAGCTACTAGCTTATAATTGATGTGCCTCCTGAGTTCTCAGTGTGGATCAATGCTCATTATGCCCATGGCTGAGAGTTTTGACAGACCTGAAGAAATGGCAGCATCAATCAATGCCAAGTTTCTGTTCAATGTGCAATGCAGCCAATGTATTTCTCGGTGCAGCCCATTCGAGCTCGTTGTTCAGTATCTTCTTTTGGAAAGTTTTCATTCTTTTCAAGCTCTTTGTGCATATCCGTTTTTGGGAGGTGTAGTGATTGTACATCCACTTTCACAAGCGGATTAAGAAAATTCTTAATCATGGAGCCGTGAATCTGGAGAAGCTAGATGGGACACCGTTCGACACACCATCAACGGTAGCCGGTTGCACAAGCACTGGCACCACAATGAATTAGATCCAGATTGGTGGTGGCATGTTACGAAAAGCTATTCTGTTAGGCCATCACAACTAGATCTAGGAAGATCAAGCCAAATCAAGCTAGATCCATCAAGATTCAGCCAAATCTGGCAAGATCTATGAAGAATAAAAAGTTATTCAACTTGTCTATAGGGGTTGATGAGGAAAAACATCTTGCTTGCGCATGTACAACTTGTAAGATATAGAATGCAAACGATGTAGTCATAACCATGTCCAATTGACGAACCAAGTTCATCAAGATTACTTCAGAAATGACATAAATGTTGCCGTAATAATTATATGGTCGGCGTTATTGATAAGTATTAAGGGTCTTATGATGGCTATTTTCTTTGACAATCTGCTAAATAATATATGTGTCGAAAGCTATAATATATAAGAAAGGTTATAAGAAAGATTAATTATTATTTTAGATTACTTCAAGATATTTTATCTGTGCATGAGAGATGACAAACCGAGTTTGTCAACACTACCAATGTTATAGGAATAGAATGGAAAGGAAAACTTAAATATAGATATGTCTAGTTGACGAACTAAGTTCAACAAAATTGTTGTCTTGATAAAAGTATATTGGTTTCAACAATTGCTTACAATGAAAGTGGCCACATCAAACATTATAGCTATTGTTATTCTTTATTTTCACAAAGTGAGTTCAAAAAAAATGCAACAACCAACTACACTAAACTAAACTTTTACGATTGTTTATAGTAAAATACTATTTATTGTGTGTTAACCATGTGAAGAATAATTATTGCTTTATATTTAATAGCAATGTTTTATTATGATGGATAGTTGACAAACTCATTTTTGTCAACATTACCTATAATTGTTCTATAGAATGCAAACGATGAAATCATAACCATGCCCAGTTGACGAACCAAGTTCATCAAGATTATTTCAAATACGACATAATAGTTGAGTAATAATTATATGGTCATCGTTATGGATAAGTACCAAGGGTCTTATGATGGTTGTTTTTTCTGATAATCTAACAAAAAATATTTGTATGGAAAGGACCATATCAACAAAAGCTATAATATATACTAAAGGATATAAGAAAGATTCATTATTATTTTACGATTACTTAAAAATTTTATTTTTGCATGAGAGTTGATGAATCGAGTTCATCAACAATACCAATGTTGTAGGAATAGGATGGAAGCGAAAACTTAATTATAGCTGTGTCTAGTTGACGAACTTAAGTGCAACTAGATTGTTGTCTTAATAAAAGTGTATTGTTTTTATACTATATTGAAAATCATCAATTGCTTTCAGTGAAAGTGCCCACATCTAACATTATAGCTACATCGTCTTTTTTTTAACAAAGTGATTTCAAAAAAATTTCAACAACCAATTACACTAAAATTTTACAATTGTCTATAGTAAAATGATATTTATTTATGTGGTACCATGTGAAAAATAATTAGCGCTTCATATTTAATGGCAATGTTTTTATTATAAGTGATAGTTGATGGACTCAGATCGTCAACATTACTTATGATTGTGATATAGAATGCAAATGATGAAATCATAACGATGTCCAATTGACGAACCAAGTTCACCAAGATTATTTCCAAAAACAACATAAGTGTTGTCGTAATAATTATAAGGTCATCGTTATTTGTAAGTACCAAGGGCCTTATGATGGCTATTTTTCTTAACAATCTGCTAAATAATAGTTGTTTGGAAAGGATCATGTCAACAAAACCTATAGTATATAAGAAGGGATGATGGCAAAGAAAATACATTGATAGAAAGTATTCTCGATCATGAACTCTTGGTTGCAGATTTCCAAGAAGAACAAATGCCATCAAATGAAGAGAGTGCGCATTTTGATGGTATGAAAGTAAAGTGGTCTATTTCACAAGAAACATTTTTTTCAAGCATAATCTGGAATGTTTTTTCTTTTTAATTTAGATTGTCAAGATATTTCTTTAAAAAAAATTCAAAACAATATTTTTTATTCAAATACTATTTTGCCTTTGTTGTAGAGTTGGTTTGAAGACAATATTTTTTGAAGAACATATGCCATCAATTAACGAGAGTGTGCATCTTAATGATATGAAAAGAATATAATGTATCATGGATTATAGCGAGACAAGAGTTAAACAATGTGGTATTTAATACAAATATTGGTACTAAATTTCAAAAATAAGATTACAATGATGCATTTTACAAGAAACACTTTTGACAAGTATGTTATGAAATGTTTTTTGAAATAATTTTGTCCTAATCTTTCTTTGAAATAATTATAAACAATATCGTTAATTGAATTGTTTCGTTCCTTTTTTTGTACATTTGGTTTGATGATAGTGAATTTTGCAGACGAGTTTCAATCTCCAAAAAAACAAGATGAAAGTTTCTATAAGCTAATGCATTCAAGTTTTGTATATGTACTTTTTGCTTTCTGTAAATAATATTTTTCGTTCATGTTAATAATTTCATTGGTTATTTATTTGGTGACTAATATGAATGTACGTTTTTTTAGTAGAAGTGTGTTTTTTGATTAGTTTGCAAATTTTTATTTTTCTTATGACATTTTCATAATATTAGACCTAAATGGCATTCTCATAAAACAATACGATATTGGTCCACAATGCTCAAGGGATAAGAAATGACACACGTGTGGACTGTCCACAACATGTACTTGTGATCTCCTAAGTTGTGTAGATCCACCAAGATCAAGACTAGATTGAGATTCAAGATCTATCTTAGAATCTATGGCAAAAACACACTACTACATGCATTCAATCACTTCCAACTCTCACTCACACGTGTGGGAAGTGTTCCAAAAATAATCTAAGTAAAAACAAGCCGCTCTCCTTGGATAGAGAGAGAAAATCATCACCAGCTCTCGGGTAGAGAGAGAAAGCTAGAAAACCAATAACACTCAAAATCCACACGATCTCAAAATCAAATTAGATCCAAATGAGAAGTACAATGACACTAATAGATCCATGAGCTACCACAATGCTCAATCATGATTGGACCACACTTTTGTCACCTCTTATTCCTATTGGACCATTGATCCATGCACCTCTAAATTATGTGGTCAGGTGTGACCCTTGCCAGTTAAATAAAGCTGAATGCTATAAGGCTGGCGGTTTGTTGCATCCACTGGATATCCCTGATAAGAAATGGGATAGTATTTCCATGGATTTCGTGGTTGGGTTACCATGGACGAATAAACAGCATGATGCAATTTGGATTGTGGTCGACCGTCTTACCAAATTGGCTATGTTTATTCTGGTAAAGACCATCGCGAAGGCTTCTTATTTAGTTCAGATATTTGTAGAGTGTCTGTTTAGGCTTTATGGATTACCAAGTGATATTGGGAGCGATCACGATCCGAAGTTCACCAGTCACTTTTGGTCGGCCGTATTTGCTAAACTAGAGACGACATTGAGTTTGGGTTCTTTTGATCATCTTGATATGAATGGACAGATGGAAAGAACAACTCAAACGATGGAACCGGGCAAATATTCTCAGATGACAATCTGATTGGAGAAAGTACCTTCCATTGATCGAGTTTCCCTATAATAGTAGTAAGCATTCGGCTACTGGTTATAGCCCGTTTATGCTTATGTACGGTTTTGAGCCTAGGTCACCCATTGTGGTTGAGACTCGGATGATCAAGTTTCAGAAAGTAGTGGATTTCCTTCACGATATGCAGGAAATGCTACAGATTGCACGTGAAAATGTCCATAGTGCCCAGGATAGGGACAGACATTATGCAAATATGAAAAGATCACTAAGAGACTTCCAAGTGGGAGACTGGATATATTTGAGAATCTCGAGGGATTCAAGTGTATTGCGTATTGGCAAGCATTATAAGTTGTCTCCTAGATATAGAGGATCGTTTAAGAACTTGAAAAAGATCAGATCCTTAGCTTACCGATTGGAACTCTCGGAAGGATCACAAGTGTATCCCGTATTTCACGTTAGTTGTCTCAAAAAGAGTCTACGTGAAGGAGAGCATCTTGGATCTGGAGATCAGTTGGACCTGTTGGATGAATCATCAAGTGTATCACGTCTTGAACCCGAGAAGATCTTGGATACAAGAACTAAATGATTGAGAAATCGTATAGCTACCGAGCATCTGGTTCGAAGGAGGAGATGTACGGACAATGATGATTCTTGGGAACAGGAAGGAAGCTTAAGGAGGAACTTTCCCAGTTTTAAGTTCTAAGAACAGAACTTGAATAAGGGGGGAAGAATGTCATGCCCATGGCTAGTCTCGGGTAGCGTGTCCACGCTAAGGACCGGTAGACCAACAACCCGTAAGTTAATTGTGACTATAAGGGAATTGGGGCCCTTATGTGTACATGGTCATAATTAATGGTTGCAGGCCTAAACACATGGTGGTGGAGTTGGTATGGGTCGATGACGTGGCCCAGATAGGCTCTAGAGGTGTCTAGTGAGGTGTCACAGTGCACTACTAGTGGTGCATGGGCCTTGGAGGGTATAAGTATACCTGTTGGGCTCTCACTAGTGTATGTTTGATTTGTGATGAGTAGCTATATGCTGCTGGAGTGACTCCTCTTTCCATGACTCTGATTGATCCTTGGGGGCTAGATCCGTACGATCTAGCTTTGGTTGGGCTGGTTTAACCTCCACCGGTTCCCATGTGTTGTTGCTTTGTATGGTATGCTTAGAGTAGAATCCTGTTGTGAGGACTTTATAACAATGGTGTTGTTGAACGAAAGAACAAGACCCTAATGGAAGCAGCCAGATGCATGATGGCCTACTCTGTGAGATCACATTGAAAGGTCCACAGATGTCAGAATGCACTAACTCCAGAATCTTAGTTGTTCTATAGGAGTCCTTGACAAATGGAGTGTGTGATATCATACCCTTTAGACATGCATCACAGGTCGTCGAATTGTTCGCATTTGAGATGCTCACCCCTGTGATTGCTCCATGATGACTTGCTTTATATAGTGTCATCGAATTCATATGGCATAGTCTTCTATGCCATAGAGTGTTTGGCGAATCATCATGAGTCTGATGCACTTGATCTACAGGCAGGTGTACCTTCAAGTGATACAGATTGTCTTTTTTTTTCCTTGAGTGATCAGGGTACTGGTACTTGCATCAACAATGTTGCAGGCTTCATCTGAGAATGTCACACGCATCATTGCATTAGTTCTTGCCACAGATAGTAAGTCCTGCTGCAGTGTAGACATGAAGAAAACATCTTTGATTCATTTGTCTCTGCCATTCATGTTGAGCCACAGTGAACCAATACCATTCACTTGGTGTTTGGATCCATCTCCAAGAACAATGAATCTTGATGGATCTGCACTTCGAATATCATACATGATTCGTCTTGATGTTATGAAGTGTGAGATAGCTCTTGAGTCTAGGATTACCTCCTGTGTGTTAGGTGTTGACACCACACACATGTCTGCACAGATGTACGTGGTCAAATTATTTCTGTTTGATCTTTCTTCATCCATTTTTGAGCTCTCTAGCTCCTCGACATAGGATGAACTATTATTGTTATCATGTCTACTTTGTGCTTATTTGTTTCTTGGGTTCAGGTGACAGTCCATGGTTGTATGACCCTTCTTGTGGTAGTGGATACACTCAATTTTCGGATTGAGCCAACACGAATCGACAGTATGCCCTTCGGATTTGCATCTCACGCAGCTCTTCTTGTCTCCACCTTGTTGTTTCAACTTTCCTTTGTTCTTCCATTTGCCTTTGCTGGTTCTTTCGGCTTGCTAATCATAATCCTGCTTTTGATCTGACACCCTCTTAGGATTTAATTGTTTTTTTTTCTTCTCCTTGTTGTTGTAAAGAGCTTGGTCAAAAGCATCCTTCTGATCAAGGTGCTCTCAAGCCTCGACTTCCTCTCTCTCCTGCTTCATGACCTTCTCACTGGGTATGGCAGCTCAACTCAGTGTTATGCTGCTTATAACATAGCGAGAGAAAAGTACTAAAAAAAAATACAAATTCCAGCTAGAACTTTGGTGACAAACTGATAAAAAGTCTCTCGAATGATTCACAAAACTTGAATTATTTATGTTCGAGAATGATTCATGTTGGATCAATCAGGCTCTATAACCCAACAAAGCAAAACGAGACGAAATCTAGACGAAAACAAAACGAAGCGAAGCAAAGTGAAACTTCAATGAGCTCTGACATTGATTCATGCTTGAAGCGTAGAGATCGCGAAACGAAATGAAAGAGAAGAATTCGCGAAAAAGATCAATCAGGCTCTGTAACGAGACGAGATAAAACGAAACAAAATAGGACGAAACGGAGTGAAACGAATCTTAACTTATGTGAGCTCTGAAATTGATTTACGCTTATAAGATAGTTTTAGAAAATTTGAGACTCTTGCAAGTCTCATTTGAAATATTACATTACCTTTATTGATGATTACAGTAAATTTGCCAGAGTGTATTTTATTCACAATATATCAGAAGCATTTGACTAATTCACAAAGTATGTGAATTGGACAGAAAGATGCACCGGTAGCAAAGTGAATCAGATCAGAACAGATCAACGTGGAAAATACATCTCGAATCGGTTCAATGACTTCTGCAATGGTCATGGTATCATTCATAGAAGGACTGCATCTTACACACCGTAGCACAGTGGTGTTGCAGAAAGAAAGAATAGGACTCTAATGGAAGTTGTCCAGATCCATGATGGCCTACTCGAAAGCTCCAAGAATACTGTGGGCTGAAGAAGTAGCTACAACTGTTCAGATTCAGCTACGAGAGTTACTTTCCAAGAAAACTCAAAAAATCTTGAAAAAAGTGCATTTTTTGTGGTGTTTTTGAAAAATTTTAAGATTTTCTGAGAACAAACCCTCACAGACTGGTATGCACTTGTATCTCAGTCAGATTAACCCGCTCACCAAGCTGCGAGGGTTACTTCCCAAGAAAACTCAAAAAAACTTGAAAAAAGTGCATTTTTTTGTGGTGTTTTTGCAAAATTTTAAGATTTTCTAGGAACAAACCCTTGCAGACTAGTATTCACTTGTATCTCAGTCAGATTCACCTGCTCACCAAGCTGCGAGAGTTACTTCCCAAGGAAACTGAAAAAATCTTGTAAAAAGTGTATTTTTTTGGGATTTTTTCGCAAAATTTAAAGATTTTCTGGGAACAAACCCTCTCAGACTAGTATGCACTTGTATCTCAGTTAGATTCAGCTGCTCACCAAGCTGCGAGAACTCAAAAAATCTTGAAAACAGTGAATTTTTGGGGGGTTTTTTGCAAAATTTTAAGATTTTCTGAGAACAAACCCTCGCAGACTGGTATGCACTTGTATCTCAGTTAGACTCAGCTGCTCACCAGGCTGCAAGAGTTACTTCCCAAGAAAACTCAAAAAATGTTGAAAAAAGTGAATTTTTTTGGGGTTTTTTGGCAAAATTTTAAGATTTTCTAGGAAAAACCCCTCACAAACTGGTATCCACTTGTATCTCAGTCAGATTCAACTGCTCACCAAGCTGTGAGAGTTACTTCCCTAGGAAACTCAAAAAATTTAAAAAAAACTGTATTTTTTTGTGGTTTTTTGGCCAAATTTTAAAATTTTCTGAGAACTAATCTTCACAGGCTAGTATGCTTCTATCTGAGTCAGATCCACTTGCTTACCAAGTTGCAAGAGTTACTTCCCAAAGAAACTCAAAAATTTGCTGTCTGAAAGGTTCTAGGCCACTTTTTGCTCTTGGGAGCCTTCACAAGGGCACTTTTTTTTGGGATCTAACTCTTGCAGACTTCTCTGTTTCCTTGTCTCAGTGAGATGGAACTTCAGAGAGCTCTGCGAAGGTTACTTCCCAAGGAAACTCAAAAATTTGTTGTTTGAGAAGGTTCTAGGCCATGTTTTGCTCTTGGAAACCTTCACAGGGGCACCTTTTTTGGGATCTAACTCTCACAAACTTCTCTGTGTCCTGGTCTCAGTGAGATGGAACTTCAGAGAGCTCTGCGAAGGTTAGTTTTGAGTTTTGAATTTTTTTTTTATTTTTACAAAGGACTTTTAAATTTTTTTGGGTTTTTAACTGTTTTTTCCAAATCCGATGGGAACTAACCCTCGCAGGCTTCTATGCAGGTCTGGGACAATACCTTGGAGCTGCTGCCAGTCATGCAAAAGTTCATGCCCACTGGTTTTTGAGAAATCAAAATTTGATGAGATTTTGCCTCTCTTTTTCTCTCCAAAACAGATTTTGAGCTTTTTTTCTAATTTTTATGGATTGTATGGATTGACGAATGGATTGGGTGCTTGGATCTGATCCTCCCATCCCACAATCTCTCCCTACAGTGCAAACAAACAAAAAAATTACAAAAAAACGGCAAAAACTAACACTATTCATACTATTCTACCCTTAGAATTTGATTTTTTGATGATAAAGAATGATGAGAGAGAAGAAAGAGAGAGATAGAGGAAAAGAAAAAGTGAGTAAGAAAGCTATGCAGCAAAACGAGTGTGTGGCGCTCCCCGGCAACGACGCCACTGTTGTGTCGTCGTCGATGTAGCATAAGGGTCCGTCGTTGGGAGCGGCAACCTCGCCATCACCTGCATGGCAAGAAGAGAGAGGGAGAGGAGAGAGAGAGTGGAGAGAGGAGAGAGAGAATGCCTAGGTTGAGAAAGGCTTCGAGGGCTCGAGCGCCTACCCAAACCTATTCTATCCCAATGTAGAGAGAGAGAGAGAGAGAGAGAGAGAGAGAGAGAGAGAGAGAGAGAGAGAGAGAGAGAGAGAGAGAGAGAGAGAGAGAGAGAGAGAGAGAGAGAGAGAGAGAGAGAGAGAGAGAGAGAGAGAGAGAGAGAGAGAGAGATGGAGAAACCAAGAGAGTTTTATTAAGAAGAGAATGGAAGATGATAGAATACAAAAGAAATGACTCCCTCTTATAGATTTTAGAGGTGAGCCTCCTTTACTCTCATTGGCCACTTCATTGGGGCAAGGATTCTAATCCAAGCCTTTCAAAGAAACACAACTTAGATCTAATGGTGCTAAGAAAGCACAAGGGCACTCACATGATTCATGTGAGGTTTAAGTTGGGCCCTTTTAGCTTTTTTATTTGCAACTTGACTTAGGGCCTCTAATGTCATTTTAGAGTTTTAAGCCCCTAGTCTCTTATTCCTAGGAATTACAACTTGCTACTTGTGCTCATTGGTGGCTGGGCTTATACACACAGGATGCTAGTGCCTTGCACTTATTATTCTACTGTACTGTGGCGGGGCCCACTAGGCAAGGCTTGGCCAACAATATTTTAAGTGGTGGGACCCACTTATTTATTTGTATACATGAAATACCCACAACAGTGCAACAAGGCGTTCATGTGTGGTCTCTATCGCTAATGCAGGCGACATAAAGTGTAGGTGGAACAATTCTCGATAGATTGTATTTGCTTGTGATAGTAGTTACTGTTGCGAGACATGTAATTGCTATTATTCATGTAATAACTCTCAACGATTCTATTTGATGAATTGATTTTTCTAAGCTGTGATTGAATGGCCTCGGCCATCCTAAATGCAGTTTATCCAAACTCTCTTCGTTGATGACATTTTTTGTCTGGTTAAATTGTCAACCTTTATTATACTTGTTGATGATAGAGACATTGATAACAAAGCTTTTGCTTTCCAGCTGGTGTATGGGCAAATAATTATGACTATTAACCCCTTGTACTGCAATGTTTGGCTTTTTATTTCTCTTGTATTTCCTCATTTGTGCAGCCAATTGGACTTGAATTCTTGACCTTGTGCACAAGAAAGAAGTCCTAATGAACTCACTACTTAACGGAGGAAAAAGTAATTGGCTTTCTAGCATAGATAGTTAGAAAGGTTTTCAATAATTTGTTCCTCTCTAGTTTTACCTCATAAACTTTGTTCTGTCCGAGAGAACTGAAAAAGCATTTTCCAGTCCTATCGGTTGATTAATTTTGGATATCTGAAAACCTTATGGTTGTTATGTAGCAAGCATTATATATGTGGGAATAATCTCTAGAGAAATGTAACATACGATTTTACATTTTACTTCGTAGACTTTCTTCTGTTCAAGGAGACTAAGAAAACATTTTCCATTACTTTCATTTATGATTAATTCCTAATATATGATAGATAACCTCACAAGAGTATACATAGTAAGCATTATGTATCTCTTGGAATAATCTCTAGAGAAACGTAAGATAGGATATTATATTTTACTAGTTGCAGTTGAAATTCACGTAACGCTCTACGAGTTTATTTTCTGCTAACATCTAACAATTTTTGTACAGGAAATTTTCTTTTGATTGTTTCTAATTTCTTAGCTAACATTAGATTCGTCACTACAAATTCATCCAATTTGTAGCCTCTAGGAGCGTTGGTCGTCATCAATTTTGAAAATCTTAATAGTATCTTAAGGAAAGCTCACACTGCACTATTGTTGCTAGAGTCAGACAATATTGATGTAGAACGAGGAAAATCAGCAGAATTGCTATCATTAAACCCATGGAAGTTGTGTGGAGTTCACCAAGTGAAGTCAAATCCTTTCTAGGAATGGTACCCATTTGAAATTTAGACATGCTTATATTCATAGTCTGGGTGTAGCAAAACGCATTTTGAATACAACAAAACCCTAAACCCTATTTTAGCAAAACATTTCTTTATATACACATTTTTATAAATGTAACTTATTATCTAGGAAATTTTAAATGCAAACCTTATTTTACTACATAGGAAAAATTATAAAAGATCTTATGAAGAAAATTTGAATGTTAATTTTGTAGATGGGAATTTTTTTGAAAACTCTATTTTCCTATATAGAAAAGCTCAAGAGATCTTATCTAGGAAATTTGAAAGTTAATATTCCTATATAAAGAATCTTTGCAAACCTTTTCTACATAGGAAAAAGTTTATAGTAGATCTTATCTAGGAAATTTCAAAGTTAATTTTCCTAGTTGTCATTAGGTGGTTTCAAGTTTCCTAGTATTTCCTTTCTCCTAGTTGTTTTCAATTGCAACTAGGAAAAAGCTTCTTTTTTACATCTAAGAACTTGTCATATTTTTCTTGTACGTACCGATCTTTGAAGTGGCTCTAAGATTTGTGTTGTTTTCATATTTCACGGTTGGATTCGTTTGTATCTTGCTTCAAATAACTGCGAGATAACAATAAAGTATTGTTTGTTCAAGTTGAGGGTGCTCAAAAGAGCTGAAACTCAAGGAAGCTGAACTGCATCTACCACCAGCAGTTGCGGCCAATCGTTAGTGAGGTTTCACTTTTCTCGAGCTTTGTATATGCTGGTCTTAGGTTGTTGAAAGTGTTCAAGGACAACGCATCACCCTATAGATATGTATTGTAATTTGTGAAGTATGTGGGCTATGGTAGATGTTGTTGCTTTGAATTAGTGCTTCGTGACAGGTTGTATGACTCTATGAGCCCATAGATCGTCCCATCCTAGTATTGCTAGATAGTGGCCAAGACATCTTCCAATGTCTCAAAGCACCGGCTGCCCGGTTGCATGCATCCGCCAATATTGATTGGAACTTGGAAAATAGGATTTGGAAATAGTTGCTACAACCTTTTGCAAATGATGAGATCACGAACTCTCATCCCTTTGAATATGAGCCAGTTGAGTACAATTGCCATATTCAAAGATTAGGAACAGACTTAAGAAAAACCATTAGATTGAATGATGAATGTGCGATCATGGTTAAGTAAAAGTTTCAACTTAGGAATGCTATAACGTACCAGATTCAGCGTGCTATGTTCTTTGAAGATTTCTTCTAAAGGTGGAAACTGCTCCTTTGAGAGGCATAGCCTTTCCGTGGATTGCATCCCTCATCTTCATCACTTGCTCCCCTAAAGTTGATCTCACAAGTCCGATCATCCAATTCTTGTGTCTTTCCCCGTCCCTCTCCCTCTTTGCATAGTTACTCTCTATTATCTAAAACTCGTCCATCTGAAAAGGTGAGCGGGTACTGCTAGCTAGCTGGAGAGCACTCATTTGGATCTTCCAATTGCGAGCTCCTCTTGCCTTCTATATCTAGGATCAAAAGGAAGCATATTCAGCATATGTATATACTCAAGCAAGAAAACAGATATATCTACATATTCTAATATTCAGATGTAAGATTACATCTGACAATGAACCAGTCGGATGATAAATGAACAATGCAAGCTAGAGTTTTATGCCACCCACTATCTAGAATCAGCTAAATCTCTCTCCTGCTTCATCTTCTCACTGGGTATGGCAGCTCAACTCAGTGTATAAGCTCTTATGCTGCTTATAACGTAGCGAGGGGAAAGTAAGGTCCTCCTGATGCGAAAAATGCACTCAGAAAAATGCAAATTCCAGCTAGAACTCTGGTGACAAACTTATAAAAACTCTCTCAAACGATTCGCAAAACTCGAATTATTTCTATTTGAGTTTAATTCGTGTTGGATCAATCAGGCTCTGTAATGCACAAAATGAAACAAGACAAAATCTAGATGAAAATGAAACAAAGCGAAGCGAAACTTAAATGAGCTTTGACATTGATTCATGCTTGAAGCATAGAGATCGCAAAACGAAACGAAATGAAAGAATTTGTGAAAAAGATCAATCAAGCTCTGTAACAAGTTGAAATGAAATGAAACAAAACAAAATAGAATGAAACGAAACAAAATGAGACAAAACTTAAGTGAGCTTTGAAATTGATCTACTCTTATAGCCAAGTGATCACGAAGCAAAACGAAGCGAAACACAAAGCGAAAAACAATCACGAACAGAATCAATCTGTCAAGAAGTCAAATATGATTGCTGGTCACTGCCGACTATGTCATTCCTACAATCCTTCAGAGTGTAGACAGACATTACTGATCTACGTTAACAGATTAATATGGCATTCAACAAAATCAAACCAAATTGTGGAATTGAATAAACAAGTGAATCAGATACATGAATAGTAGTAGACAAAAATACATTCGAGATCATGTAATCATACAAATTAATATGTGCATAAGATTTTTCGAGCACTATGCGACAGACTACATAGTGCATTGGTGTGAGAGAAATACAGTTCTCTCATGAATAATGTCTCGCTTACTAGCGGACTTCTGGATCTACAGATCCTCTACAAAATTGTCTCGCTCACACGCGGACATGTATTCTATATTTTAGTCTTTTTCTGACTTTCTTTCTTTCTTCCTTACAACATTATGCATCAAACAGAAAGTATATAGTTCATGAACTTTTTTGTGTCGCATCGTGTAACTTCCAGATCAGAAAGATTAGACATCTACAACTAATATCGAATTACAAGAGTGGCAGATTGGCCACGATCTAGATTACTTATGCTGATGTCATGATATCTGATCAAATATTTGTACCCCATGGTACTTGGCTGATCTTCTTGGCTAGTTGAGGAGCATGACTGATTTCGTGTTGTGTCGTGTCGTGTCGTCTTTTGTCAAAAATTCAGAATTGAAAGCTAGCAAAGCTTTGACAATAGAAACATTTTGTTTCTTTAGCTCTCTCTCAAAGCATGATAGCTTGATGACTCCAAGACTACACATCTGTTTCTCGAACAGACCTTTGCCTAAGGCCTTTGTGAAAATGTTATCAACCATGTCTTTCATTCCAATGAAAGTAGTCTGCAACATTTTCTTCTCGATCAGCTCCCTTATCAAGTGGTACTTGATTGCAATGTGCTTCATCCTTGAATGAAACACAGGGTCTTTTGTCAGATGTATTGCGAATGTGTTGTCCATCTACAAAACCAGAGGTTCATTCCTCATTTCGTCCAATTCGTCAAGGAACTGTTTGAGCCAAATTATTTCATCTTTGCTGCTGCAACATACTCTGCTTCACAAGATGACTGAGCTACAATGGTTTGCTTTTTGCAAACCAAAATCTTTTGTTAAAAGATATTGCGTAATTCATTTTCCAATCTTCCAATGTGTCAAGCCTGGATTCGTACAGAATTGGCTCATCCTAAATACAGCATAAGCAATGTCAAGAAGTGTGTTATCTGCAAGGTACATCAACGATCCTATCAGTTTTCTGTATGGTGTGAGCTGCATCAATTCTCTCTCTTCTTCAGTCCTCGATCAATTTTCGTTCGTCAGTATTTTGTTCTTAGCTTTTCAAAGGTACTAAATTTGTGTGATTTGGATCAATATTGAGAGAGTTATGATCAAATTAGTGAAGTTGGATCAGATTTGCTAGAATCTTGAAAAATTTTCCTTTGTATTTCTTGGTGAGAGAGAAGCACTTCAAAATTTTAATTTTGAAGTTCCTTTTTCCTGTAATTTTTTTTTCAATTTCTTCATTTTGAAAGGCTCGTAAGTCTTTTTACGGCAATTTTTTTTTTGCAATATCGCTTTTGAGCGCGGGTGGACTATTCAAAACTTCAGCTATCCTATTTGCGCTTGAAACCGATATTCTGAAGAAAAAAAAAAAATTCCCCTCCAATGTCGATTTCAAGTGCGTTTTTTCTACTCTACTCCTCTCCTAGTACTTTGTGTGCGCTTGAGTCCGATATCAAGTGTACAAAACTCTTAACTTGTTTATTTACTTCCATAACTTTCTTGTTTGAGCTCGAATTTCAATCAAGTAAGAACAAAAAGTGATCAAAAAGAAAAAATGAATTCAACGAAACTATCCAAACTCGTGCTGTAACACTTCAAAATGGGTGGTCGAGAGAAACAAACAGTGGATAAAAATAATGCACCTCAAGACAACTTTTCTGCTGAAGAGATGGTGGAAGAACTGTAGGGTTCAGACCAACAAGAGAACATACTAAGTAAAATGTAGGCCACACAAGATCTGATAGTGGCAATGTTGCAAGAAATGAGACAAGATCGGCAAGATGATGATATAAACTGGACAAAATTGTTTGATAGCCTAGCTTGTAGGCAAGACAGAATTGAGGGAGCTGATCAAAGATGTAATGAGCCATCTACATCGTTCCAACTAGCATCTCCATCACAAAATGTAACATCTTCTCAGGATGTCCAGAGAATTGACATGGACAAGGAAAAACAAGTATTACAGAGTCACATTGAATATCCGGTCAGACTTGGAAATGACAGAGGAACATCAGAACAACACGTGCAACAATCAACGAGGTTTCATAAACAACGAAACCACTTTGATACTCAGGAATACAAGGATAAGATTAACATTTAGAAATTCAATGGTGACTTTAAGACCCTTGACATTGAAGAATGGTTGGATAAATTGGATAGTTACTTCATCCCGTTCAATAGACCTGATCAAGCTAAAATCACTTTCGCTACAATCCATTTTGAAGAAGTAGCTTATGAGTGGTGGAAGCGGAGGGAGAATAAGCTATCAATAGAGGAGTGTGACGCGCGAACTAATTGGCCGTTATTTAAGAATGCTTGTATTGAGACTTTTAGAAGACCATTTCAAGATGATGAAAATTTTGAGAGATGGACGAGGATATGTCAAAAATACTCTATACAAGAGTATACCTTTGATTTTTGGAGTTTGAATCTTTAGCTACCCACCGTGTCTGATGCAGATCTTTTACGAAGGTATATACAAGGACTGCAGCCAGATATTGGAGCTAATGTAGCATCACGTTTTTGCACTGATTTGGATGAAGCTATGCGGGTGGCTCTCAAATTCAAGCCTAAATATGTTGGTAAGTGGTCGACTAAATCGGAAGCACCCAAATATGAAGTTAATGGGTGGGAAGCTTATATTCGTCAACAAGATAAGGAAAGAAACACAATCCTCCAGTACCCAATCTATACTACTAGTAATCTTCTCAATGTCTCTTGATAGATGTCATGACTATCTCTAGCACATCTTTCTTCTATGATTTTGTGTCCACTTTTCTTTTTTCTTTTTGGTCACATATTAAAATTGGCTTTACATTTTCCAGTACCACAAAAGGCTTGGATGCCCTAGCATTGGCCACTATGAATCATTTACAATCATTCAACTTTCTCATGTAAACCAAATAGTATAGTCTATGTGATAATGCAAGTACCAAACTGTGTAATCTATATGGCAATTCAAGTATCAAACCATCATTGTTATAAACAATATTCACTTTTAAGATATTAAATCATACTTTTGTGAAATACATTACATGTTTAATAGGTTGAAGAGTTCAAATAATGAGATAGAAAAGATATTTTGACACATTTAAGAACCGAATTTTGAGTAAAACATTTTTTTCAATATATTTTTTGCAGTCTCCAAACATAGCATGCCGATGCGCTAAGTGAAATAGCTAGAAAAATTTTTATATATATCTCAGGCGTAAAGGGTCAAGCTATGTCATAATAGCATTATATGTTGATGATTCTTTAATTACCAGCAATTCAAATCAAGAGTATACAAGCTATCTCCCTACTTTATGGTATGTAAAACCTAATCGTGTACTAAAAACAAGCTATACTACGCATGTGTCCAGTTATCTCAATCATAAAGTGTAACCAAAACCATTCACAATAAGATTAGGGCAAATCCGTGCCATTACAATCCCTATGAATGTCATTGCTCTTGCCCAAATCCATGTGCCTAAAAGAGTATTTTGGTTAAAAATCTATTTTGTTAGGACATTATCCAATATATGTAAAACAACAACAGTCTTTGGTTTTATGGACTTATCGTATGAAGTAGATGCAATGGTTTATGTTATATGAGAACCTTCCTGCACACATACTTGTAACTAAGTTTTTTTTTATGCATATATAAGCATGGTAAGTCTAATGAGTGATTGCATATTGTCTACTAAATACCTATCTGATTACTAGATTTTGGACCAACATAGGCTTAAGAGAGCAAAAATTGCGTTTAGAGCCCAAACCTGAATAGAAGTCGTGAGAGATTCTCATTAGAAAAGAAAAGAGTCTTTGTTGAATCAAGAGCACATAGTCCATTTGAATCCAATCGTACAGTTGGATGTGGCCCTCGACATATGATTTGAAATCATTTAACATCGAACAAAACGATCTTGAAATTATCTATAGTCCACTTCTAATATATCTTGTATGGTTCCAATGTAGTCAGGTCAATTTCGACCAAACTTGTATCTGCGATTGGCTTGTTGAAACCTTGTCATCACCCCGCAATTAAATGTCGTTTTTTTTTGTCGATGCATTCAATGCGAAAGTGTTGTCCACTAGACCAAAGAGCAATATGCCGCCTATACTGCCGTATTGAAAAATGCATATATCAAATAATATTTCAAAATAATGTGTTACAACAACAAAGCGATTATTATTATATATATATATATATATATATATATATATATATATATTAAATGATGACAGTTTGAGTTTGGAGACAAAAATGCCAACTACAACCGTGCGCAAGATACCACTTCGAATTTGATATTTGTTTCCCACTTGCACAAACATAATTTATGGCTTCATATAGCCAAAAAATATTCCATTGATCTGGAAGCTTCTCCAATTCAGATGGAAAAGTCTGGCCCCTATGTGATCGCTGCCACTGTGTTCTATCAATATTCCATTGACCTTTAGATTTTTCATATAAATCAATCCAAGATGACAATTCTTCTGTGTTGTATAGCATGAACGTGCAAATCTTGTCTCCCATACACTCAAAAAATCTCGCATGCGTTCCTTTTCCTTGTGGAATGCTCTCTTGTTTGTTGCTCTCCTCACTATCATGCCACAATCTTGGAGCCCCTGGATTTAATTATATCAAGTACTCTCTGTAATGTAAAACAAAAACTCATGTGCCATCCAGCCTTCCACCATGGTACCTTCTACACGCGCTCTTTGATGAATAAAATATTTTAGGACTTTCATAAAGTGCTCCAAGAAAAACATCCATCTTGCACTCACAGGGCCTGCTAGCTCCACCATCAACAAGGTGAACCAATAGGTGAATTTGGATGTCCATGAAGGATGGAGAAAGGCATCTCTCGAAAGCACAAACAATCTTATGTCTTTTGAAGATATCCATCTGCATATTCATTGCATACATAAATACAAAATGATCATTAATATACATGTGAAAGGTGCTCATTTGAATAACGTTAAGACTCACGAGCAATACCTTGTAAAGGTCGACAATTCTGAGATTTGTATATCTTCAATCAAACAACCTTTCAATGTCACCAAAAGTACATGTCAAAATAAATAGGCCAAAATATAATTGTCATGACATTTCATGCAAACATACTTGACTATATACATCACTAATTAAACACATCTTGTGCCAATCGTGAGACTTTAATCCGAACAATTTGTCGTCTACGGTAAATGCCCCTCTTATACACCTTGTGTATCCAATGAAAATTTGTATATGTCGAATAACTGCCTTTATATTAGTACTCTCTTCCTTCAACAAAATCCATGGTGCACAAGCTGATCTTGACCTTGACTCTTGTCCATCTTTAGTCCACAAGTGTCACATTTGAACAAAATCTTTTAGTTCTTCAAGGACTCGTGCATACAAACCTTCTGACTAATTGAAGTGTCTCCATAGTGACTCTTCCACATTTCTGAAAATGTGCATTGGATCCAATAAATGAGTTATTTTTAATGTTGTCCAATGTGGGAGCGTAGAATATGGATAATATTTTCATACCCTCTAACGAAGTGGAATTTTGTGTTGCATTGTTCATTTCTCAAGCCAATCTTTACTTGTTAATATTTTCAATGGAGGGTGTCTCTCCTAGTTGACAAAAATGAGTTCTACGAAGATTATGGTCTAATGGAAGATATTTACACACGAATCTCTCTCCAAGGAATTTGCAGCTCCTCAACAATAGGTTCTAGATAGACATCCATGTTTTTACCTTGTAACGACCGAGAATGATGATCATTAGAGCAAGTAAAAGATGACCTTTTTTCATTGCCATCCATGGAGGTACGTTGTAATTCACAAGCATCATTGGCCATGTTGTCCAAGTAAAAGATCAATGGCCATGAGGATTAATACCATCCATGGCCAACCCAAGTCTTAAATGTCTTGGCTCGGTACGAATTATTGGCCACTCATCTTCGATGTATTTTGCGGCCATACTATCGCATGGTATTCTCATGACACCATTAGTGGATCTATTCCTAACATGCCAATCCATCAATTCGGCCAAGGACTCACAACGGAACATGTGTTGGATACACGACAATATTGGAAAATGGCGCACAACCTTGGATGCAACTTTGGTTCCTTGCACATCTTGCTGATATCGTGGGGATTCACACTTAGGGCAACTTGTTTTTTATTCATCTACACCCTTGTATAATATGCAATCATTTGGACATGCATGAATGCAATTGTAGTCCATTCGAAGCATCGTCAATATTTTCTTAACATTTGTCCTTGAATTTGGAATTGTATTGCCCTTGGGTAGTAGTGAACATAACAACTTATGGAAAATGCCCAATAATGTTACAAATTTTATCAACTAGTTAGTTTTGAATTGAAACAAAAAGTATCTTGTATGCTCAGAACAGTGGATCTTTCTCCACACAAAGACTTGTTTAGTGTTGTGAAAGCAAGGAGAGGGGTGCCCTAGTATGATATAGGACCTGGTACAGGGGCGCGAGGAGCCGCGGACAGCGGACAAAACTGTATCGGTTCTTTGGTGAATTTTTGCCATGGCTAAGGAGCTTGAAAGATCCAAAAGAGGAGGAGGGAGCTCACGGATAGCTCGCGCACGTGGAAACAGGCCTGTCATGTTGTGTGTGGAAGCGTCCAGCACACGAAGGAGGCAGGTTCGATGCCCAAACATCTTGAGGATCATCGAATCAGGTCAACGGGTGTGATCTATTTTCTTGAGAATGATCTAGAACCATGGATTTGAAAATATCCATTGGATTGTCAAACTTCAAATCTTACATTTCAAGTGAAGGGGTCCGAAGGATAGAAGGGCCTTCAACTTCATAAAAAATTTTCAAGTTGAAAGGGACCCTGAAGGTTAAATTCATTTGAAGAAAAGTTTTACTTCAAGGTGAAAAAATAGTGTATTTTCTTCAAAGGCATAAGCATCTTTTAGCTCTTTTCTCCTTTTAGGGCTATCCAAAAGCCAAAATTCTCCAATTTAAGGGCAGGAAAGGACTATACCCTGCAAGTACGGTACCTGAAAACAGAGAGATTGCCGCGGAGAAAATGTTCGGAGAACGCCTAAAGTCTTTTCACCATTCCAGTGGGCAAGCAATCATGAGTTGGTGACGAAGAGCATTTCGGAGGACGACATCGATTTGGCTTCCAATTTGGCAAAAGCGGCGGGAGGTCCTGAAACTTTTTTGGCCAGACCTTAAAGTTGACTTTTAGAAGTCTAAATTTCTCTATAAGCTTGTCATTGGGCCTCATTAAGGCGCTATACGAGCAATTTTTGGCGAAATGGCAAGATTGGGAGAATCTGTGCTTGGAGAAGCTAGTAGATTGGACAAGGTATCCAATTATAGCATTTGGAGATTCAAAATAAAAAGTATTTTCATGGAAAAGGAGCTATGAGACATTGTCATTGGGGTGGAACAAAGCCCAACTACATCTCCAGCCGATATTCGTGCATTTGACAAAAGGGCACAAAAGGCCTTATCCTTAATAAATTTGTCAGTGAAGGATCACGTCATTGCCCACATTAGTGAAGCTGTATTAGCAAGAGGTGCTTGGGATGCACTCAAAACACAGTTTCAGATGGTGAACCTCTCTCGAATGATGTTTTTGAGGACCAAACTCATAACTGTTCGCATGGAAAAGAATGAGGGTGTAGGGTCTTATTTCACACGAATAAAGGAGTTACGAGACCAGTTGATAGCCATTGGAGGGCCAATAAGAGGTGTTGAGCTGGTTCACACAACTATAAATGGCCTGTCTGAAAATTTTCAAATGTTTGCAAGTGGCATTGCTTAGAGGGAGAGGCTATCAACATTTGAAAATCCTCATGGCATCATCCTACAGGAGGAACAAAGGCATGAAGTGGTAAAAACTCGGCTTCCCACATTGGGAGATCAAGCAATGCTAGTCAAAGGGAAGCATAAATACAAGAAACAACCCAAAAAGTCGAATGTGGAAGATGACAATCAAAGATCCACATCAGGCAAGAAGAAGAAAGACAATTGTTTCTATTGCCAAAAGCCTTGACATTGGGCAAGAGATTGTCGCAAGAAGAAGGCGGATATTAAGAGGGGCAAAGTGAAGCAGTTGACCAATTTTGCTGAAGAAGAGAATGATAGCGATAACGAAGATCAAGGCACGGCATTTACGACAGCATTAGCATCGCAACATTCCATTAATCACACACATTGATACGTGGACTCAGGGGCAATGAGACACATGACTGGCAACAAATTATGGTTTAAAAACCTGGAGCTTACTGATGATGGAGATAGAGTTGCGCAGGCGAATGACGACGAGTGCCAAATTCATGGAGTTGGTGCAGTGCCTATTTAATTTCCTGATGGACATGTGAAAATATTTGAAAATATGTTGTATGTTCTCAACCTTCAAAAGAGTCTTTTATCTGTTGGTACAATGACAAATCATAAGTTGAAGGTGGAGTTCAACAACAAGAAATGCCAGATCAAGGATGTGAAACGAGGTTTCAAGGTGATTGCTAATGGCTTTAGGGATAAAACTTGTGGTTTGTACAAGTTAAATGTTGTTTTTACGAAGTGCAATGTGTTAGCATCTACATCTATATCACAAAGTGATTTATGGCATAGACGTATGGGACATTTGAACTTCAAGAGCTTGAGGCTACTTCGTAAGCTCAAGATGGTAACAGGTCTACCTAGTTTGGATGACAAAGAAGAGTCCATTTGCAAGGAGTGCGTGCTAAGTAAGTTACATAGAAAGAAGTTCAACAAAGAAGGTGCAACAAGGGCAAAATGAGTGCTTGACTTTATACACTCTGACCTATGTGGGCCAATGATGGTAATGTCTATTGGTAAAGCATTTTATTTGCTAACCTTCATTGATGATTACTCACGAAAGACCTACGGTACCCCACAAAAATTAGATTGTGTATATGTACCTTTTAGTTTCTTTTGTTAATACAGTTCAAAAGTGTTCTCTTGGGTTGGTGTGTGATCTCTCTTTATTGCTTATGTGATTGATGTTAGATTTCTTGCAAATTAGCTAACTATACTGCCAGTAAGATCCTTGACAGTGGGTCTCTCATACAGCGCTCGAAAAACCAAGAGGATTATAGATGATATTGTAGCTATTGCGCACATATCACTCTTAATTTTGTCTGATCTTGAATGAATTATTGTCTGCTATTGCTTGTGTATCTCACTCATTTGTTTTATCTATTCCGCATACTAGTTCAATTTTGTTGAATGTTGTGTTAATCTAAAAACGTAGGTCAACAGTGTCTGTCTATATTCAGAGATAAACCTATTTCAAATCATTAATCTCTGCTCTGGAGTACAACTCAGGTTTGAAAAGTACACTAAGCGAGAAATTTTCCATCTTGGTTATATTCATCATAAGTTAGTAACATCACCTTCATGTAAAGCATTTATATGAAACACTAGGTGAGATAACCTAACTTAAGAGATTAAAGTTAAAGAAATAGTAAAATAATTATAACTATAGTCTGAAATCATCCACAAACTCTGGCAGATAATTCATAAGTTTTCAAGTACAAATATCCTTAGAATCCAATTTCAAGATATCATAATTCATTTAACTAGAATATCTAGGAAAATCATTAAGATATAGAATGATTAAAACTCAACTCTGAGTATCCCAAATACTCTTTTGAGTTAAATACTCCAGTTTCTAACACCAAATGCAAGAAAATACCATTCATTCATCTTAATAGACTTGTCTGTCTCCTAAGATAACTGGAGATCCAATTCAAATGAAGAACTGCACTCAAGCATCTGCAGACCATAAACTATAGCTAAATACCATCCACTAGATAAATTAAATTCTCCACAAATACTTATCTTGTGAGAATTTTTGTGAGATCCATAGGTTCTCAAATAAAATACTGGAGTAGAGAGATTCAAAACACTAATTTGAATTCTTACTCATCAAAACTAGGGACAAGCTTCTGTCAACTAACAGATCCAATGTAATCCACGTATCAGATTCCACTTCTAAACCTCACAATTGACATCCAAAACTGTGGATAACTCAATGGTTACAAAGATATTAGTTACGAATTCATCTGAATGAATTCTAACCAAGAAATTAATAACCAGTATTAAGCAATTATTTACAGGGATTACCAAAATCCTAAATGCAAAATATATTTCCCGATCACACTTACTACCATTGATGTCCACTCTTCTGCCCTCCTTAGAATTTTCAATTCTCTGAAAATCTATTTCAGCTAAGGTACCAAGAAGATGTAACGACATTAGTAAATGTTTAAAAACTAATTACTTTAGGAAAAAATCCAAAACAATTTCATTTATGTCCTATACCTGGGTTGAATATCTGATATATCAAAAATCATTTACTAGTATATGAAACAGTACTAGTCTGATCTTTTGAATATAATTCACCAATAGGATTTTACTGGAAATGAAATCAGTTGTGTAATTCCTATTTTTAAAAAAATTTCAATAAAATTTGACTATTTTTTTTTATTGACTGGTTTGGCATTACTTCATTAATATTGACAAAACCTATCCAAACATAGAATATGAAATTACATGAATGGAAATCCCACCAATAGAATTTCAGTAATTCTTGAACAGTATCTTGTCAGATTTATTGACTAGATAAAGAATACTATTGTCACTCATCCAATCTGGTCATTTCATATTGTCTGGCGATTTTAATTCAAATTTAACTAGTTTTTTGCACAAACGTTCACTTGACTAATTACTATCGATCTACATCGATTAGAAAACTTATCAGACAAGTAACTAATTTCCAATTATCAAATGGAAATACAATTAGACTTCTAGGATATCGAGGTTATTGGACACTTAGTGGGTCCTGCCACTAAAATACTGCCATAACTAAGCTTATCAAGTGGGCCCTGCCACAATACACTATATAGTTAGGAGTAATAAGCGTGAGGGCATTGGCAACCTACGTATATAAGCCCAGTGAGAATGCCAAAGGGATCTGTATAATTTGTAGAACTAGGAATAAGTGACTTGGGAATACACTTGTCAAATGTGTGAAAAACATGATATTACATGCATGTTTATCAAAGAATTTCTGGACAGAAGCCGTCTTGATAGCTACATATATTCAAAATCAACTTACAATCAAAGCCTTAGTCGACAAAACACCCAAAGAGGTGTGGGTAGGTTCAAAACCATCGATAAGGCATCTTTGAACTTTTGGTTGCATCATTTTCACACAAATTCCAACAGAACTTTGAAAGAAGCTAGATTCTACTAATTTTTAAGTCTATCTTTGTTTCGAATCATAAGGCTTATAGGATCTACAATCAAGTGTTGCCTAAGAATATTATAGCAAGTAGCGATGTTATCTTTCTCGAAAATCAGTTTGTTGATCTCAAGGGAAAGGAGAAAGTTACAAATGTCGAATCCATACCCGATAATGCATTAGATTTGAATCTAAACTCCATTTTAATTAATGATTCAGAAGAAGATGACTCAACATAGACATAGTAGCAGTAGCTGGATATGTCAGTTCCTCGAAGATAAAATTGAGACAAAGTTCTAAACAGATTTATTGACAATGTCATAGCCACTTGTTATTTTGTGGAGGAGCCAGTCAATTATTTTGAGGTGATATCTAGTCTAGATGAAGATCAGCAATGGACAAAGACTATCAACCTTTCATTAAGAACTAGACATGGACTGTTACAAACCTATCAGTTGGTAAGTATATCATTATCTGCAAATACAAAGTCGATGGATCAGTTGATCGATAGAAGGCAAGGCTAGTTGTAGCTAGAAGATTTTCTCAGATCCTGAATGTTGATTATTCAGAAACTTTCAATCCCATGGTCAAACATTTGTTGATCGGACTTTTAATTTCATTTGCAACAATGCAGATCTAGAAATTCACTAGATGGATGTACAAATATCATTTTTACATGGTGTAATAGAAGAAGACATTTATATGTCTCAACCCAAAGACTATGAGTTGGAGGGAAACACCCATCAACTTATGCAAGCTTCAAAAACTTTTTTATGGGCTTAAACAATCGTCTCATGCTTGGGTTCATCGAATCAACGCAAGGCTTCATACCAAGTTTAGCTGATTGTAATGTTATGACAAATTAGTGGATTCATCTTTCATTATCATTATATTATATGTTGATGACACATTACTTTTTAGTAATGACATTCGAATGTTGAAGGATGTCAAAAAGATGTTATCGAAAGAATTCAACATGATAGATTGTTGGAGGATTTGTGGTAAAGAGACAAGCTAATTCTTGGTTAGATCATAGATCTACATTAATGAATAAGTGTGAGGGATTTGGCACCCTGCGTGTTTAAGTCCAACCTAATGGTCAAATGGTTATTGATTTATTAGTTGTTAATAAAAGGACTGTAGCCCAATTATGAGAATTAAATGTCGTAGGGCCTAATAGTCAAGTTAGTGAATAAAAGTGGGTTCTCCCCAAAACTCAAATTCAAATTCAAATAAGGAGAGAGACAGGACTTGGCCAATAGGCTTTGAAGGCAAGTGCCCTAGAATCTACTATAAGTAGTGGTGCTTTGTAGTTCATTTTTTATGTTCAATCAAGAACTCTACCAAATTGCATTTGGATGTCCTTGCTCTTCTTTCTTGCTCCATATCTCATGTTTTTTTGCTATCTTTATGTGTTTTGGATTTGCTAGTTGTTGGGACTGAATCATGTTTCTAATTTATGAGAGAGAGAGAGAGAGAAGTGAGCTTGACCTTGGTGATAAGGGTTAATGGATCGTACTGTTAGATGTTTAATCATAATCATGTATATAAATCTAGACTATGTTATCGCTCTCATGGGAATGAACTTTTGCGTGAGATGTAAAGAATCCTCTTCCATTCTTGATGCTATGCAAGTGCTTAGATCTAGGGTTGAATGTGGATAGTAAATCCCATTACAATTTTGGCGCCTTTGTCAGGGAGTTACGCCAATTTCTCATTTTCAGCATGTTTATGATGCTTGGATGAATGTTAGCTCTCATTTAGGCATCATGATTTTTGCATGATACTAGTGTTAGAATTACATTTTTAAGATTAGTTTTGGGAGATTTTCTTGATGTTGTGTTAATTTCTTGCTTGTAGTCACCTGAGATTTATGAGTAAGGAAGGAGAGTAATACCAAACTTCAGTTCACTGTTGGCTCTCTTTTGTCCTTTCTTCACAGATTCACTACCTCTGTGAACACGGCTTTTTCTCTTTTCTTTCTTTTATTGCTTTCGACGTTACAGTTCGTTATAGATTATCTTCTTGTTAGAACAGTCAATAGCAGAAGCGTTTCTTAGTTTCAATGTATTTCCCAGTCTGTCAATGGGAAAACAGGTTTGATACTCAGCTACATGCATACACTAGCCATGTAACCATCTATAGCTAAAGAGGATCAGCGTTTCAGAGCAGGGAGCAGACCTACACTAACTACTAAATCAAAGAACAATCAAGAACTAGATTAGCTACTGAAAACAAGATTCAAGAAACAAGATTCCTAGCAGCATTTTAACAATCTAAGAATCAAGAAACACTCATCACTTGATGCTTAGATTACTCAAGAACAATCAAGAATTGGACTGTAAAGAAATATGCAAAAATCACACCACAGATCTAGCCTATTTAGTTTACTTGAATGCTAGTTCCTACATTAATCCACAAACAAGAAAAGAAGCTAATCCACTCTACAAAAGCAACAAATCTAATCCACTCTACAGTCCACAACCACACACAAATGGAGGGAAAGGCAAGATCATAAATGCATCACTCAATAAACAAGCATGATCAAGGAGCTCAATGGATGCACCAAACTCGTGAAGGCTCTTCTCATTTCAGCATGGAGTTGATACAACTCTCAAGAAGCTCCTCTTCACAAAGAGGGAGTCTCTTAAATAAGCAAGAGAGCTCATTAGGTGGCATCCTAGTGGAATTTCCACATTTCACAAAATACAAGTTGAATATTGCCCTCCACTAGAGGTCACCATCAAATGGTGGCTCACTCTACTTTCTTTAAGAGGGGTCTACTTGCATTTATTACATTTGCATAGAAATACTAGTTCCTACATGGTCATTCCATCTTCCAGGATTCACCATGAGGCTTACACAGTTCTTGCATGTCTTTCCTAGCTAGTATTTCTCGGCTCTCAATCTTCATTAGTCTCGTCTTCTTAGAGACCTCCTCGGTGTAAGGTGAGAGGTGCTCTTGAGTTGCTCTGTCCGAGTATCTTGGAGATTCGTCAAAATCAGCCAACATCCTCCTTGGTCATCTCGTACTTGGAAAACAAGGTTTACGCACCAGCTGAATCGTCCTGCCAAGCATCCATCTCTTGGGGTCGTCATAGAGTATGTAGCGAGATTGTCACACCCCCCTCGCCTCCCATGTCTCGTCGTCGTACTCAGCCATCACCGTCACCTGCGTCTATTCTCCTTGCCGCAACTCGCTCTAAACTATTTGTCCCCTCAGCCTCTACTACTACCCTTGTCTCAGATTCCACACAAGTGTCCTCAGTAATGATTGGATCCACAATCCAAGTTGGAGAAGCAAATTCTACCTCACCCCCACACTCTACTACCATGTCACCATCAACCCAGAGATTCATGGAAATGTTTGATGATTCCAACCCCCTCGAGGTAGATGAACATTTTGTGATTGAGCCCTGGACCCCTTGAATCTCGATCCCCAAGAATGAGATTTGACTAGTTCCATACCATTGAGATTCTAGATTCAGCTCCAGCCTTACAGCAACAGCCGCCAATATCACTAGCATTTCAGGCACCAGATGCTTTTCAACTCCCTTTTGTAGTCAGACAACCAAAGCAATCTGATGCATAGGTCCCAAATGGATTCGAAGACAAAGGTATCTTTGAAGAGGAAGATCCACAAGCAAATCTTTGTGGCCAATCACGACAACCTATGGGATCAAGTCTTGTTGCTGCTACTGCTGCTATGGCTGTAACTTTGGATTATGGTGATGTCCTTGGAACTTATTCACACCTTGGACGGATGATCCAAACATTTTTGAACAGAAGAAGTCAATGGAAAAATGAATTGTAGATATGGGATCAGAGAATACACTTATCAATCAAAAGGTGATCCAGATCAATAAAGAACTGAAGATAGCAAAACAACATGAGCAAACAACTAAAACTGAGCTGAAAAACATTAAAATTATACACGAAGATGTGCTCGAACAACATGTTGGGAACAAGTTAGATCCTTGATAGAGAATGCCAAAAAATCTAGTAGAAGAGACATATCTAAGTACTCTCTTAGCACTTTTCCAATGATGCATCAAGGGAGGGACCTTGCATATATTGACTCAACTTGCTTACACTATAGCTCAAATCTGGTCTAGTGATTGTCAAATAGATTAAGGAGCCTATAAGCTTTCTAAAGAGTGTAATGTCCTGAAAGGATGCTTCATCACCATCATTAGAAACTTTACAAACTTACTCCATAGGGGTATCAATCCCTTTACAATCTTTCATGCCAAACCTTTCAAGAATGGAAGTAGCATACTTTGATTGACTTATGAAAGTGAAATCACTACCTCTAGAAACTTCTATTCCAAGTATGAACTTTAGAAGTCCTAGATCTACCATCTTGAATTCACTAGACAATGCAACTTTAACTTATGCTTTCACCATCATTTCCTATCAATATGATTTCGTCAACATAAAGAACTAAAATGATGATCTTACCATTATTACACTTGATGTACAAAGAAGGTTCATAAGAACTAATCACAAAGCCAAGGGAGTAGAGAAAATCATGCAACCTAGAGTACCAAGCTCTAGGTGCTTGCTTCAAGCCATATAGGCTCTTCTTAAAATGGCAAACCTTGTCCTCCTCACCATCCTTGATGAAACCCTTGGATTGCAACATGTATATTTCCTCCTCCAAGTAGCCATTCAAAAATGCATTGGTCACATCCATTTGATAGAGATTCCACTTGAACAAAGTAGCAATACAAATGATCATTCTAATAGGTACAAGCTTTGCTATAGGTGCATATGTTTTTTCATAATCTATGCCTTTAGTTTGAAGAAATCCCTTAGCAACAAGTCTAGCTTTGTACTTACTTATAGATCCATCTTGATTGTACTTTATTTTATAGGTCCACTTACATGCAAGTGACATCTTCCCATATGGAAGGTGTGCACGATTCCATGTTTGATTATCTACCAAAGCATCAAACTCTACTTGCATTGCATCTCTCCAAAACTTGTGATCTACTAGCATCATCATAACATGATGGCTCTTCAAGCATTGTGGTTAGAAAAGAGTAAGAGGTAGAAGGAGTTGTGTCTTCCCTTTGCTTTCCTTTCTCAAAGTATGTGAGCCTTGAAGGCTCAGCCTTGTTCCTTGTGGATCTCCTCGGTCCCTTTGGTTCTTGAGCTTCATCTTCCAAAAAATCTTTTTCAAGAAGCTCCTCCTCGGGTTGTGCAAAATCTTCAACACATTGAGGATTAGATGCACTTGGAAACATCTTAGAATTTTGAGATTTATCAAATAAGACATCCTTGCTATCTTTTACTTTGCTCGAAATAGGATCAAATATCCTATATCCTTTGTTGTCTTCACTATAGCCTAGAAATATTCCTTTGAAGGAAGTTGCATTTTCTTTCCTTCTAGTTTCCAAAGGAATGTGGACATAACATATACATCCAAATACTTTAGAGTCTTTTACATTGGGCTTATTGCCAAACAAAGCTTGATATGGTGAGATCCCGCCAATAGCACTACTAGGAAGCCTATTACATAATAAATTAGCACAAGTTATGGCCTCTCCCCAAAATGAGATGGGTAGAGATGCATCAAGCCTCAAGGACTTTGCACATTCATATAGGCTTCTATTTTTCCTCTCGGCCACCCCATTTTGTTGGGGGGTGTAGGAACAAGTAAGCTCTCTTAATGTCATTGATCTCACAAAAGTCTCTCATCTTATTGGAGATATATTCTCCTCCATTGTCACATCTTAGAACTTCAATGCAAGAACTAAGTTGCTTTTCTACTAGAGACTTAAACTTCACAAAAGCTTCATGTACAAGGCTTTTCTTAGACAATAATTCTATCCAAGTGAATCTAGTACAATCATCTATGAAAGTCACATACATTAAGGCACCTCCATTACTTTCATGAGAAAAAGCATATACATCTGAACGAATAAGATCCACGGGTGAAGTAGATCTTGTCAAAGAGATCTTGTAGGATGTCTCATGTGACTTTGCAAGGCCACATGCCTCACACACTTTGCCACACTTTGTGAGTGATTTTGGTAGGCTAAGAGCTAGCTCCTTTGATGCTGACTCCATTGATTGAAGATTGGGATGGCCTAATCTTTTGTGCCAAAGCTCCACTTGAGTCAGCTCTTCCCTAACCATATTCACACTTTCAATGGCCACATTAGCATCCAACTTAAAAAGCCTTCTTTGCTTAATGACACTAGTTATGCACTTATCACATTTCAAGATGGAACATGCTCCATTTTTGAAATGTACATCTAGTCCATCATCAATTAGTTGACCAACCCTAAGCAAGTTTTTGGTAATGGATAGAACATACAAAACATTATCAAGATCTATCCTTTTAGAAGATCCTAAGAATAATGGAATAGATCCTATGCCATCTATCTTACATTCTTGATCACTAGCAGTGTAGATTGATTTCTTAGAATCATTACAAGAAATTAAAGTAGAAAAATAATGCTTGTTGAATGACATGTGGGAACTAGCCCCACTATCAATCCACCATGTCTCTTTGCTTGAAGTTGGTGTAGATGCTACCATCAAGGATGTGTTGAAGCCATCCTCTCCATCCTCCTCTTGTGCAAGATTTCCATGATCCTCATTGCCTTGGTTCTTTTTCTTATAGCATTCAAAAGCAAAGTGTCATTTCTTTCCACAAAAGAAACACCTTAGCTTATCTTTGTTCTTGATCTTCCCTTTGGAGGTAGATCCACCATCCTTGACCTCGGTCTCCTTGTCTTGGTTCTTCTTGAATGGAAGGGTCTTTTTCTTGCCCTTTGATGTGAAGTTTGATTTTTCATCACCACCATGTAGTGATAAAGACCCCATTCTTGCCTTGAGGTGTAGAATCCTACTCTCCTCGGCCACAAGAACATTATGCAACTTATCTATTGAAGGAAGTTGGTCTTGAATAGCAAAAGATTGAACTAGATTAGTGAACTCATCACCTAGTCCATTCAATATCACTAGTTCTTTGTCTTGGATCTTATCTCCAATAGATCCCAATTCTTTGTTTAAAGATTTTATCGTTAGGACATATTCTTGTCCACTTTCTCCACTTCCCTTCATACTTTAGAGTACTTGATTCCTTAGCATGAGTACTCTAGAAGTGTTGCTGGATTCATAGATACCCTTTAATGAATCCCAGGCCTTTTTTGATGAGGCACAAGAAGCCACCTCTTTCAAGAGGTCATTGCCTACATTCATCTTTAGACAATGTAGGTCCAATCTAGCCCTCTTCTTGTATTTCAATTGTTCTTGGGATACTTCAGGCTCTTTTTCAACTCCTAGAACAATATAAAAGAGGTCATGGATCAAAAATAATGATTTCATCCTCATTTTCCAAATGGAATAGTTTGTGGAATTTAGTTTCTCACTAGATTCTAACAAATATCCACTCATGGATGACATATTGAATGGTTTGCCTATGAGATGCACAAAGATCTCTTGAATAAGAATGATCTAAGATAGATTTCTAGATTTCTATGAAGCTTTTAATCTTGGCCCAATCAACCTAGCTTAAGCTTGGATGAAGGTGTAATAGATCTATTCAAAAATTCCAAGCAAAACACACACTCAAGGATTAATTCTAGCACCTTTTTGCTTGATTTCTCTTCACAAACTAAGATCTGAACAAATCAGCCTTAATGATCTGATCTAATGCTTCAAGGACTCAAACCTCTATTTGATCATTAGCATTCCAAGGATTAAACCTAGATCTAGACAATGCACTAAAAAGCATAAATTTTGGACTAGTATGCTAATTTTTGGACCAAAAATACTATGGAAACTTGTTTTAAAGTTTTCTATACGGTTTCACACATGTGAACAGCACACCTGCATCCCACAAGTCAATTTGGACCCAAAAAAATGAAGCTATCACTCTCATAGAACTCGCTCACACAAGATTAAATCAAATCAACACTTTGACAATGATTTTTCAATTGATTAATGGATCATTACATGCCTCTTAATACTAGGCTTTGATACTATGTTGATTTTTAGTAAAAGGACAATGATTGATTGTACTTAATCAATCTACAAGATTTGTTGATTGCCAAATCAATGGATCTAAGAAATATTGTATGGACTATGACTAGAGAGCAAAGTACTATAACTTTAGATAGCTTTCCAAGCATAAAATCACAAGACAAATGTGTGAATCACAAGCAAATTGCTAGATTGTAAATCTCTCAACTTTCTATTGAAATGGTTGATCTCTTTATAGATCAAGTACGTCCACGAGCTGTGTACTGTCCAGCAGGCCTTCACACGTGTGAAGAGTGCCTAGTCATCTAGATCCACCAATAGGATCCAAATATACTCATTATCCAAAGTTGACTTATCTCACTAGCTAGAAAACAAAAAAGCTAGTCTTCCACAATTATAGAAATATATCCTATAAAATAGGATCTAGTGGAATATCTAAATCTTATCCTCTACAACCTGATCCACACGTTTGAACAACAAATTGACATGTGGGAGCATTTACTCATTCACATGGAAGTGCAAGCTAATTACATGAAAATTGGTCAAAGTGACTTTTTTAGATTCTAGTCACAAATTTTGTTCACACTTGTGCAGATTGAACCAAAATGAATCTAACTATTAACAAGTACTTCACCTACATCCTTTAACATGTGAGAACAGACTCCACATTTGTGAGATCCTATCATGAACATAGATCTCATGATTGATCAAATTTCATCAAGTTGGAAGTGACAATTTCAATAATTATGAATTGAGAGGCATCAGTGAAAATTCCTTAAATGTACTTTGAAAAAAAGTGTATAACATAATTTAAGCCCTTTTGTGTTTTAATGGCGTTTGGACTTCCAAAAATCATGTGTTGTCTTGAAATGTTATGTGGTATGTAATTATGAAATCTGCAAAAAAAAAATCTACAGTGCTTCATTGAAAATAGACACTTTTAAAAAATATATATATTGCAAGTTAGAGAATCCTTAAAAAAAAAAACCATGATTTTGGCCTTAAACTAGGATCATTAAAAAATACCAAAAAAGGTTACTCTTTTTTAGGTCAAAGTCCCAAAACAAATGTCATCGTGTTTAAGAGTATCAGAATAAAAAATGTATAGCAATATTCTGGAGTGTCCGTAGAGATCATATGCATTTTTTCTACTACATGTACTCAACTCACACTCAAGTACACAGTCAAAGCACTTGACTCACAAAGTAACAACCAAACACCATGCTCTCAACAAGAGTCTACCACACGCTTAACTTGACTTGTTCACCATCCAACTTGAAACACAAGTGGACCACGTGAGACACAAGACTCACACTAAGGAAACCTCACTGCCACCATGAGATTATCATCCTCCATCTTACTAGGCTGACATCCTATCAGACGCTTACAAGACAAACTCATAACATTGATATTGTGAAAAAAGTAGATCTTGAATGGATCCAAACTCCCAAAATACTTGTCTAAGATTTTTGCACAACAAGCTACAAAAGCTAGAAATGGCAAAGCATCCTAATGCTACCTTTGATACACATGAACTTGACAAAGCATTCAAGAGACAAAAGAAACTAATAAAAGGTACTGATGGCAGCCAAAAACAATAGCATACCAGCCCTACAACAACAGCCTACCACTTTTGGAAACCTCTTAAGATCATACACAAAAGCTTGAAGACAATACACAAAACAATGCTCTCAATGGAGGAAGAAACTGTGACAATGATCTATTGATCTCTCTCAACAATACAATAAGTTTTTCCAACCTGTTCTCCACGAACTTCAGCCTAATATAGGTGAGAGAAATGACTCTCTCTCCTCTCTCTAGAACTTAGGACCCAAATTTAGATCAGTAGCCTAAAATAGCCAATTTTGGCCTATATGTCCAAATAACATGATTTTGGTGTCATTTCGAAGGTCCTGAAGTTTGAGACTTCTTCAACATGAAATATATACTGAAATGAAATTATCTAGGCCTCTTTCACATGTGTGAAATGTTCGATCCAAAACTATGTACAAAAATTGCCAATTTAGGCCTCAAACTAGCTAGGAAATGTTGACAATTTTCACACTCCCTTTTCAACTTAACTTGCTAGTTTTACAACACTACTTTGCTCCAACCTAAGAATGATCTCCATCATGATAATAGATCTCTTCTCAAGTGCTCTAATATGTACAATATGAAGTACAACATAATTGATATAGATAACAGTGTCCATATAGGATGCTTCACTATTTCTTACATCAATTTTACATAGAATGGTGAACAGGATACATGTAAAAGAACATAGAATCATAATGAAAGGATTCCTCCATGTATCCACCTTTGAACTCTCCGTAAAACAACAACAAACAAGTTGTAAGTGAAAGTAACCAACAAGTGTTTGCATGCCTCCTCCACATTCCACTATGCCCATAGTGAATGCACCATGTATCTCCATGAATAAACCTCCATCACCACCTTGTCTTTGTAGATCTCCAATCCATGAAAGCCCTTGAGTGAATGAATGTCAAAATGATGTGTTCTCTGTTCCATTTGAGTGAGCAAAACCTGAACTTGAAATACTTGAAGTATCTCCACAAGATTTGCATACAGCCCTTGATCCTACATTGTCAACAATTTGCCAATTTGCCAGCACTAGGATGCTAGATCTGGAACTTTGCTCAAAAATAAACATATTGACCACTTCAATATCTTTCAAGATTTGAATGAATGCATGTACTTGATCATAGGAACCAGCAATAATAACTATTCCATATCCAAGATCCAAAGGATGCAAAACTATGGAACTAGTTTCATTGAATTTTGACAATTCCAACACATTGACATGACAATGTTCATACATGAGATTAAACAGATAAGGTAGAGTAAAAGGACACTTCCTTGCTGCTCCAATAACCTTACTTGAACCTTCAAGAACCTGTAAAAATAGATCCAAAAATCATTGCCCAAATGACTCCCCTTTGATGTTTTTGACTAGCTTCCAGTTGCTACTTGCCTCTTGGTGTTGATGAAGCAATTCAAGATCAACATCTTGATCTTCCAGTAAAACATCAAGGACTTTGCATTTATAAACATCTTCAGATCTGAACCTCTGAATATACTCTCTCTCAAACACAGGATTAACATCCCACAAGATCTCATCATTGCTCAATTTCAACCTTTCAGTATAGTTAGTGAAAACAATGTCACCATCATAAACCAAAAGATAGATTTCTACAGTTCTATCCAACATGAAGTAGAGTAGATGAAGTTGAGTATCAAACCTAATCAAACGAGCCCATTTGAGCTCAAACCAACCTCAATGAGCTCACCAATGAGATCTTCCTTGCCTTGGAGAAATTGCCACTTGAGTTGTTCCATGTAGTTTTCTTCATCCAACCTTTTGCCATCTTGATCATGCATGAACACTCCACCACAATCATAGCAACCTTTCAGTTGATGAAGAGATGTAAGATCCATGCCTTGAATCTTCCCAAGAGTCACTCTTCATTTGCCCTTTCCTTCACAAGACTCCCTCTTAATGATCACACCACAAAAGTAAGCAATCTCCCTCTTGATAGTTGCATCATAAGAAATGGAAGAATCTCGAACATTAGAAGCCATGAAAAGAATACATAGTTCCTTCAACATAAGAATGATTGAAGTACTTTTTCTTGTCAAACCTGGACTTCTAGTCAATGATAATCGTTCCTCAAGTGGATCGTGGAATACTAATTCTTTGGCCCGTAGTGTCGTGTCTCTAGTAGTATCCTGTCACAACATAGAGAAAGAGATTTAAAGTTTTAGTACAACTTTAACATGAGCTTTGGCATTCTTGTTTCACAATGTAAAGAAAGGATAACATCGATGCACCTACATAGCGTTGCCAGATTCCTCCTAGGGATGGTTTTCAAGCCCCCAAAAAGCAAATGGATCATCTTGTGCAAGATAGAAGATGCACATTATTTAAACTCAAGGAACTATTTGCAACTGCGTGGCAATCTATAATGACTTCTTTGGTACGGGGGGGGGGGAGAGAGAGAGAGAGAGAGAGAGAGAGAGAGAGAGAGAGAGAGAGAGAGAGAGAGAGAGAGAGAGAGAGAGAGAGAGAGAGAGAGAGAGAGAGAGAGAGAGAGAGAGAGAGAGAGAGAGAGAGAGAGAGAGAGTTTCTTGCCCAATAAGCATCAAAAAATCCAACCAAAACAAGTGATTCAAACTACAAGTAATAGTGTAGAGCTCCCTTGACATATCGTAGTACTCTTCTTGCAATGTGCCAATGAATCTCTTGGTTTAGACATGAATTGACTCAGAAAACCAACAAAAAATGAAATATGAGGACGTGTATGAGTAAGATAGATAAGGCAACAAATCATTTGTCTCTATAAGTAGTGATCAACATTAAATTGTTCTTGTGATCATGGTCACCGCTACCTTCTAGAGTCAAAGCTTTTAGCCATGTCATTTAGTTGATACTATTGAAACAAATCATAAAACAAAGGATGACAGCGATACGACACTCTTCAATCCAAGGAGGAGAAGAAAAAGATGACTTATGAGCTTAGTGAAAGTCGTTCTTTTTCTGCCTCAAAATATATGTTAGCGCAATTGGCTTGCCCATATTGTATTTTACGGACAGGTTGAGTTATAAATAAGATTGTTAATGCTTTACTGTAACACTTTGTGCTATGAGTAGTCATGTCAAGGTACTAGTTATGTTAAGGCATGTAACGCTTACGGAATTCCAAGCAATCGTACGTACTTGTTTATGTGGTGGTTTTAAGAAGTCTGGTGTTATTGTAGTTTAACATCTATAATAGTTTCAAAAGTCACTATTAATAGAGGAGTTAGTTGCAAGAAGAGTGGTTGTTATTTTGTGGTTATTCCAATGTAAAATCCAAAAATATGTACTAGTTTTGTGTGTTATTAAAATTCTTCTGATAAGGTTGAGAGCTAATTTTTGCAATTGCATCCATTGACTGTGTCATGTTTAGTTACTACTGGCAGCAAGAAACATTTCCTTGCAGAAAATGCTTGCAGAATATGCAATTATTTACTACTGGCAGCAAGAAGCATTTCCTTGCAGAATATGCAACTATTTATTAAAGCATGTACAATGGCTTTTGTTTGAATAATAATGGGTATCTTCATATCATGGTTTTATATTATTATTTAGCAGTAATGTTTATAAGGTGGAATTACATTGTTTGGTTGTTCAATATCTATTATTGTTTCTAGCACAATGGTAAATAAAAATCTCATCTGGGTCAAATTGTTTAGGGATTAAATTTCTACCTAACAAGTAGAAATCGCCTTTTGAAGTTCGCGAAGCTTGAGCGGCACACTTACATTTAGGTAGAAAGTAGTCTCGATTCGAAACTATTTTTTTTTTCCTTCGTGAAAAGAAACCGATTCAAACAATCCTTTCGAATCGAACCGTTTTGAAACATCGACTCTTTGAACGAATCTCAATTTGAAGAAACTATGGCCAAGCTAGATACAATCCCAAAATTCTTGGGTAAAGACACAGTGATAAAAACTTATTTTAGGCATATAGCGGCCAAAAAGATGCATTCATCTTTCTTCACCCTTGCTCTAATCTCTTCCAAAAAAATTCTCATGCAGAATATTAATATTGTGCCCCCCTCTTGAATGAGTTGGCCAAGAAGGAATAATTATTTCCATTAGCAAGATCAACATACAAACAAGACTCATGCATACTCATTGCCAAATTTCTTTCATAGCACCACCTTCTCCTTTAACTTAACATTGAATGAGGAGTTGTGAGCACAAAAATGAGAGACATTATCGAGGCAACGAAAAAATGTTGCTGCTATACAAACAACAGGGAACTGTTATGTTTTGTATCGCCTTGAACTAAGATGGGCAGGGGGCATTGAATGGCAAGTGCTTGCGTGTGCCCATCCAATGGTCCATCCCAAGTGAAAGAGGGGCATTCTACAAACAAAAGGGAAATGTTATGTTATGTTGTGTATCGCCTTTCACTAGGATGGGCATGGGCATTAAATGGCAAGTGCTTGCTTGTGGCCACGCCCATCCAATGGTCCAGGCTAAGTGAGAGAGTCTTTCACTTAACATGGACCAATGGATGGGCACATGCACACTCCAAGCATTTAAAATGTTTGCGTATTCATTTTAATGCATGTGCATAATTCATCCTCAAGAATTTGCATCCATAAGGTAACAACATAAATGTGATGGCAAACAACGTGCAGGGAAGCAAAGGGAGTTACTCAAGGTGATGAATAAGCAACAACAATTGAAACCCGTAATCGATGGGGTTGGAGCATGAGGGAGAACAAAATAATTGGTGACATTTATTTGTAGAGAGCTAAAAGCGAGGGAAATCGATAATTTCTTCAAAGGCTTTTTCTGAGGTGGTCATTATAACTCTTAACAATAATATCAAAAACATTATACACCATAAGAAACCTTCTTACGGCAGATTGTGAGTAGAAGCTCAGTATATACTCAGTTGACCCACCAAGTAAGACACATCCAAAGAACTGCATGAGGAGGTGGACCAGTGAATGTTGAGCAGTCATTCCCAAAAACAGCTCATGAAGGCTCGCCGAGGAAAATACACTCCTACATCAAAAACTTATATTCTAGAAGCAGTTTTTCCTTGGTACCTTGGATATGGATCTACCTTTCTTCCCTTTATTTCATTTGCTCATGAGTGATTTTTCTTTTACACTGGTTAAGTCATAGTATTCCCTCGTACTAAGGACTGTTTTGTTCTACGCATATTAAGACCCATATTACCTAGAAACTCCACAGGGCAATCCCTGAACATATAATATACATCTCCCTAATCATGTCCACCACCAGATAGATTAGGTGTATCAAAATCTTTCTACAGATGTAACACAATGTATCTTTGTTTCCAAGGGGGTTCAAACTTCAGAATAAAGGACCTGCGGAGACCAAGCTAATCAACTGAGCCAACCTATTGGATTACAGATGTAACAGAATGCATCTTGGTTTACACGTTCAGCTTGAACCTGGGACCAAAGAAACTTTGGATGCCAAGCTAACCAAGTAACAGAATGGGGCATCAGATCTGTAAATGTTTGCTGCTACCTTGAGAGCTACCAAGACTTCCAGAGATTGATCCATCTTTAAGCCAACAGAAAGTTTCCATTACTATACAGAAGGTTGAGGCCTCTTTTATGACTTCTCTGAGCGTGACGAAATTGCACGCTTTCCTACCATTGTTCACATCACAGATGTAGCTTCTTGTCATTAAATCATTAGAAGTAAGAAAATGATGGTGAAGAGACCGTTCAATTTGATCATATTCAGATCAATCATGTATTTCACAAGATTCTTTACACAGAGAACCGAAGTCCAAAACTTGAACGTGGAAATTGATACCCATTCCAACCAGAACAGTTCCAAATTCCACAATCTCTTCTCCCTCAACAATATTTGGAATCCCCCTATGCAGATGGCATTCAACACTAGACAGCAGAAATGATGGCGACTCACAGACCACAGAGATGAAAAGAATATTTAAGCACAAACAAACCTGGCCAAAAGCAATAACAAAAATATTCACATAGGACTACCACTATCGTGTGAGGATTCAAGTGATAGAGCTTTACATAGGGATACAGTGCAAGTCGTTGAAAGGATAGACTAGCAGATCAGTTATTGTAAACTCAGGCTTTTATTCAGCTTTCTTCAAACTCTTATCACGTTTCTTTTGGTGGTACTATCACTCTTGTACAAAAATTGTACATGGTCATACCTATTTCTAGACGTTATTGCAGAATGTTAAGGAAAAACTGCATGCTTTTCTACATTCTTAAACCCAGGCCTGCTGCTTGGTCTGTGATTGTTGTTTATCCATAACCCTTGAACTGTAATATTTTCCTAAAAGCTGCTACAATGAATACACAGACAGCAAAAGTTGCAAACCCACAGGAAGCAGATTCATGTGTCCAAGTTCAGTGCCCATCCAGATGCTATCATCTCAGTAACAGGAACCATTCTATGCTCGGGACTTTTAAAACATTTCTCGATGGTCGTCTCATGCATTAAGTTGCTCCCCACACTTCCTTAAAGAGGATAAGTGGCCCAGGGGGCAACAAACTGAGTAAATGCTTTTCTCCGCCATGATCACCTAAACTTGTCTCTACAAATCATGACCTGAACCTTTCACTTGCAGACATCAGATTGCAACCAAGGCAAAGGAATATTTTGAAAGTTTCATCATAGGAAAACCATAAACAAAGCATTCGAAGAAAAATCCTTGAGTATATGACGCGAATGACAAAAATCAAGATAAGGGCAGACTTTGAACTCCTACCTCTTTTTCAGGCTTGTCAGCGTGTACAATAGAGCTGATTCCATCATTTGTAGATAAGGGAATCAAATTAGCACTAGGCCCATCTTCTGTACTTTCCAAACTCAACAAAGTGCAGGGTTCTTCCATTTTCTCTTCCATGGATGAAGAACATGGAATAGGTAACACCAATGAGACGGTTTGAGCAGTTTCTTTTGATATAGGAGAAGAAATGGAACCTCTAGCATTTTCTGCTAAGGAGTAACTTGGGAGGGAGGTAGGGACTGCATTAGATAGGTCCAAATTCTCACTTATGACTTCACTCACCTGAGAAGGATCACTAGCAAATGATGCCAAGCTAGTGCTAGAGGCAGACACAGTGAAGTTGGTAGTTGTCATGCTAGACATGTTACAGGTTTCAGTGCAAGATGCAACGGCATCAACTAACCCTGCAATTAGATTTGAAGAACCTTCAGAAGTTGATGATGACTGAGACATGGCCCGGGACTTTATTGCAGGTACACTCGCTGAGGTTTGAGCTGGAGATTTAAATTGCATGATTGGTGTTTGAACTTGAGAACTGGTGTGTACATTAGATGGGCTTGATGATGCTTGTGGTGGAGCCATTTGCATACCTGCCCTAGGAACAGGATGAGATGCCTGAACACTGCCAGAACTCTTCCCTAGTTGATGCTTTGACTGTTGTAAACCAGACTTTGCGGCAGTCATGGCTATTGTAGGAATAATAGGAGGAAGGGCACCAGATCCAGTTCGTATATAGTGTACAACAGCACCAGATGGCCCTCGTGCTGCATTCATACTAGTGCTCATCCTTGTTGAGCTAAGTGCTTGACTAGAAAGTCCGGATTTTGCCAAAGGAACTCCAGGTCGAATATGAACAACATTTCCCGAGTGGGCTGCTTTTAGCAAAGAAGCAGCAGCTGATGCTGGAGCAATGCGAGCTCCAGCTGCAACTGCCGCAGCTTGGACCATAGGATCAGGTCCCACTGGAGGCTTCAGATTTCCCCGTCCCCCTGAGGCCACAGTGTTGTTCCATGAAGATGTGCTGGAAAGTTTTCCGGTACCAGCAACAGATGAGGACATAACACTAGCTGGCATGGTGGCTGCCTGCCACATCTCACTTCCACCAATAGAGGCAGCTTGAGCCGCTGCAGCACTCATGACAACAGCTCCGGGTGCTATCAAACGACCTCCCATTGCTCCAGACCCCAAGTTTGCAGTTTTGATGTTGGAAGATCGAGTTGGCCCAACAGACACTGTTTTTACTGTTTTAGACAAGCTTGCACTGTTACGAGCTACACCTTGATTATGAGACTTTCGCTGTAGTGCCATAGATGTCCCTGTACGGGTAGATGACAGGTTTGGCACTGGTACTCCCACTGCACAGACAGCAACTTTTAACAGTCCCTGTGTATGCTTTGTGTATAGAGTATAACAATAAAAGCTTTAACTTTTCATAATGCACAGAATTAGAGTCAGCTTTTCTTACTACAAGGCCTATAATACCTGTAGCAGCAGATTTTGTTGCTGCTTCTACTTGGGCTTCTTCATTTCCTTGAGTTATTGAAAATTTTCCTGGTCCCATGTTTAAATTTGCTGACTGACCATCTCTGCGCTTCCTGATCAAAGCCCACCGCTGTCACAAATACAAATACAGCACGACTTAGCAAGATTAAAAGAAAAGAGTAAACTGAATACAGTAAGGGTTGTCCTCCACCCCCTCCACAAGGACAATTGCTAGTTGAAGAGCTATGATTGGGTCCCAAAATGTGTAGGAAATTGTTGTGAACAATAGGGCTCTACATCGCACAAAAATCAACATCTTCACATCTATTGAGAATTAGCCCCAACAGATGGCCTCAATAAAGGCAAAGCAAGAAAACCAAGTCAAGAAAAATACATCATTAATTACAAAAAAGCAAGTACAAAGAATAGTCTCACCACGCATAGGAGGAATGGAGCCCTAACCTAGATCCAACTCGCAATGACTCAAACCTAATTCTACCTCTTAAGTTAGGCCCTAGTTTTAGGTTGGGACATCGAGCACTAGTTAAAAGACAATCGTAACACTTGTGCCAAATGGCACCATCACCATCAATGACTTATCATTTGACTTAGACCCCAGAATGAATATAACTAAGACCTTGGGGTTCTTCAGAAGACTAGGACTTCGAACTCACTACGGATTCGTTAATCACACCTTCAACAAACACACAACACAAGGATAAAGAAATGTAAGGTCATATATGAACAATCTGCTCAAAATTTGCTGATGTCAACCATCATGAAAGCTATGCATACCCTCCAAGGTCATTTATTTGTTCTAGGCATCCTCGAACATTGATGAAGTAGCTTTAGCACCTCATCTCATGCTGAACTTGATGTAGAATCTCACTTATTTGCTATGATTGTGTCAGTTGCTAAAACAAACACCAATAACAGCATTAACACACTTCGCCCACTAAGTAGACACAACAAACAACTAGCATTCAAAAGTATCCCAAAAAAACATCAACCAAGCAAGCAACACAAAGAACTCTTATCAGAACATGAACCACCTAAGACTTTGTCTTCACACATTTTTTGAGTTATGCAAAAGCTCTCACCACACAACGAGTGAGTTAGGTAACAAGATTTGTTCGTCGATCCAGATCCCAATCTCAACACCAAAACATAAGCCTACTCTCACCACAGCCTATAATATTAGTGTCCTGCACCACCACATCAACGACCACCTTACCCAACACATCAGGCCGTCTTTTTCAATGGCCACCATACCAAACACGGTAACTGTGTACATCTTACCCATACTTTCACAGTCTTGTCTAACAAAAATGTCCGAGGCTCACCAGACTATCAATCACACATTCTAATAGAAACTCACATCACATCATACTCTCCTGAGTCATACCCACAAATAGCCTGTCCCTTTACACCGTCACAGCAGAGACCAATCATAACTCACAGTCCTGTGACACACATGCACCAGCAGGCTTACTTGTATGATTACAACCAATCAGTGAAGTAAATCACTAAAAGTTGGCTTTTCAGAACCCTGAGTTTCATAATCCAAAGGTTTGCAAACAAGTTTCACTGGGATTATAATCAGGAATCATGGGATTCGCACACATAGTTGGAAGGACCGAAACCCTCAGTATATATCTTAGTGACGTGGAGTAACCTATACAGATGTCTGGTATTCTACAATTGTCATAATTGATATGCTTCTAAATGTGAACTTCTTCCAATCTGCCCGAAATATGCCACATACCAGTACACAAGTACAGTGATGCCCATTCCTAAGAATTTTCCTTAGAAACGGGTACGGAGCCGTACCTTAGGAACGGCCGTTCCATACCTAAGGAATGGCTTTAGAAACGGGTATGTGCTTCGCCGCTTTCAGATCCTTCAGTATGTATCTAGGATCGCATTTTCATCCAGAAATCCTGAGTATCTATCGAGCATTGCATCTTCATCTTGCAAACGTTCCTGGATACGGTTCAGGATCGAGTTTCCTTTCAGGATCCTGAAAATCCTAAACCTGAGGAACGTTTCAGAACCGTTCCTTGGTAAGGAACCGTCCCCAGGAACGTGTTCCTTGGGATGGTTCCATACCGTTCCTAGGAACTATGCATAAGTACATAGGGCTTCTCAAAATTTCTATAGTATGTGCAATGTAGGAATCCAAATGCTACTTTGACTTGGGAAAAGTTTTTAAGTAGTAGAATTAAGCAGCCGTACTGCACCTGAGATAGTTGTGAAGCAGTTCGGTCATGCCTAAACGCACTTTTGAGAATATTTGTCCAATTTCCTTCTCCATACTCCTCGACGGCAGCAATAAGTTCCTGATCCTCTTCAGGTGTCCATAACTTCCGCTTCCTTCTTTCTGAATGGACCAGTCCAGTAGAGCCTGCTTTATAAATGCTGTCTAAAGGGGAAGCAGAAGGCGGATTCATCCCTAACAAATTAGAATTTGGACCATTTGTGCCATAATGTTGGCTAATGGTGCCAGCATCCCAGCTACCAGTTCCCAAACGATTCTCTTTCCTCCCAGTACCACAATTAGGAGCATCCAGAGCCTGTTTGACAACAATGATCAATGTCATACGTCAGAAACCTATTTTGGACAAACATTTAAGCTATGCCAGCCAAAGTTTGATCAATATAAAAGGCATACCAAACATCATTGACAGCACAAAAGCCAACGTTCAAAATCAGGCCCCAGGAACAAGAAAGTGGCAAACTTGAGAATAGCCTCTAAAGTTTGTAAGCCAAATTGGAAGGAAAGTTATCTTGAGCTTTTAAAGAACAAATTCAAGGTTTAGGTGCATGTTACCAGCAATGAGAAAAAGTGGTTCAAATTTACCCGTACAACATTTTCTGCCTCTGCTACAGTCTCTCGACTGACACATGGAAATGGCTCAACTTCAAATTCCAAATCACTGTCATCATCCTAGTAAAAAGGAAGCACCAACTTCTTGTCAGAGAAAATGTTGGCATTCAATAAAGTTTGGTGAAGACAAACTTTCAAAAAGCTACTCATAATTTATGCATCAACTTTGAATGTTGATAACTTGATACACATTTCAAAATATCTATTTTTCAGCTCAAAAAAGATGTGAAGGGAATCTTATAAGCCAACCAAAGGCTGGGCATCTTCAAAATGTTCTCCAAGATCAGTACGATATGCAAGATGGCGCCACAATGCTTGGTATTCTCGAGCACTTTTGATACCGGTATTCGACCTCTTGACAAGAGTTTCCCAGTTCAGAATCGCACTCTCACAACTCGAAATTTCTTGGAGAAGTGTGAGCAAAGTATTTGGACTGTATCTGCAGCACAAATATGGTATAGAAAATTCAACAGAAATTTGATAAAAGATATCACCCCAAAAAAACAGATGCTGTGAACATCGCATCAGTGTGTCTTTGATGTACTTTCAGCAAACAACAAAAGACTTGCAGGAGCTGAAAATCAGAAAGGTCTATGTGATAAAAGGTGGTCATGACACAAAGGTGTTATTAATCAGTGAATCCAATCAAGCCAAGCACCTCAAAATAACTCTGCCACATCTGTGAGAAATTGTCAACTAGTTTGAGATTTATCATGTCTAGTTCAATTGGCAATTTTGGCCAATATGCATTTTAGACTTAGAGATAAACTTGATATTGTTAAGAAGGCCTAAGAATAGTTGATTTACTATTTTTAGCATGTTAGGCAACTTGATAAGGTCGCATATAGATCTACTCCTATTGGTTGATTTAGGTGCATTGAATCTAGTCTATTGCTAGAACCTTCCAAATGTTGATAAGCTTGAGCAAGCTCACCCAAATAGGTCAAGGACCTGCTGTGTATAGTGTACAAGCGTGGGAAGAGTTCATCTCTCTCTCTCTCCCCTCTCATTCATGCTTATGGACGTGATCTCTTTGGGTTTCTATATCCATTTTTGCATTGTCTTGTTAATACCTTGAATTCTTGTGTGTAGAAATGCTATTTTAAGTTGTGTATTGGATCCACACGTGTGAAAGGTCTTGTGGTACAGCCATTGTACAGACAGCAACAGCAACTTATCATTCTTATGCTATTTTGTCAAGTTCTTATTGAGTTTATAGCTTCTATGTTTATTATTTCTACATTGTTAATGGTGCTAGATGTGATATATTTTATAACCAAAGATCAAAGGGACAAATTAGATCTCAGTGCTCTGATTTTCTTCACACATCTGAGACAGCACGAACCAAAAAGTGCAATATCAAGAGAAAACAGCAAGAATCTTACTCGTATTTTAGGCTGTCATCTAAAGTCACTTATTTGAGAAAGGACGTAGTACACATGTAGGTGAGATATGGGTGCAAGGCCCCATGCCCGGGCATCCAGAAGACTAACCAAAGGATAAGCAAAAACCTGTGAAATTCACATCTATCCAAGAAGCAACTATAGGACTGGCAAAGCTAGGACTACTTGCATACACCATTGCACCTGATTGGCAAGTCAGGAAGAATTAATCAAAATGCATAAAGTGACTTTGTGAGGATCAGAAGTTTTTAGATCCCAGACGGCATAAAAAAGCACTCAAAAATTTCTCAGGATTTCCTCTCGTTGGAAATACGACTGCCAATCCAGAAAGAAAAGAGACATGGCCACAAAATGTACACACATAAAGTGGACAGGCAAGGCGATCCAGGGAAATGGCTGCACTTCAAATCTAACTTTGCAAAACTGGTTACATGCAGTCATCTGATCATGTACAACAACAGTACTAACAAACCTGTTACTATATCAAAGTTTTCTCAGAAGTCAGATTGTAAAACTGAATAATTTGAATTAATAGCAGCTGCCAGCATCACCAAAAACGTAGATATAAGTTAGGTGTAGAAAGAATACGTTGCAAGATAAAAGGAATGAAAGATCCCAAAACACCGACCATATTAAGTCACTCTCTCCAGAGAAATGAACAAAAAATTGCATATGCATGAACACCAAAGTGTGACATGGTAATCACAATGCCAGTTGTGCAGCCTCAACTTGATCGAAATTTGAGGACCCTTTGACATATTTGTAAATACCAGCATCAACACACTCTTAGAATTCTGATTCAAAATTTTAAGAATAGAAACTCCAAGAAAATACGAGAGTACATGCCTCTTTGAAAGCGATGCAACATCGGCTTCGGAAATAAAGGCCTTCCTCTTCATCCTCCAGGGTAGCAAACCGTGATAGCACTTGCCCTTTCTAATTCATATTCTCTGAACGCAACTCAACCTTTGCTCCTGTCAAAAACCTCACCAAATTGAAAAAATAACAACCAAGCTTAAACCCTAAACCCTAAGAAAGAAAAAATCAAGCAAGCACACAAGCTGTTACCGGCAACACTGAACAAAGACACAATATAAAACCCTTACATGACCCTGAACCCAGCTGCACAATTGCCACAAATAGAAAACACACGACTTAGATCCACACAACTAACAGCTCGCAAGGATCAAACATTGGCTTCAGAATATCTTTTCAAAACCTGCATGAACGATCCAATTTCTTGCGGTGAAGCACTGGTGACAACAACTAAAGGATTCTGAACCAGTGAATGGGGCTGCATTGGATTGGAAAAAAGATTTGTGCTGCCTGTCTTTATCTCCTCTGTCAGAGCGTCGAAGCTTTGGCATAAGAGACTTGAAGCTCTCGCTCGAGAGATGCTCTTATGGGGTCCTTTTGTTCGACCCACCCAATCATCACCCACCCAGAAAAGGCGCCTCGCAAGGCTCGTCTCATTCCAAGCAAAACGGCCAAGTTTTTAATATGCATATTTGTAAGTTTTCATCTTAGTGCATGCTCATGCTCATGGCTTTCTTTAGACAACCAACTTCTAGCGCTTTCCTTTGACAATGAAAACATGATAGTGCTCATGCTCATGGCTTTCTTTAGACAACCAATTTCTCGCGCTTTCTTTTGACAATGAATTTTTATTGCTTTGAACCTTCTTAATCTTACAAAGCCACAAATAACACATTGGGCATTCTTTGACATGAGCTTCTTACGGATGTCGTGAAATTTCATAATCTGTCGGTTTTCGACAAGTCAGTAGTAACCGACGCCAATGCAGATTTTATGAAAACAAACCTCTAGTTATTAGTAAAAGCTGGTGGCAATAGACTTTTGAATCAAACATTGCAATCTGATGAATTTATTGTCCCTTGAAATACCACAACTAAGGTGTCGCGCAAGTGGCAAAAATGTTGTTGTGTGGCACCCAGTTGGACGTTGGATTCTTACGTCCTAGAAATCCATCGAATTTCGACAGCCAGGTCAGCAATCTAGACACATTGAAAAGTAGATGCGTCCAATGTACTGTGTGGCAAACGTTGGAATCTAACGGATTTTTGGGGCATCGAAATTCGACATCTGTTTGGAATTCCCATTTCCCACGAGTCCTTGATTTTTCTCTCACTCTTTTTTCTTGCAGATTTTTTTGGCTCTTGTGATTGGCAAGTGGTGCTGCTGGTTGATTTGGAAGTATGATCTTGATGTCCTATGTTTGACAACTGTTGTGATTGCAAGTATTTACTTTTGCCAATTTGTGTATTTTAAATCTTACATGACATCTTCAAAATAAGAGATTTAGAGATAGGCTCAAAGTAATTTTTGATGTGATTAAAATGAAAATAGTGTGAGTGTGAGTGAGTGTGAGTGAGTGCGTGCGTGCGTGCATGCGTGTGTGTGTGTGTGTGTGAAATGAGACATTAAAAAATAAATTGAGATTAAAAGTGTGATTAGAATGATATTATGAATGTGATTAGAATATGATTAAAATATCATTAGAGGTTATGAATGTAATTTTGAACGAGTTTAGAATGTGAATTGAATTAAGATTTTTGTTGTAAAAAAAAGAGAGTTTTAGAATTTAAAATTTTAGAGGTTTTAGTGAAAGCCTCTCCCTCTGCTAGATGAGCTATTAACACTCCTAGGTTTAGCAATATTAGTGACCGAAGGAGAAAAAGGTTTTTGCAAAGGAAGAGACAAATGTTCCAAAGGACGTCCACCAAAGTCTCTAGAGGTTCTACCACGAGAAAAAAAAGCGTCCACCCCTAGAAGGTTTGCCACAAAAAGAGGGCATTTTCAATCTTTTAGGAGGAGTCTCATCAATGTTTTTTGAAAAAGAAAAGGGTTTTAAAGCTTTTTCAATAAAAGTCAGACCTTTTCTAGTCAAGGTAGGAAATAAACATCCATTAGAGTTTTCAAACAAACATTTCACGCCTTCAATAATGAGCTCAAAAAAGTAGATGAATACTAACGAGGCCCTCACAATTAACTTTGCCTCAGAAGACAGCCACATAAGAGAAGTATAGAATTTAATTTTTAGACTGTCCCCCGGGATGAAGAGATCAAGATTATTGAGAATGAACCAAATGGCATGGTCGAACCATAGAATCTGACCATTGCATTTTGTTTCATGAAGTTATACGTGAAAAATAGAATTACTGCAACCAGGCCATATTTCATAACGCCTCAAAATAAGGAAAAGTAATTCAAGGATCATCTAAGGTAAAGTAGCAATTTTAAGAAAGGAATTTCAACACTAGTACTTACAACTAAACAACCATCCATTATAGTACCACTAAACCCATATATTTAAAGTTAAGCCTTGGGCAACAAATTGTCGGTTATCATAGTCAGTTAATAACCAACTTTACAAAGGAACAGATTAACTATTCAAAAGTAAAAGAAAATTAGTAACGCCTTTTGTAGAACAACATCATATATAGTAACAGCAAAAAGAGTCACAAAAGCAATCCCATCGTTGAAGTAGAAGTTGGATTTATGGGCATGGTCAATGCTAATCAAAGTAAAACTTGGGAAGCCGACCCATTTTTCTAGTAATAAAATCCAAAATAGTAAACTAACCACCGAAAAAAAAATTTCATGAAATGCAATTTTAATGACAATCTAGGTACGACAGTCAAAAGTTATTATAGAAGCCTCGGATCATCACATACCACAAGGCCTTTGAAAGTAGAACACAAGGTGAGTAATCAGTTAACAAACAGAATCTTGACTAACTCATCACTCTTTCATAAGCAATGTTAAGTAAATGAAGTAAATAAGTCAAAATAGTCCACTTAGAAAAACTTTGTAAAGTTACTTGCGGAGCTATAAAACACTTAGGCACAAATTTTCTCAACATTTCCATAATAGTAAGTACCCAGTATAGAGGAACCAGAATGACACAAAATAGTCAGTTTTTATGATAAATTAAAAGCCAACTTATCGAAGTAAAAAGATGGATACCATAGCATGACCAATGCTACGTCACAAGTTTTCGTAGATCAGTTTTCCAAGCAACAACGTCCAAAAATTATGACTTAGACCAAACTATAGTGGTAAACGGAAACATCATCAAGGTAGGTTTGCAGCTAAGTAAGTATTTAACCAACAAACCAAGTCCCCATTCAAGGCTGTCCATCTGAAATAGCCACACTCATACACGTTTACCTTTTGTTGGAGTTACTAAAAAATAGATCATTACCATTAGAACAACAATTATGACATTTGAAATTAATGTAGACCATCTTAACAACATATCTGAACTGGTAAAAGGTCACACAAGTTAATAGTAACCACTTTTATTCAGCTGGGTAAAACCTATGTAAAATTTTAAAATAGGAGTTTTTTATACGAACAGTAAATACACCACCTTGGTACCAATAAGTGCCTCATCATCAAGTGCAATGTACCAAAAAACAACAGTAAATGTGACATGCATAAATAGACTGTATGTGATAGAATCCACATAATGTCTTCATTCCATTGTAGTCTTTTCCAATGCAAGAAGTTACAAGTGAAAATTTGAGTTATTGCAACAAGGGCATATTTCAAAACATCGCATGCCCTCTAAAACTAAACTAAAAAACTAGTAGGCCCTCTGGAATAGCCGTAATCGGAACCAGTCTCCAATAGCGGACAGATCAACCAAAAGAGGCCAGACCATATCTCGTTTTTCTTCCGGAAGTAAAGTCACTAATACTTATCGGAAGGAAAGAAAAAGAAGTGGTGAGTACTAAAAACCAGAACAAAAGCACAAGTAAATAAAGCAAGAGACAGCAAACTAAAAGAAGAAAACTGACAATAGGCTCCACAATCAATCGACTAACGAACCAACAAAAAAGACCTGGCACAAGGAAGTAAAGATGAAGTAAGCACACAAGCAAAGTAAAACACAAGAAGAAACAGACACAAAAGAACAACAACAACAAAAAGCCAACCCACACCGATACTAGAAATCCAAAAAGAGTAGGAAGTAGACCCAACAAGAGGCCACAGAAGAACCAACACACCAACCAGAGCACAAACTTACAGCAACTTAAGCAGACCAAGGGCAAAAACCACAAAATCACACATTAAACAAAAACGCCCATAGCAAATACCTTATCAGACGCCATAAGAGGAATCTCAAGCCAGCGAAAAAATAGGTTGAATATAAGAAATGAATTACATTTTATGCCCTACTTATAGTTGGGGTTAGGCATTGGTCCTTTCTTCCTATTGGCTAGAAAATGTCTCCATAGACTTTTAAATCCAAAAAAAGGTGGGAAACACTTTTAGTCCTTCTATTTGACTTTTAGGCCTCTATAGCTAATTGATTCAATTACACTATGGCCCAAAGTCCCTTCATTTCTGAATATGAAAATAAAGTAGTATGTGCTCATCGGGTTGTACTTACATACGTAGGGTGCTAGTGCCCTTGTACTTATTATTCTAACTATGTCGCAATATATACATGGGTCCTGCCAAATGCCCAACAATATCATGGACTAAAATTGGTGACGGGTCCCATGACACTTTTAAAAAAAATGCCTCAAACTCCTGGAAGCCTTTGTCATCCTACTTACACTTGATCAAATATGTGTGTCCAAAGCTTTAAAGGCAAGATTTGAATCCAATGCAAGAGGTGCCAAAAAGTCATCCCATTTGGTCTTTATTGCCACAAGGAAGGTTAAATCTCATGCATATGTCATCTCTCAATCCGAGATTTTATTCTCGAAGCAAACATATCGAAATCATGTATCATTACCTTAGAGAGAAAGTGCATAACAAGGAAGTAGCATTGGTTTTCTATAGAACAAATTTTATGGCAGCAAATTACTTCACGAAGGCTCTATCAAAGGATAAACATCTCAGATTCAACGATATGTTAAATCTAAAGATCAAAGTTTTCAAGATCCACATTAAGGGGGAGTGTTAGATTTTTCCCATGCTCAGTCTTAAAATCATCCAAGTAATGAGCATCCTGAAAAGAACCAAAGTCCGACTGCAATTTGTCAGACCTTCGCATTTTTCGCACCTCGCACTTTTCACACCTTCACAATTTTTGCACCTTTGCCCTTTTTGTGCACTTGTACATTTTTTCACTCAAACATTTTTGGGACTTCGCATTTTTCGCACCTTCAAATATATATTAATTGATTTTTGTTAACCCAAAAGAAAGCACTAAAACCTCATAATGACTGAACCTCGTCTGAAAATTAGTCTTTTGCACATCACTCGGATGAATCCTAATATGATGATATTCGGTCTTGAGATCTATTTTGTGACTCCTTGTAATCCGCACATTCTGAAAGCCTCCATCTTTTTTCACTTTCAGAAGAACAAGAGCCCTCCAAGGTGATTTATTGGGTCTTATATGTCTCACCTTAAGATAATTTTCAATTTGATTAATAATCTTTATCCCTTCCTTTCGAGAAAACTGATATGATTGTCTAGAGATAGGGTGACTACTTGGAATTAACTCAATTTTGTGATCTACTACCTAGAAGGTAATAAACCATGAGGTTATTGGTTATGTCCATGTCCGGTTCAAAGGATTTGAAATACTTCTTGATGTGAATATTTGGTACTCCAATGTACAATTTTATTAGTTATGTTTCACCATTCCAGACTAGGCCAGAAATGTAATTAATAACCTTGTGAGGGCCCAAGCATATCCATTTGGACATGTGAAGCTAGTGCATGGTCTCTGACAACTATATATACATGTAAAGGAGATCTTATAGAAAACATTCCTAGGCCCCATGGGCTTATATTTACTTGTAGGAACTGATTGGGGTTTGACTCTCAACTTCTAGTTGGTTGGGTGGTTTTGTTCTATAGTAGTCCTTTTTGGTGCATACAACAAAGTCTAGAGGATTTTCACTTGGCGATCATTATAGTTGCATTAGAGCTGGGTTTTGCATTGATCAGAAGGTGGAGATGCTTTTTGTTTTTTTGTAGCTTTCTAGTAGCGTCTCCTTGCGTTTTTCTTCTTGGTGGTGGAATTGACCTCCAAGTAAGTGGCTTCTCTAATTCTGCATTGCTTTTAGCTTAATGATTAGTGTTATGGACTTTCTCCATAGACATAATTGCAAATCATTCGATTTTTTATGATTTTTTACAGTTTTTTACTGGTATTCACTATTTTAGCTTGAAATTCATCAAATCTACTCTATGTAAATGATTTTTGAAATTGTACTTATGTTGTTGTGTGGTCATTATGATAACTCCTAATGATTGCATGCCAGTTATATGGTCGACAATCGATTCTCACGATTGGCCTTATGTTGATGAATTGATCATCAAATTGACAAAATTCCAACTCGTCAAAGAGATTACGATGAATATGAAGCCAACATTCGGATCCAAACGTGTTTACACTAGTGTCAGCGTGTCTGTCGTTGTATTTGTTGCCATATTTAAAACAATACCATTTAGAAAAACAAATACATTATGGGTATGGAAAGTGACGGAATCCTCATTGTTGGACAATGTATTTACTTCTTGGGACTCACAGAATGTAGATCACAAAGGTGATTTAATAAGGCGTGATATTTGTCGTGAGACGATGACAATAAGATATCACATTGCACGCCAAACGTGCTCCTTCAGTTTCATTTATAGGCGGTTCAAGTTTGCTCACGGTCGATGGGATAGCTTGGATGCAGAGATGAGACATCAAGAATTTGAACTACCCATCCATATGCCAAATGATGAAGTGCGGGAAGTCTGTGTTAATGGTGAATGGAGTCTGGAAGATGTACGGGCTATGGTGGGTTTAATATATGCTGATGTGCCCACAAATTTTGTGTTCACTATCAACGGACAAACCGTAAGTGTAAACAATAAACATGCTTCTAAATTTTGTAAATGGTTGTTGAACACATATATAAAATAAATTTTAATATTGAAATGGTGGTGTTTGGTTTTGCAGATCAGGAGACGCGCAGAAAAACACCAAAAGTGTGCATCATTTTTAGATTCGGTCACCGTAAAAATACATGAACTATAAGTTGTTCTTATGTACTAGCTTTAACTAATAACATTGATCTATTCGATGGGATTTCATCAGCGATTTGGTTCTATCATTTCCATGCTTGTTAGGGCATTAGCTATGGTTTGGTTTGGTATGCAATTGCAATGTAAATGTTTTGACTAGATAATTTCTATAAGAAATTGTTGATAACATGTTTTGGAAATGTATAGAATTTCATTGTGTATATATTTCTTACTTTACTATTTTTGAACAATCGAGAGATCTTTTTGGAATGCTTGCTATAATTGGAATGGCACACTATATAAGGGTGTGTGGGTCCCCATTTTGCCATTTCATTCTTAGTGTCAAAGAGTTTCCTTTGTTTTTCATAGGTTGATATCATCCTGCTATGCTCACACAAGTGCAAATTAGTGTTGTTATTGCAATTCCTATACATTAGTACTCTATTATATCCACATGGCGACCTAGTTTATGGCACGTACGAAACAAATAGCAAGGAGGAATCCAAGGGAAACACCGTTATTGCACCAAGCCGCTTTAGAAGCAATAGAAGCACGGGAATGGGGCTCGAGGAGTAGGAGTAGGAGCAGAAGTAGTAGCATTGAACCTGTGGCGGTGGAAATGGACAGAACTCGAGATGAGTAGGCAGCAATGGATGAGCTTGGGGAAGTTCCCATGGATTGTGAGCTGGTACAGGGGCAGGAGCAGGGGCAGGAGCAGGTGGCAATGGAAGAGCTTAGGTAGCAGCAAGCGGCAGCAACAAATACCTCTGGATGAGCAACATATGGCCAAAGTAGTAGACGATGTCCTGCTGCATGATTTTGGTGTGAGGTCAGTGCTAGGAAGCCCCTCTCCAACACAGAGCCAACACACGCCACTCAGACTTTTCTGGACAGTGAGGTAGCTACGTCCGGGCTTATTCCCAATGATTTCCTTGGGATCTTCGACGATCAAGGTCCTCAGGAACAGGTGTCTCTTGATGGCTTTTCGGTTGGTTCATCAGGAGTCGGAGCAACTTCAGGGGACTCCACTCCGACACAATCACTTGGACATGTGCAAGGGCCTGTAATGGGGCCCATGATGTCCTTGCTCGTCAGCTCGGACCAGACACGCCACGCAGAAGCCGTTGGGGAGGCTTCTCATCAAGTCACACCCACATCACGGCCGATCAAAGAGATCATGGACGAATTCTCCCTTGGGCTCAGAATTACGGACGAGGCTTTTTCGGCTATTCAAGAGGTGGCAGAAATGTATCTAACAAATTTGTTTGAAGACTCATTTTTGTGTGTTGTCCATTGTAAGAGACTTACTATACTTCCAAAGGATATGTTGTTGGCAAAGAGGCTGAGACATGAGAGGAATTAAAAACGATGTACTCCAAATTTTGAGATAATAATATCAGATCATTTTTGTCATCCGACTCTCTTGAATTATTGTGTGAATTCATTTTATGATGAAATACAGTTTTTTGTGAATGTTTTTGGTTTTCTAAATTTTCTATTAGAGTGTATATCAAATGCTGATTTTCACGCAAGGGCGCGGATGGGGGCCGTTTGACTGGGTCCCCCCCCCCCCCCCCCCCCCTTGCATGATTTGCATGCAAGGGCGCGGACAGAGGGCGTTTGACCGAGTCAAACGGCCCCCCTCCGCGCCCTTGCGTGATTTTCACGCAAGGGCGCGGAGGGAGGCCGTTTGAAATTCAAAATCATGCAAGGGCGCGGAGGGAGGCCGTTTGAAGTTCAAAATGACACTTTAATGCCCTTAAATTTAGGTGATTGGTAGAAATTTTCATAACCTATCATAATGAATGAAATTTTTGAATGCATGTAGTCTGAACTGAAAAATATTTTTGAAAAAAAATCACATTTTCCTTTAAAATTCTTTTACATTAGCTAGTGCCTCTAATAGTGACTCTAATCTATTTTCTAGTCCTATTGTTGGCTTCATTAACTCCGATGCTAACTTAGCAGCATCAGCATGCTCCTCATAAGGTCCAACCACTGAGGCCAGAAGTAATTTGGACTCAAACCTCGGGCAGAAGTCCTGCAAGATAGCGCTCCTTCGTACACAATAGGCCTCTGGTGCAGTCTGTGAAAGTGGAGCATCTGCAAGATGCTTTGATAATGCTTTGCACTTGACCAGCTCAGTGGGCCCATCAAGACTATACTCATTGCTGAAACAGAAGATATAGTTGTCAGGGAATTGTCCAATGTAATATGCCAGGGATGCATCTGGCCTTTGCTCTATTTGGTCCTCACGAGAACCTCCACTTTCCATTGCAAAACTGTCAATTTCCACCGCATACTGCAATACATTATATAAGAATGTTATAATTACAATGAACAGCTTCAGAAATGGGAATAAGCATGGACGAGAATATTTGTTGACAAAGAACTTGTCTGAGATCCTTTATCCTCATTCTCACTTTTTGCAAGGACAATTCCGTGGCCTCTATATAGAATCTCAGTTGTGCAAATCGGTAATTTTCCAAATTGTTTATGCTCAATCTCCGGTGATTGCAGAGTCTTCAGTTCACACAAAGTTTTTGCCAGAGCTTGCTCAGTAGTATCTGCGTCATTTCCAATCAGCTGTCGAAATGTATTGTCTGGCACTGAGTGGTCAAAGGTGTTGGTGCCATTTTCCAATTTCAATAATCATGCCAACATCTCATCCTCTCGTAAGCCGAGGATATGTTGCAAGTCATGCAGAAACAAATACTCTTTCCCATTGATTATCACTGGGGCAAGGTCACGTATTCGCAGCATGTGATCGAAGTCGTCTACGTCCTCCGGTGGGGCAGATGTTGATGCAACTGAAGCCATCTGCCGTGCAAGCTCTGCTTCCTTCACGGGTGTTAATTTCTCTTTTGCTTCTTGCTTTTCCATTTCGCTAACGTTCACGCTAGGATCATCTTTGTCTTCAGCGGTATTTGTAGGAGATTCATTCAACAAAAAAATTCACACTAATTTCACCTGACAAGAACTTGTTTCCTACACTTTTGAGATTAAAATCTACTTGTTGAACGCGCGTTAACTCGAAAAAGTACTCGTTCCCCAAGTGGCTAACAAACCTGTTGAGTTGGGCAGCAAAAGCTCTATCTCCTTTCCATATATATGTTAGCAAATTATATGGAATCCAAGAAATATCGTAGCCAGGTATTCTTACCGAGTAAGGCATCAAGTTCTCTTCTATATACTCACTTACATACCTGAAATCATCACTATTCGCATGTAGAGTTGCTAGGGTATCTATCCTGGCAGTGAACATAACATAGATGTGATCTATTTGATCAGCAAATGTTGTGTCGGCCAATAGATTACTTGCTGAGATACATTGTCACATTCTATGATATAACCTATGAAAAGGTGAATGGCAAAATAATCATAGTACTTAAGTTAGATGAGTCAGAAATTGTGAAAGGGCTAAAGATGGAGAGGGTTAGTATAACTCTCATGAATGTTGCTCTATCACAAACAGAGAACCAAGAAGATTTCAGATTCAATGTCCAGTCAGAAAATGATATATGGTGGTTGGCAGCGTTTCAAGTAACTAGCCTCATTATTACAATACATTCATTGAATAGTATTAATACATTGTAAACTAAGTCTGATTAATTCTTTGGACAGGTGCTAAAAGAGGATCATGATATACTATCATGGATATTCTCAAGGACATCTTATCCTAGGATCATCAAGGACCATATGGATGGAGGACTTCTCAATGTTCCAGGAGTTGGAAACTTCAATGTTGAATGGCACTTAGCAGGTGATTTGAAAACATTGAAATGTATGTATAATGTCTCTCACGGTGCTTCATCAAAACGCCCTTGTTTGTACTGCATGAAAATGGTAAAAGATGTAACTAGGAGTACATGAACTACTAGAGAATATATAGATCCAAACTGGAAGCCTGTGCTGCCTATCCCCTTAAAAAATGTGCATGTTTGCACTCTTCATGCAGAAGTTAGATTAATAGAAAAGATCTTCATATAGTTTTTGCTTGGAATACTAAGCCAGCATCATTAGCAAAGGAAGCTATCTCTCGATTAGAAGATGTTGTATCAAAAGCAGGACTCCATAAAGGACATGTCAAAATTCAAGAAGATGAAAAGCTTTCAGGAAAGAATGGGAACATGCCAACTAAGCCAAGCATAGGAGGAGCAAAAGCACGTCGTTTCCTATCAAATCATACTGGTAAGGCTTCTAATATTCAACACTCAGTCTGGACAGATATTATTGTTGCCACTCAGGACTTCGAGAAAGATGGCAAAACCAGAGTACTAAAAGTTGATGTATGGAAAAAGCTTGATAGTATGATTGCTATTTTAAGAAAAGAAAAATACTCTAATATTGATAAGAAAGCTATCCAAAGGAATTTTCATATATATTTAGATCCAAACATAAGACTAACATTATGATTTTGACATATGCAGCACATACTAAGAGATCATACAACATTTTTTGCAAATACATATGGAAGCTTGAGTGTATGGTCATCACAAGGGATGGAGAAGTCACACTGGCAAGCACGAGCAGCATTTCATCAAAATACACAACATGGAGGAACCCATAAAAAACGAAACTACATTTGTCAATTGTTTCAGTGGTTTTACCATAGAGTTCAGATTCAACATATAACAAAGTCCACACAATACAACAAGTTTAGAAAAGCATGCAAGTTTATATAGGAAGAGAAAATTAGATGATTGCTGAGTAGAACATTGTCATCAAATCATGACATGTTGAGAATTGCTTTGCAAATTCATTAAACAAGAGAGGAGAAATACTCAATGTAAATGTATTGATTGTATTATACCAAAATACAAAGTGTCAACTATTCATCATCAGATCTTGTATCAGATTCTATGGCAGTATTGTCATGAAGAAATTCTCTACTAGCATATGCATCTAATAGATGTGCATTATCCTTATTTCCACTAAGCTCAATATAAGTGGAATACAATGAATAATGGGAGATCCTTAAAGGAACATTCCCATCAGTTCAGCCTAAAATGTTCAAAACATAAATTGACAAAAATGATCTTATTTGGCTTAACAAATTTATGTCCTCCTAGGTAAAATGATAAAGCTTTAACTGCCATTATAAGACTCTCCCCGACTGGGCTCAGCTTGGAATGAGCAATACAAATCTCATTCTTCAGGAAATGCCTAAGATAGTGGCCCAGTCCACTGTCCCTCTGGAATGAGAATGTGTGTTGTCTGAAACCACCTCGTCTCACAGCAAAATCATCTACTATGAGAGCATCCTGCAATAGGAATTATGTTAGCAAAAACACATTCGGTGATTGAAAACATTCTAATGCAAGGAAGTTTAAACACTTACACATTCTTCATCATCAACAGCAACCAAATCAGGATGATCAATATATTGACCACGTACTGAAGTGGAATCATCAGTGAAATGCATTAATGATGGATGAGGGAAGCCCATCTGGGATTGAAATGCCGTGAATTCTTCATCGGATGGTCTGCCTCGCCCATCCTCAGCTATATTTGATAAAGTCTTAGTTAGGCATTCTTCACCGGTCATAAGTCCCTCCTCATCATCAAAATCAATACCATCAACAAAGTCATCTGTTTCAAAATCTACAATGTCGGAGAATTTGTGCCGGATAATAAACATAGAAACTCGTCTTCATGATAGTCAAAAAATTTACATAAATCAGCAGTAGTAAAATATACATCGTTATTAATATAATACACAGACAAATTGAAAAGACATTTCGACTCCTTTATAGGGTTGGATTCATCATCAGATGTATTTTGGCCAATAAAAGAATCTCGGAGAACATCAGTATTTACATCAATAAAGTCACTTTCTTTATAAGGAGTGTCGATAAGAAAGTGACTGATATCCTTAATAGCTGACTGAACAGAGGATGATGCAAAAGGAGGGTTTGCAACAAAAACTTCCTCATCATCTGGGATTTGAACTAACAAGAAAAGTACGAAACCACTATGATATTCAACCAATCGACATTTCTTGTTGCAATACGGACACATTGAACTACTTTTGAAAAGATCAAACAATTTGGTGAACATTCTATCCAGTCTATGTCTGAAAGCTGGGAAGAAATGAACAAGATCAGTATAATGCATGTACTGGAGTGGACCTATGGAGAAAATAGACTTACTAAGTATATCTTTGAATCTAACATAATGTTCATAAAATACGTCAGAATTTGGTTGTGCAGTCCTGAAAACATGTAGATATAGCCTGAATAGACTGTGGAAGTAGTCTAGATTTTCAGTATTCCCAAATTCACTAAGAAATGAACTCTAGCGTGAATCTCGTGAGGACCCTGAGGAAGAGGCCATGGCAGTAACGTGAATATTGCACTTGTGCGCGAGGGAGAATTGAAACAAAACTAATAATAAGATGGCGCAAAAGAGGGATATGTACGACAGACAGATACCAAATATCACACATGTGCGCAAGTAGGCATCGTTGCAAGCAAACGAACAAGAATGCACGCACACAAGAGCGATATGCCACGAATTTCGAGAACGGAAAAGGTAAAAAATTAATCGGTTTTCGTGCCACTAAATTTTTGCACTATACTATATACGATCAATCCAATCTCCATGCTTGTATGCTTGATTCAAATTTGGAAATGCCGCTCATTTTTCATTCCAATAGGTAATTGGCGCTCATATTTCCATTCTCGTGGACGCGCTTCCCAGGAAGTTGGGAGATGGAGTACAAGCAAAAAGAAAGAGAAACAAATTATTATCTTACAATCTCCAAAGTTCAAGCCATAAGGCTTGAAAATTTGGCTTTCAACTTCTTAGCTATGTTTATTTAAACATAGTTTGTAAGCTACGAATCTTGAAAGTGAACTTAGTGTGGTTAGAAGAATAAAACCCTCTTGGTATACTTCCTTAGACGTACCTCTCTCTTCCCCCCTCTCTGTACCTGCAGATCTCCTAAGCTAGGAGAGGGGCTGTGCTAGTACGTAGAAGATGGAAGGGAGAGAATAGATTGAGGTAAGTTTGTTAAATCTTTGGGGTCCATGGGCCATGTGGCATGAGGTGGACCCACATGGCTAGAAAGGCCTAGAAGGGACAAATGGGGCCTTTCTTGGGCCCCAACTATCCTTTTTGGATGAGGGTGGAGAGGAGCTTTGGGGAGGGGGTAAAAGAGGTACGTTCATTACCTTTCCCTCATTCTCCCAATTTGTTGTAGAGTCTTATTGCTCTCAAGTTGGTTATTTCTTGAGGCCTTGTGCACTAGTTTTTTCCTTTTTGCGGTTTTTACACCGTAGCTCTCCGTTTTCCAATTACTCCTTTATCTATGGACACCCCTATGGATGAGACTAGAGCTCCAAGTTTTTTGCCAATTACTCCTTTATCTATGGACACCCCTATGGATGAGACTAGAGCTCCAAGTCCCATCAGACTGATATGGAGAATATGACACATGCCATTAATTTGTTACAACAACGAATTGTGGACATGCGTTCAAAGCATGAATGGGCGGAGGCTGAGATTCGGGCTATGTCCCGGTCTCGACAAGCTCTCCTAAACCCAATGTTTACTCCGGAATTTTTTACTAGAGAGAAGAAGGACAGACACCAAGATGTGGTGATAGCCTGGTTAGATCGATGGACTGATATCGGATGGGCGCGTGGGAATCTGGAACAAGTATATCACGATTGGGTCGGGCGCACTAAACTGATATTGTCTGTTGTTAAAAAAAAATGGTAACTTTTGAAAGACAGCTCGGATTCAGACGAATACAATGCCATTAGAAAGCCCTCGACGAGAGCTTTTCAACACCCAACATGACCCAGTTCCGAGCTACGGTTAAAGAGATATTCTCAGTCAAAGTTTTGGGTGGTCAATAGTCAATGATCAACCTAATATCGGATCGGCATGCGGTTGACCAGTTTGACCCGGTCAGACCCTAAGGACACTCGCCGATTCAATATTAGGGTTTCCAATTTTCTATTTTTTATTTTTTTCTGGAAAGAGCTCGACGAGAGCTTCGCAACGACACCAGAATGACCTAATTCCAAGCTACGGTTCAAAAGTTATAGGCAGTCCAAAAAAAATAAAAAATTGAAAACCCTAATATCGGATCGGTGCACGCCCTGTTTGACAGGGTCAAACTGGTCAACCATGCGCCGATCCGATATTAGGTTGATTGTTGATTGTTGACCGCCAAACTTTGATTGAGAATATCTCTTTAACCGTAGCTTGGAACTGAATCAAGTTGGGTGCTGTTGAAAAGCTCTCATCGAGGGCTTTCTAATGGCGTTGAAATCATCTCAATCCAAGCTATCTTTCAACAGTTATCATTTTTAAATATTGGTTCAGAGTGCCCGACCCAATCGTGATATTCCTTTTTCGGACTCCCGCGCGCCCATTCGATATCGCCTAGTTTCCGACTTTTCTGTCTGATATCGATTCGGCGCACCCGACCTACATTCTACAGCTGCTGACTTTCTACGTACGCGTTGATTCGATATTGGGTCCGTGAATGGCTCGCACGAAGCAAAGCACAGAGGTGTCCCAATGCAAGGAGGCCACCACGGAAATCCACCACCACCTCGTCCTCCACCACGGCCTCCTAGGACAAGGGGCACGCCATGTGACCCGCCATGGCTGAAAGATATCCGAATGATCTGTGCGTGTGCTGATATTCAGGCGTGAAATTCAAACGTAAAGTTTTCTTTATTGTCATGTTTGTGCTTATGTAGAGCGGAGCTTCAGAAATGATTGCCCTCATAAGTTTTCGTGAACGTATCGTATCTCTAGGTATGGAATTCGGTGGCCATTATTCTTTATTGATAGACCATTCATTACTTTTAGGCGCAGGTACCATGTTGTAATATTATTATTGGTGGACGTTTACAACCCTGGATTATATGACAAATGTATGGCTGTTATTACAAGCACACTTAACTAATTAATGCCTGAAGTTAGAGCTAGTTTTAACCACAATAGTTAGAATGCGGACAGTACCAAAAACTCAAAAAACGGCAACCAAACAGTACTGGTTTTCATTCTCTCTCTACCTTACCTCTCTCTAAAGTCAAATTTCTTAAAGGGATTTTGAGCCCAAATTTTTCCTAATGTCAGCTTTTTAATTGGTAAGTCCTCTTTGTTTCCACTGCTCTGTCCTTCCTTTGCTTTGTAATCTGAGACACGTTTTTTCTTCCATGTTTCTGAACCGGAAATGATTTTGGATTATTCAAATTAAAAGAGCCCGTCCTTTTGTTTGAGTTCTGGAAGTATTTGTCTTGGAGGGTAGAAAAACTGGAATGTTTTAAGAGGCTTTCTATCTCTCGGATATTCTTGCATCTCCTAAAGGTGCAAGTACTTTGGCAGAGGAGTCCTTAGCCAGTTCAATAGAGGCATCAATCATGTATTGGCGGATAAAGAGAAAAGTGATATGAGATTTTACCACATCCCTAGCAGGTTTATTTAGCCACATGAAGAAGGCGTTTATTTGATTATGGAGGGAAGCACCAGGAAAAAACTTGGCAAGGTTATTCATAATGAACCAGATAGCATGATCAGACCAGATGATGGAAGAATTGTTTTTACATTTTTCACCACATCTACATTTGAAAAAGGGTCTTTTCCAGTTCCAGATTTTGGCTTGGTATATGTTCATTCTATTGAAGCCAGTCTCAAAGTGACCTCTGGTCCTGGCCCAGTCTTGCTCAGAGGGGCAACGAGAGGGTTCAAATTTGTTCATGCGGATAATGGTATCAAAAGAAACAGGGGTCTTGAGTGAAGGATTTTTGTGCAAAGCGGCCAATTTGCAGACTTGTATTTTTTTTTTCTGTCAAATGAATCATCAGAATCCAAAGGTCAATAGGTATCGATGCGAGGAAATTAACAGAAGGGAGACTCCAGAGCTTGTAAGAAGTGAGAGTAGATTTAAACTCAATGATTCTAGTAGGAACAAAAGGGAGTTGGCAGTTTCTGGATTGACAGAAATCAAAAGAGAAAAGGTCACCAATATCGCAAATGACTTGAGAAAAGATCTCAAGCTGCGAGGCACTGTCTTTATCGAGGTCTTCAGTATAAACAAACACTTTTCTGACGTGTGAATTGCAAAACTTTTCTTCCTCTTCAAACTTTTCAGCAAAATCATTAAGACAACTATAAAGTTTTTCCATAAGGCTTAACAGTTGTTTCTTCTTAACAAACTCAAGATAAATCTTTACCCAATCAATGGTCTCTAGCAAATCAATCAGACAAAGAATCTTATCCTCAGGTCCAGCAGAAGCACAAGTAGCCCTATCAATGTTAATAATAAAATTATGTAACTCAACGACCTTCTTCATACATCAAATAATAGTCTGAACAAAAAGGTCAGGAGGAGGTAGGGGCTCCCCATAACCCAAAGCTGCAGCTTCTTGAAACCATCATGTGGACTAAAACATACCAAAGGACCTTTGTTAGCTTATGAATCAGATAAAAGATAAGAGCTTCAGTACTATCCTACCCAAGGAATAGTCGAATTTACACCACCAGGATGCAAGAGAGAGTTACAAGACAACACTTAGTTCCTCTTGACAAAGCAAGACTGAAGCTCTTTAAAGCCTTTATTCACAATCCAACAAGGAAAGTACAGCTGAAAAGTAAAATACAGTACTAGAAAGCACCATAAAGCATAACCACTTTCAAGACGTCCAGCTGATACCTGCCACCATCCCACAAAACAAAATCGCTCAAGTTAGTTTAGTGAGGAAGACAAGTGTCATAGCTGAATGACAATTGTTATTCATATCCAAAAGAAGCTATACCACTTAACAGCTTTGAATAGCATTTTTGAACATAGTCCAGTCTTCCCAAACACATAGTGTTTTAGCAATAGGCCAAGCCGTTATATCATCATATCAAGGCGAGTGCCATATTGATCAGCTTACGGTCAATTGTTCTGTATCAGTTCGTTTTAATCAATCAGGAGTATGAAAATTTTAAACCGTTAAGAGTTTTATTTAGCCAAAAGACTTGGTGTGAACACGTGTGCAAGTATCAGAGCAAATCCATGCTATACTGACACAAGTGACCCTTACTCCATTAGTATAAACTGTGATTCTTACGCATATCAATGTTGTCTAAGATCATAATATTGGAGTCCTTACTGTTACTTTTAGTGACCAATTCTTATTTCAAGGTATTTTAGTTTGATTTGATGTGGTCTTATGTCGTTACTTGCTTTCGAACAAGGGAAGTAAAAAAGCGGAAAGAAAAACGGAAAGAGTGAATTTATGTAGAGTGAAGGTATATCATAGCCTTTATGGAGCTAAAACTACCATACTTACCGAAGTTGTGAAGAGTATATTTAAACTCGAAAAGGGTACCTGAATAGTTGTAGACGTAGCTTCTTGAGAGGCAGCCATAGTAGTTTTTAAGCGACTGAGTTCTTACTCTTTTAGAACATAAGAAAGCCAAGAAACCGTGGAGTGAGCGTATTTCTTCGAAAAGTTATGTAGAAAGCACTTTACAAGACATCTTTTGACTATGTTAGTTAACTTACAATGCAGAGATCCAGTTGGTTGCATACCTTTCAATAGTGAGTAGTCGGTTCAGGAAAAAACCAAGTAATATTCTGACGAAGCCGGAGCAATATAATGAAGCTACAACATGAGATATCATTATGAGATCACAAGATCTATGAACACTTGTAAAAAGAGCACATATGTAAGAGCTAGGCTTGAATGTGTCCATCCTTCCATCGCTGGTTGGAGGAGGCTAATAAAATGAAGAATTCTATGAACAGATAGCATGAGTTCATGGTCCATCGCTGGACAGTTAGCCATACATGAATTTATAGTATTATCATTTGAAAAGGAGACCACTCTCCTGTCCATCGCTGGAATAGTAGGGTCTCTATGTGTAGATTTGGTAAGTAAATGTGAGTATCATGCCTATGCAATCCATTGTTGGATAGAACATAGCACTATCGATAAACATTCATCTTATGGACGGTTTGCAGTGATCTGTCAATCGCTGGACAGTGCCCATTCAAATCATCAAAAGTGCATAAAGTATGTGCAGGAGTGAGGCAGCCCTCCATCTCTACTCTCTGAGCCATAAGGAGCAAGCAAAAGCATGAAAAATTCGTGGTTACATCATTACTATCACTTGCGATTTCCGAAAATTATCATATAACCACAACTGTCCATCGCTGCCTATTGAGGCAAGGTGGACGGTTTAATCAAGAATAAAAAAGTGACATTGTTGTCCATCGTTGGACCTCAATGTGCTCTACTATCACAGCCTTTATATGGTTTAGAGAGATGAGTGGCATATCAAAGCAGAGCATTATTAAAGCATCCTTCTCCAGAAAGTAGAGTAAATATGAGCGGAATGTAAGAGAGAATCAAATACATACCGTAAGCTATCAAATCGCTAATTCGTAGGTAGGTAGGGCGCACTTTCAGCGAGTGTCAAAGGAGAAGAGTTCTTCACCGGTGTTGTAGAGCAAAAAAGATTGAAAAGAGCATGCACTTATAGTGCCCAATAAGGTACTAACCTGGAAGGAGAGAGTGGGAGTGGGAAATTCCATTTCCCTACAAATTATTTTAAACAACCAAACCGTTTCAAATATTTGTGGGAAACTTTCTAAGTTAAAAATGGAACTTCATCATATGCAAGGGTACAACAATAAAAACCTTGTAAGTTTGAAGTAGCGGTACGTCAGTATCTGTCCACGTTTTCTGTTTAATGCAGTAGGGTGAAACTGAACAAAGGAGCATCCATGAGAGAGAGAGAGAGAGAGAGAGAGAGAGAGAGAGAGAGAGAGAGAGAGAGAGAGAGAGAGAGAGAGAGAGAGAGCGAGAGAGAGAGAGAGAGAGAGAGAGAGAGAGAGAGAGAGAGAGAGAGAGAGAGAGAGAGAGAGAGAGAGAGAGAGAGAGATTTCCCCTAGGAGTCTCCTCACAAAATGAGCTTGGGAAATACAAGACCAGTTGTAAAATCCGAAATGATGGAATTCAAAATCATCACCTTATTTTGATGTGCTCAACTTGCATCATATGTCAAGACATGACTAAGATGTATGACTAAGTAACACTGAAATCTAGTTTGAGTTGTTAAAAAGAAACACACACGCGATCTTGATGTGTAAGTACTGCCCCCAAGGATAGGTTCAGAATTAATTTTTGTATCTCCCTCAAAGATGACTTTCTTCTTTCCACAGTGTCTAACAATTTCCTCGTGCTGAACCAGTTTAGTTATACTATCAAAGCTCTTTCAACGCTTGACTGAATGTAGGATAAGTTTGAAGATTGTGTTACTGCATTGTTAACTGAATACATTAGAGAAAATTTGGTTTTGTAAAGGGCCCTATAAGGATTGCCACGTAGGATGACAATTTTTTGACAATGTAAAATACTAAAATAAAATCTTTTTCTACCCGCAGTCCTGCCCACACAGTCTTCAGTGGTTAGCTATTATGTGCATAATATAGTCTGTGGCTATAAAAAAATCATAACTTTTGAACGGCAGTTCGGATTGAGATGATTACGGTGCCATTAGAAAGCCCTCAACGAGAGCTTTTCAACGACATCCAAGATGACTCAGTTCCGAGATATGGTGAAGAAGTTATGGCCAGTCAAAGTTTTAATCGGTCAACACTTGGTCAACCTGATATCTCTTTCAAGCGTAGTTGACCAATTTGACCGAGACCCAGTTCCGAGCTACGGTGAAGAAGTTATGGCCAGTCAAAGTTTTGGTCGGTCAACACTTGGTCAACCCGATATCTCTTTCAAGCGTAGTTGACCAGTTTGACCCCCCGTAGCTCGGAACTGGGTCATGTTGGGTGTCGTTGAAAAGCTCTCGTCGAGGGCTTTCTATTGGCACTGTAATCGTCTCAATCCGAGCTGCCGTTCAAAAGTTACACTATTTTTTTCTGAGTTGCATATAATACTACAGATAAAATGGCTTGTTTACGGGCTACCCGCGACGCAAAATTACAGTTTTTTTAAAAAGAAAAAAAAATCAATTTGAAGGAGCCATGTTACGTAAATTTCAAATTTGAGTGTTTTGATTGGACCATGTGGAAGAAACTTTTGAGAAAAAAAATAAAAAGTATCTTTTTGAAAGGCCCCTTTTGTGCTCAAATTTTCTCTAATGTATGTCCACCTTCATTTGCAGTTGATAGATTTCACGATACTTAATGGCTTAAAACATGGAATGGAAGATCTAGCATTATAGCAAGCATGAAATCTGACCTTATTGGTGGTTATAGTCGCCAATAGCATCCAACAGAAAAATCAACATATAATCCAAAGGAAACGTGGCATTATTCTGTAATTGATGACTATAATTGATGACTACAGTGTGCTGTTGTAGAGCTTTGATGACTCTAACTCACTTCATATTGAACATCAGAAACTTGTTAGGTGAAAGTCTTGGAGGCTCTTTGGGCTATGCATTGGACCGATTTACTGGTCTTCTCACTTAATTTGCATGTGGTTATGACCTGCTTTGATTCAATAAATTGAAGTTTGCAAGTTTATTCAGATTCTTTTTAGCCTTTGGGTTGTTAGACATGGACACCCATTTTAGGAAACCTAATTACTGTGTGTAGGAAATACAAAATATCTAATGGTCGTAAGTATGATCAGTACTGACTCTTGCTTCAGGGACTTGAGCAACAATCAGAATGGGGCTCAGGCAGCAAAATCGATTGGCAAGATCTTCAAGCTGATCAAAGGGGGAGGCTTTAGGAAGCAAAGCACCTCCTCTGACGTCCCTATGTGGGCTCCAACGCTTGCTGCTTACTTTCAATCTGCACAAAGGCGAGCAACTCGACCTCCTCAAATATCCAGATGGTCAAGAGAAAGCTGATCTCACACATAAACACATTTGAATTAGCCATGATTGATTGACATGCTTGAAATTCAGGGAGGAAACAGATGAGGAATGCAGGCAGTGGCGGCAAAGCTCTATCCTACGATCTGCAGTGGCACACACAGTTCAAGGGAGGAACTTCAACACTAGGTTTTTCAAATGCTGATTGAAATGCTTGAAATTCTGGGAGTAAACAGATGAGGAATGCAGGCGTTGATAGACAATTATTGTGGAAGACTATTTGCTCAATCCAAAGAAATGATTTAGTTGATGTGAGAGAAGACAAGCCAACTTTGGAACACCATAGACAATGAGGAGATCGAGAGGGTGCTGCATGCAGCGACAACGAGGAGATCCAGAAAGGAAACAAATTGTATAGAGTGACAAACCTGATAGAGAAACAATAGAGAACTTCAAATTTCACACTCCAAACGTCAAACTGTCACGCTCCCAATTCATTTGAGATTCTTGAAGAAGTAGAAAATGAAAACACTATGTTTTTTAAATAATCAATAAATTACCGCATGTCAAGCAAACGAAAATCGTAAATGACTCAAAATATATATAAAAATATTTAAAGAAAAAAAAATCTCAAGCACATAAAAAGCAAACATGATTACGATAAGCCCCTGCCTACGGCAAGGCCAAAAAGACTCCCGGGGTCCAACGCCGGCGCTGGACCCTGGAGGCATTTGTTTATTGAGTTTTTTCTGTCACTTTTTTCGTGAGGTTATCTGGGATTGCTTGAGGTGCTTTGTCGCTTGGATCTTTGAAGCGATTCAGAACAATGGATCTTGTAAGGACCAACAGCGTTGCGAAAGAATTCAAAGTTGGATTGAAAGATATCCAACGATGGTGTTCGTCAGCGGAACCGAGAATCACACGGTTACAGAGAAGTCACCCCTCCTGCCTCAACCGAGAATCACACGGTTAAGGAGAAGTCACCGCCTCAAGCAGATCCACGACCAAAACAAGCGTACCCTCTGTCTTCAATGAAGAAAACATTTGGAAACATCGTCATAAGGGTTGTGGGAGCAGGCGTGCTGGGCCTCCCTTATACTTTCATGCGCACAGGCTGGCTCACATGATCGCTGGTTTTGGTAATCATTGGCTATGCTTGATATTATTGCTTGATGCTTTTGGTTAGAACAAGAAAGAAGCTAGACACAGAAGGCAGGGTAGGCATCGCCACCTTCAGCGACCTGGGCTTTCAATGCATATGGCAAGGTTGGACTGGCAGTGGTGGATTTCACAATGGTTCTGTCACATGGAGGTTTCTGTGTGGGCTATCTCATCTTTATTGGAGAAAAAATTTAGCATCAAGATTATCAAGTTTTGACGGTCAATCACCCAAAAAGTCCCCTGGCGTAGAATATACAGGGCGTGGGTTGGATGAGTGTAGCACAGGCATCCCAAAGGGAGCCGGGAACCACGACTTAGCTTCCCAGCCTTCAACTCTTGACATGCAAACCCACTTGACATACAAGCAGCCAACTCGCCAACAACGATCAGACTTAACCAACTTGAAGTTCCGAAAACCAACATTGAGATCCAACCTGGCGCCATGCCAGATCGGGGGTCCCGACGTGGGTGACTTCCCTCCAAGCAAGCCGCCCGACATACATTAAACTTAACCAACTCGAAACTTCGTCACAAACGAGTAACATCCATTCCAAGCAAGCGGTTTGACTTACATCAGACTTAACCAACTGAAAGCTTCGTCACGAGCGCTGGAAGCCAACCTGGCGCCACGCCCGACTGGACAGCCATAAACAGGTAACATCCACCCAAGCAAGCCATCCGACTCAGCCGACAGGTTAGAGCCCGTTCCCCAAGAGCTAAACCCATTCACGTTCATGCAAGGCACACTCAGAACCACAAGCCGCGACAGATATGGAAACAACCAGTTCCTGGACCAAATGGTCCCGACAGCATACTGCTGGCGCCACGGACCGAATGGTCCCGACGGCATACCGCCGGCGTCCCGGGATATGACCCTCAGCTATGTGCCAAGTTAAAAATTTTGAAAGCGGCCTTACAACTGGCGCTTTTACCGAACACTGAAACCCAGAAGGTAATCAGAGTCAGTTTGAGAAAAATCCCACTTTATTGATAAATCTGAGAAGGTTACATTTCAAGTGTGTGACCGACCCTAGTCTCCGGGGCGCTAGCATGCCAAGGCGAGAGCCATGACAACATTCCAGCAAGGGAGGCTGAGACTTGGTTGGAGCTCGCCCTAGCGCAGGCATCCCAAAGGGAGCCGGGAACCACGACTTAGCTTCCCAGCCTTCAACTCTTGCCATCCAAACCCACTTGACATACAAGCAGCCAACTCGCCAACAACGATTAGACTTAACCAACTTGAAGTTCCGAAAACCAACATTTGAGATCCAACCTGGCGCCATGCCAGATCGGGGGTCCCGATGTGGGTGACTCCCCTCCAAGCAAGTCGCCAGACATACATCAAACTTAACCAACTCGAAGCTTCGTTACAAACGAGTAACATCCATTCAAGCAAGCGGTCTGACTTACATCAGACTTAACCAACTGAAAGCTTCGTCACGAGCGCTGGAAGCCAACCTGGCGCCATGCCAGACTGGACAGCCATAAACAGGTAACATCCACCCAAGCAAGCCATCCCACTCAGCCGACAGGTTAGAGCCCGTTCCCCAAGAGCTTAACCCATTCACGTTCATGCAAGGAACACTCAGAACCACAAGCCGCGATAAATATGGAAACAACCAGTTCCTGGACTAAATGGTCCCGACAACATACCGCTGGCGCCACGGACCGAATGGTCCCGACGGCATACCGCTGGCGTCCCGGGATACGACCCTCAGCTATGTGCCAAGTTAAAAATTTTGAAAGCGGCCTTACAAATGGCGCTTTTACCGAACACTGAAACCCAGAAGGTAATCAGAGTCAGTTTGAAGAAAATCCCACTTTATTGATAAATCTAAGAAGGTTACATTTCAAGTGTGTGACCGACCCTAGTCTCCAGGGCGCTAGCATGCCAAGGCGAGAGCCATGACAACATTCCAGCAAGGGAGGCTGAGACTTGGTTGGAGCTCGCCCTGAGTGCAACCCGCACTCCCCTATAGTATTGGTGTGATTCGGCACCCCCCCTCATACCAAGCACTCTACCCAAGCTGCTAAAGCACGTTTTTCTCTCTCTAGGATTTTTTCTTTCTAGAAAGTCATTTTCTCTCTCTAGATTTTATTGATCCCCAGGCTTCCTTTAATCATGCCTAGATCGTGTGAGGTGATTGCACATCGATCTGAGCTCTCTGGACTTCGCTAGAACCGATCAAAGATTTTCAGCCATAGGAACTTGGCGCCAGCTGGATTCTGGTCACAGTGGCGCCGGGAGCGGCGCCAGCACCGTTGGCGCCGGGAGCAGCAGGGGCGCTGCTGGCGCCGGGGACATAGCTGGCGCCGACGGCGCCGGAAGTAAAGCTTGTAAAGGTAGCTTTACAACATCCACCCCACCTTTATAAAATCTGATGTCCTCATCAGATGTCAGATTAAAGTAAAGGTGTCTCCCAATTAAAATAACTATACATTTAAGCTACTTGGCACAGTACTCAATTTACTGGCCACTTTTTATGAACATTGAAGCTGGCACACCACAAGTCGAAGGCTCAGCTCTTTGTACTGAAAAATTACATAACTTGAAAATATATCTTTGTCTGGGAAAAGCGTAGATTTGATATCGCTTTCGTAAAACTCGAGAACCTTATTACCTGGTGACAGAGGCCTTTCTTTGAAATGTTCGCCCCTGTCGCTTCTGACTTTTGACTTTGGAACTCCTTTGAGCTCCTGATTTGTCCTTGATGCACTTTGTGTTGAGCTCCCTGAGCTCCAGGTTTGTTCAGTTCCGCACAGGTATCAAGGCTCCCTGAGCCGAAGGATTTATCGTTTGATTGTCCACTTTATGGTCCACTCCGTGCCTTGTTGCTTCTGCACCTTGATTTCTCTCCTTGTCTAAGCCTGATCTTGATACTTTTCCATCTTGGCTCTTTAAGGTAGGCAAAGATTGAGTACTCCGCAATGCACCTCTCACTTAGCTTGAAGTAGCTCTTTGAATCAGCCCAAATGTAACCATTGACCTCGTGGAAAGCCAAAGGGTCGCACCAGTTTGATCCGCATCCGAACTATCTCTTCGCGTTTGTTTGAAGGACCATGTCCGTCGCGCAAAACTTGACTTTCACAATTCCATCACTGGTTAGTTGTCTCACAGTCAAAACAAGAAGTGTACATCGAGCTTGGCTTCAAGTAGCTCTCTTTGAATCAGAAACATGCACCCAGAGTTTGCACTAATCCGATCTCAACGCGAACTGTCCCTTAGCGTCCGTTCGAAATACCAAGTCTCTCATGCAAGACTCAACTTTCACAGTTCCTTCATTGATCAGCTGCCTTACAAGTAACACAAGCCAGCGTACTCATATGTTTCCTCATCATTGCTGGTCCAGAGAAAGCCTATAACAAACTTTCCTTTCCACAACAAAAACTTGTCAACTTATTAGGTCCAAAGTTCGCCAGTCTCCTCGTGTGAGTATGGCTAGGTCACCTTGAATTTGCCCCCATTTTGATCAACTTTCATTCAAAATTTGCCCCAAGAGAGAGATGTGTGTGATAGTTCCCCCTCCACTTAATAAATCAGCTGATCGGACTAAGAGTAGAGTTCTTCGGACAAAAAGCCTTTCCAACACTTTGCTTCCCATCTGCTAGGATTATGGCTCGATCCAACTTCTTGCCAATCTCTGAAGGGGATCCTAGTCCTTTCCCCTTTGAGGAAAAACCCAACTGATACTGGATATCACCCATGCTCAGTGAGTTCCAGTTCCGAAGGTGGCCGTCCCAAAATGAAGACCAACTGCTATAGAAGATCTCCCCTGAAATTGCCCTTTCCAACTTTTGACTTCCTGCTTGCGTCTGGTGGGGGTTGTCGCAAATGAAACTAACCCAAGAAACAGGCTAGCCATCCATCCTTTGCAAAAATTGAGTCATTTCGTTGTCGTTCACGTGCCAGTCCTTGAACTGCAAATCCGCCGCACAGATTCTGGATATCGCCCATGTTCAGTGAGTTTCAGTTCCGAAGGTGGCCGTCCCAAAATGAAGACCAACTGCTTGTTGTAAAGCTACCTTTACAAGCTTTACTTCCGGCGCCATCGGCGCCAGCTATGTCCCCGGCGCCAGCAGCGCCCCTGCTGCTCCCGGCGCCGGCGCATCTCCCGGCGCCACTGTGACCAGAATCCAGCCGGCGCCAAGTTCCTATGGCTGAAAATCTTTGATCGGTTCTAGCGAAGTCCTGAGAGCTCAGATCGATGTGCAATCACCTCACACGATCTAGGCATGATTAAAGGAAGCCTGGGGATCAATAAAATCTAGAGAGATAAAATGACTTTCTAGAAAGAGAAAATCCTAGAGAGAGAAAAACGTGCTTTACCAGCTTGGGTAGAGTGCTTGGTATGAGGGAGGGTGCCGAATCACACCAATACTATAGGGGAGTGCGGGTTGCGACTCAGGGCGAGCTCCAACCAAGTCTCAGCCTCCCTTGCTGGAATGTTGTCACGGCTCTCGCCTTGGCATGCTAGCGCCCCGGAGACTAGGGTCGGTCACACACTTGAAATGTAACTTTCTCAGATTTATCAATAAAGTGGGATTTTTTTTCTCAAACTGACTCTGATTACCTTCTGGGTTTCAGTGTTCGGTAAAAGCGCTATTTGTAAGGCCGCTTTCAAAATTTTAAACTTGGCACATAGCTGAGGGTCGTATCCTGGGACGCCAGCGGTATGCCGTCGGGACCATTCGGTCCCTGGCGCCAGCGGTATGCTGTCGGGACCATTTGGTCCAGGATCTGGTTGTTCCCCATATCTGTCGCGGCTTGTGGTTCTGAGTGTTCCTTGCATGAACGTGAATGGGTTAAGCTCTTGGGGAACGGGCTCTAACCTATCGGCTGAGTTGGATGGCTTGCTTGGGTGGATGTTACCTGTTTATGGCTGTCCAGTCTGGCGTGGCGCCATGTTGGCTTCCAGCGCTCGTGACGAAGCTTTCAGTTGGTTAAGTCTGATGTAAGTCAAACCGCTTGCTTGGAATGGATGTTACTCGTTTGTAACGAAGCTTCGAGTTGGTTAAGTTTGATGTATGTCGGGCGGCTTGCTTGGAGGGAAGTCACCCACGTCGGGACCCCCGATCTGGCATGGCGCCAGGTTGGATCTCAATGTTGGTTTTCGGATCTTCAAGATGGTTAAGTCTGATCGTTGTTGGCGAGTTGGCTGCTTGTATGTCAAGTGGGTTTGGATGGCAAGAGTTGAAGGCTGGGAAGCTAAGTCGTGGTTCCCGGCTCCCTTTGGGATGCCTGCGCTACATGTGGTATCAGAGCCGACTGGCCGGTCAACTATGCGGATCTCACGGAAATGGCCACGGTTTGGGGTTCATCAAGACAACTGTTGTGCGAGGTGATGCGCACAGTGTAAGCACGGGTGCGTCCACGGTCGGGGTGGTCGGCAGAACGGGGGACTTGATGAGTCAAGGTGCTGCCCTTGAGGTGTAAGCACGGTCAGTTCTCGCGGTTTGGGCCTAGCGTTGTCTGCACATAGGACGGATGAGGCAAAGTGCTGCCTAGGGAGGTGAAAGCACGGTCTGTACCTTGTGGGGTGCGGGGCGACATATTCGAACTGTACGGGTTAACCATTGATACAGAGATGCTGCTCGAATTCGGGTGTAAAGCACGGGTGGTTAGCTGCCGGTGCGGGATAGCTGCCGATCGTTTAGCTATAAGGGCTATCGACCAAAAAGTGGTGGGGCGTGACTGAGGCAATGTGCTGCTTAATGGTGAAAGCACGGATAGTTGGAGGGGTGTCCTATGTGGGCTGATTCCGTGATCGATTTGTATGGGCGCGGCTAGGCAAAGGTCCGTTGGCAGGACCATCTCAAAGGGGGACCTTGTCTTTGTTACTTGTTAGTAAACCTGCCTGAGTGTCTTACTTGTACGTATTCGTGGTGAGTCTTAGTACTCGTGCTTTGCCTGGTTTGCATGATTGCTTGTGATACAAGGAGCTGATGGCTCGAGAAGGAACCTTTTCTTTTGAAGGCTGATACCATCAAACAAAGAGGACTACAGAATCTGTGGGGCGGATTTGCAGTTCAAGTACTCACACGTGAACGACAACGAAACGACTCAATGTTTGCAAAGGATGGATGGCTAGCCTGTTTCTTGGGTTAGTTTCATTTGCGACAACGCCCACCAGACGCAAGCAGGAAGTCAAAAGTTGAAAAGGGCCATTTCAGGGGAGATCTTCTATGGAGCAGTTGGTCTTCATTTTGGGACGGCCACCTTCGGAACTGAAACTCACTGAGCATAGGCGATATCCAGAATCTGTGCGGCGGATTTGCAGTTCAAGCACTCGCACGTGAACGACAACGAAATGACTCAATTTTTGCAAAGGATGGATGGCTAGCCTGTTTCTTGGATTAGTTTCATTTGCGACAACGCCCACCAGACGCAAGCAGGAAGTCAAAAGTTGGAAAGGGCAATTTCAGGGGAGATCTTCTATAGCAGTTGTCTTCATTTTAGGACGGCCACCTTCGGAACTGAAACTCACTGAGCATGGGTGATATCCAGTATCAGTTGGGTTTTTCCTCAAAGGGGAAAGGACTAGGATCCCCTTCAGAGATTGGCAAGAAGTTGGATCGAGCCATAATCCTAGCAGATGGGAAGCAAAGTGTTGGAAAGGCTTTTTGTCCGAAGAACTCTACTCTAAGTCCGATCAGCTGATTTATTAAGTGGAGGGGAACTATCACACACACCTCTCTCTTGGGGCAAATTTTGAATGAAAGTTGATCAAAGTGGGGGCAAATTCAAAGTGACCTAGCCATACTCACACGAGGAGACTGGCGAACTTTGGACCTAATAAGTTGACAAGTTTTTGTTGTGGAAAGGAAAGTTTGTTATAGGCTTTCTCTGGACCAGCAATGATGAGAAAACATATGAGTACGCTGGCTTGTGTTACGTGTAAGGCAGCTGATCACTGAAGGAACTATGAAAGTTGAGTCTTGCATGAGAGACTTGGTATTTCGAACGGACGCTAAGGGACAGTTCGCGTTGAGATCGGATGAGTGCAAACTCTCGGTGCATGTTTCTGATTCAAAGAGAGCTACTTGAAGCCAAGCTCGATGTACACTTCTTGTTTTGACTGTGAGGCAACTCACCAGTGATGGAATTGTGAAAGTCAAGTTTTGCGCGACGGACATGGTGCTTCAAACAAACGCGAAGAGATAGTTCGGATGCGGATCAAACTGGTGCGACCCTTTGGCTTTCCACGAGGTCAATGGTTACATTTGGGCTGATTCAAAGAGCTACTTCAAGCTAAGTGAAAGGTGCATTGCGGAGTACTCAATCTTTGCCTACCTTAAAGAGCCAAGATGGAAAAGTATCAAGATCAGTCTTGGACAAGGAGAGAAATCAAGGTGCAGAAGCAACAAGGCACGGAGTGGACCATAAAGTGGGCAATCAAACGATAAATCCTTCGGCTCAGGGAGCCTTGATACCTGCGCGGAACTGAACAAATCTGGAGCTCATGGAGCTCAACACAAAGTGCATCAAGGACAAATCAGGAGCTCAAAGGAGTTCCAAAGTCGAAAGTCAGAAGCGACAGGGGCGAACATTTCAAAGAAACGCCTCTGTCACCAGTTAATAAGGTTCTCGGGTTTTACGAAAGCGATATCAAATCTACGCTTTTCCCAGACAAAGATATATTTTCAAGTTATGTAATTTTTCAGTACAAAGAGCTGAGCCTCCGACTTGTGGTGTGCTAGCTTCAATGTTAATAAAAAGTGGCCAGTAAATTAAGTATTGTGCCAAGTAGCTTAAATGTATAGTTATTTTAATTGGGAGACACCTTTAGTTTAATCTGACATCTGATGAGGACATCAGATTTTATAAAGGTGGGGTGGATGTTGTAAAGCTACCTTTACAAGCTTTACTTCCGGCGCCATCGGCGCCAGCTATGTCCCCGACGCCAGCAGCGCCCCTGCTGCTCCCGGCGCCAACGATGCCGACGCTGCTCCCGGCGCCACTGTGACCAGAATCCAGCCGGCGCCAAGTTCCTATGGCTGAAAATCTTTGATCGGTTCTAGCGAAGTCCTGAGAGCTCAGATCGATGTGCAATCACCTCACACGATCTAGGCATGATTAAAGGAAGCCTGGGGATCAATAAAATCTAGAGAGAGAAAATGACTTTCTAGAAAGAGAAAATCCTAGAGAGAGAAAAACGTGCTTTACCAGCTTGGATAGAGTGCTTGGTATGAGGGGGGGTGCCGAATCACACCAATACTATAGGGGAGTGCGGGTTGCGACTCAGGGCGAGCTCCAACCAAGTCTCAGCCTCCCTTGCTGGAATGTTGTCATGGCTCTCGCCTTGGCATGCTAGCGCCCCGGAGACTAGGGTCGGTCACACACTTGAAATATAACCTTCTCAGATTTATTAATAAAGTGAGATTTTTTCTCTCAAACTGACTCTGATTACCTTCTGGGTTTCAGTGTTCGGTAAAAGCGCCAGTTGTAAGGCCGCTTTCAAAATTTTAAACTTGGCACATAGCTGAGGCTCTTATCCCGGGACGCCAGCGGTATGCCGTCGGGACCATTCGGTCCGTGGCGCCAGCGGTATGCTGTCGGGACCATTTGGTCTAGGAACTGGTTGTTTCCATATCTGTCGCGGCTTGTGGTTCTGAGTGTGCCTTGCATGAACGTGAATGGGTTAAGCTCTTGGGGAACGGGCTCTAACCTGTCGGCTGAGTGGGATGGCTTGCTTGGCTGGATGTTACCTGTTTATGGCTGTCCAGTCTGGCGTGGCGCCATGTTGGCTTCCAGCGCTCGTGACGAAGCTTTCAGTTGGTTAAGTCTGATGTAAGTCAAACCGCTTGCTTGGAATGGATGTTATTCGTTTGTAACGAAGCTTCGAGTTGGTTAAGTTTGATGTATGTCGGGTGGCTTGCTTGGAGAGAAGTCACCCACATCGGGACCCCCGATCTGGCATGGCGCCAGGTTGGATCTCAATGTTGGTTCTCGGAACTTCAAGTTGGTTAAGTCTGATCGTTGTTGGCGAGTTGGCTGCTTGTATGTCAAGTGGGTTTGGATGGCAAGAGTTGAAGGCTGGGAAGCTAAGTCGTGGTTCCCGGCTCCCTTTGGGATGCCTGCGCTACACTGCTCCATAGAAATTCTCCCCTGAAATGGCCCTTTTCAACTTTTGACTTCCTGCTTGCGTCTGGTGGGCGTTGTCGCAAATGAAACTAACCCAAGAAACAGGCTAGCCATCCATCCTTTGCAAACATTGAGTCGTTTCGTTGTCATTCACGTGTGAGTACTTGAACTGCAAATCCGCCCCACAGATTTTGTAGTCCTCTTTGTTTGATGGTATCAGCCTTCAAAAGAAAAGGTTCCTTCTCGAGCCATTAGCTCCTTGTATCACAAGCAATCATGCAAACCAGGCAAAGCACGAGTACTAAGACTCACCACGAATACGTACAAGTAAGACACTCAGGCAGATTTACTAACAAGTAACAAAGACAAGGTCCCCCTTTGAGATGGTCCTGCCAACGGACCTTTGCCTGGCCGCGCCCATACAAATCAATCACGGAATCAGCCCACATAGGACACCCCTCCAACTATCCGTGCTTTCACCATTAAGCAGCACATTGCCTCAGTCACGCCCCACCACTTTTTGGTCGATAGCCCTTATAGCTAAACGATCGGCAGCTATCCCGCACCGACAGCTAACCACCCGTGCTTTACACCCGAATTCGAGCAACATCTCTGTATCAATGGTTAACCTGTACAGTTCGAATATGTCGCCCCGCACCCCACAAGGTAAAGACCGTGCTTTCACCTCCCTAGGCAGCACTTTGCCTCATCCGTCCTACGTGAAGACAACGTGTTGCGCCGGCGCCTCAAAGGGCGCTGGGACTTGAGCGGTTTCCCCAACACGCGCTTAAGTCTAACATTCATCCATCATGCACTTACGTAAAAGCCAACTCAGAAACGTAACAAGCCATTCAGACTTAAGAAAACTGGAATCCCAACCAACCCGAAAGCCAACTCAGAATCCGTCCCCAAAAGGTAACCAAAGGCAAAGACAAGCCACACATGAAACCCAAGGCATAGTGGTCGCCAAACTGACCAATTGGCATAGCGGCAAGCCGGATGTCGATGACAGGGACCCTTAGGCGCCAGCGACACAAAAAGGTTGTAGTAAGGGTCCTTCCACTTGGACCAGTCCCGAAGGCGAAACCGAAATGGTAATCATCCCCAAGGATCAACTTTATTAGATTTGGAAGAGGTTACATTCATACATAGACTGACCGGTCTCGGGGCCACCAACACGTGCTGGGCATTGTGCCTGGCTCGTGCTGGTAGAGAGAGCTGAGACCTGGCGACTGGATTCCTGGCGCTGGTTGAGCTGCCCAAGTTTCTGTCTGCCGGACTCCCCCTATAGTTCTGCTGTGATTCGGCGCACCCCCTCTGGTTTGAAACATAGTGCTTTCTGGTAAAGCACGCTTTTTAGGACTTGGTTTTTATTTTGCTGATTAAGCCTGGCAAGCCTGGCAGAATCAGTCTGGCTCCCGGACATGGGTCCCGAGAACCGTCCCGGCGGCCGAATCAACCTGCTTTCCTGACTAGGCCATGACTCGAGCTTCCAGAGCTAGCTCATGACTTTGTGAGTACTTGACTGGCTCACCGCAGGTCGGAGGCTCAGTCCTTGACATTCTAACTTGCTCTGGGACCTTAGGGAGTGTCACCCCTTTGAGTCTTACAGGGCACGCTGGGTGCACCCAAGTCAGCTTTACAACACAACGCCAGGCCCGAACCGCGAGAACTGACCGTGCTTACACCTCAAGGGCAGCACCTTGACTCATCAAGTCTCCCGTTCTGCCGACCACCCCGACCGTGGACGCACCCGTGCTTATACTGTGGGCAGCACCTGGCACAACAGTTGTCTTGATGAACCTCAAACCGTGGCCATTTCCGTGAGATCCGCATAGCTGACCGGCCAGTCGGCTCTGATACCACATGTAGCGCAGGCATCCCAAAGGGAGCCGGGAACCACGACTTAGCTTCCCAGCCTTCAACTCTTGCCATCCAAACCCACTTGACATACAAGCAGCCAACTCGCCAACAACGATCAGACTTAACCAACTTGAAGTTCCGAAAACCAACATTGAGATCCAACCTGGCGCCATGCCAGATCGGGGGTCCCGACGTGGGTGACTTCCCTCCAAGCAAGCCGCCCGACATACATCAAACTTAACCAACTCGAAGCTTCGTTACAAACGAGTAACATCCATTCCAAGCAAGCGGTTTGACTTACATCAGACTTAACCAACTGAAAGCTTCGTCATGAGCGCTGGAAGCCAACCTGGCGCCACGCCAGACTGGACAGCCATAAACAGGTAACATCCACCCAAGCAAGCCATCCGACTCAGCCGACAGGTTAGAGCCCGTTCCCCAAGAGCTTAACCCATTCACGTTCATGCAAGGCACACTCAGAACCACAAGCCGCGACAGATATGGAAACAACCAGTTCCTGGACCAAATGGTCCCGACAGCATACCGTTGGCGCCACGGACCGAATGGTCCCGACGGCATACCGCTGGCGTCCCGGGATACGACCCTCAGCTATGTGCCAAGTTAAAAATTTTGAAAGCGGCCTTACAACTGGCGCTTTTACCAAACACTGAAACCCAGAAGGTAATCAGAGTCAGTTTGAGAAAAATCCCACTTTATTGATAAATTTGAGAAGGTTACATTTCAAGTGTGTGACCGACCCTAGTCTCCAGGGCGCTAGCATGCCAAGGCGAGAGCCATGACAACATTCCAGCAAGGGAGGCTGAGACTTGGTTGGAGCTCGCCCTGAGTCGCAACCCGCACTCCCCTATAGTATTGGTGTGATTCGGCACCCTCCCTCATACCAAGCACTCTATCCAAGCTGATAAAGCACGTTTTTCTCTCTCTAGGATTTTCTCTTTCTAGAAAGTCATTTTCTCTCTCTAGATTTTATTGATCCCCAGGCTTCCTTTAATCATGCCTAGATCGTGTGAGGTGATTGCACATCGATCTGAGCTCTCTGGACTTCGCTAGAACCGATCAAAGATTTTCAGTCATAGGAACTTGCCGCCGGCTGGATTGTGGTCACAGTGGCGCCGGGGACATAGCTGGCGCCGATGGCGCCAAAAGTAAAGCTTGTAAAGGTAGCTTTACAGCAATAGTATTGGTGTGATTCGGCACCCCCCCCTCATATCAAGCACTCTACCCAAGCTGGTAAAGCACGTTTTTTTTCACTCTCTAGGATTTTCTCTTTCTAGAAAGTCATTTTCTCTCTCTAGATTTTATTGATCCCCAGGCTTCCTTTAATCATGCCTAGATCGTGTGAGGTGATTGCACATCGATCTGAGCTCTCTGGACTTCGCTAGAACCGATCAAAGATTTTCAGCCATAGGAACTTGGCGCTGGCTGGATTCTGGTCACAGTGGCGCCGGGAGCAGCAGGGGCGCTGCTGGCGTCGGGGACATAACTGGCGTCGACGGCGCCGAAAGTAAAGCTTATAAAGTTAGCTTTACAACAATCAGCTGGTTACCAACAATCATAACGGCTCTTTTCTGGGTCTGGACGTCTGGACTGGAGATAAAAAAGAACACTTTTTCCTTTGCAAGTTGGGTTTGCAGCCATCCACTCTTTGCTCCCTTTAGTAACTTTGCGGACGTAGCCAATGCTTTGGCCATGGCCGTGGTGATGAAGGATGACATTGTTCAAATCAAAGGTGGTCTGAGGCATGTCACTGCCTCCACTGGTGCTTCTAACATTGCTTTTGCTATTGGAGTCGCAGTTTATGCATTTGAAGGCATACCCTTGGTGCTTCCTCTGGAATTTGTCATGAAAGAAAAAACCAATCTTGGACGTGTGATGGGGTTTGCTATGTCCTCGATTGCTACTCTCTCTATATCACTTTTGGGCTATTAGACTCTCTTGCATTTGGGAATGAGACCAAAGATATTATAACACTTATCTGGGAGAGAGCTGGGACACATTGGTAATTCAGCTTGGTCTTTGTGTGGGTCTTTTTTTCACATACCCTGTCACGATACATCAAGTACATAAGGTGATCGAGCGCAAGAGCATTCGCATGTTTTCAGAACGCTGATGGTCCTCTTCGCATCAATTTTTGGAGCAACAGTGCCTCGGTAGAAGATCAAGAGGGTGCTGCATACAGCGTCAACAAGGAGATCCAAAAAAGAAACAAACCTGACAAAGAAACAATAGAGAACGTCAAATTTCACACTCCAAACCTCAAACTGTCACGCTCCCAATTCATTCAATTCATTTGTGATTCCTGAAAAACTGGAAAATGAAAACACTATGTTTTTTTAAATAATCAATAAATTACCGCGTGCCAAGCACACTAAAATCATAAATGACTAAAAAATATATATAAATATTTAAAGAAAAATAAAAGATCTCAAGCAGGTGAAAAGCAAACATGATCATAATAAGCCCCCGCCTACGGCAGGGCCAAAAAGCAAGAGAGTGATGCTTTTGATGGAAGAAAGAAAAGAAAGGAGCACCATAAGTGGCAATCAATCCCACGTGCCTTACCCATCTTCTCTCGCCTTCTCGATTATTTCTCTTTGGCCTTTTCTCTCTCTCTCTCTCTCTCCCCTTCTCGATTTCTCTTCTAGTCTCTCATCTTCTCCTCTCGCCCTCTCTCTCTCTCTCCCCTTCTCGATTTCTCTTCTAGTCTCCTCTCGCCCTCTCTCTCTCTCTCTCCCATTGCTCTTAAAGGTTGCAATCTATATTCGACAACTTTGCGAACGATTCTGCAACAATACGGAGTGGTGTGAACGAAGCAGATGTAAGTGGAGCTGGAGAGTGTTTTGCTCGCCAAATTTGTGATCAGGATGTAAAATAATACAGATAAGTAGCCATCGGTTCCATACAATTCCATATTCAAGGTATGCTGTTTGCGTTGCTGATATTACCGATCCTTGAGTCATGAAGTAGCTTTCGTATTTTTATCATATGCATTTTTTGGCTGCTCAACCGTTCACAAATACTAGGAAGTGTTCGATTCGAGTGTATTTTGGTTCAAAGATCTGCTGGAAAACTCTGATGTGTCTTTTACAAGGTGTTTCGAAAATAGCTCAGATTTTCAGTCAGGTTACTTCATGGTTTCTTGCCTTAAGCAGTCATTCTTCCGTGTTGTACAAAACAATAAAATGGCAATAATATTTCAGTCAATTTGTTGCGTACTGTCTTCACATTTCCAGTTTTTCTTTAATTAGCCTATTCACAACATCATGAGCAATTCGATAGGATTTATTATATCTTTGCTATACTTTTTCAATTTCATGTATGATTGAAGATGATTTAGCTCTAGAGCAAATTAGAATTCACGTCTTCGTGCAACCGAGGTTGACAATTATTAGACATTGAACTCATGGTTATTGATGATGCTAGGGACCTTTTGGCTGATATTTGTTGCGCACTGTATTCACATTTCCAGTTTTTCTTTAATTAGCCTATTCACAGCATCATGAGCGATTCGATAGCATTTATTATATCTTTGCTATACTTTTACAAGTTCATGTATGATTTAAGATGATTTAGCTCTAGAGCAGATTGGAATTCGCGTCTTCGTGCAACCAGAGGTTGACAATTGTTAGAACTCATAATTATTGATGATGCTAGGGACCTTTTGGCTGATATTTTTCCTGGTACTGTAGGCTGCGCAGAGATGGCGATGGCTGGGCAAGAGGCGACCAATAGGCAGATAATTCTGAAGCACTACGTAAAAGGAATGGTTAAAGAATTGGATTTTGAGTTGCGCGTCAGCAAAGTATTGCTGTCGCTTCATCCCGGCACCAAGGACGTTTTGGTGAAAAACATATATTTGTCACCCGATCCCTACATGCGCTCCCGAATGCAACCGATGGAAGATCCATACATCGATCCATTCTCTCCCGGAGAGGTGCTTAGTGCATACAATTGTCATGCATTGTTTCGAATTGACAAATGAAGTTTTTTGTTGATGATCAGGCGTATAGCCCGTTGATGGAATTGAAGCTTGCCAATTAAACACGACGACACTTGCAGGTCATCACTGGGTATGGAGTTTCTAAGGTTCTTGTATCCAACCATCCCGAATTCAAACCGAATGATTATGTGGTTGGATTTACTGGTTGGGAAGAGTACAGTGTAATAAAAGAGGCACGCACGCTCAGAAAAATTCCTCAAATAGGACTACCACTGTCATATTTTCTGGGCGTGCTTGGTGCTTTCTCTCTCTCTCTCTCTCTCTCTCTCTCTCTCTCTCTCTCTCTCTCTCTCTCAAGCGCTCGTTTCATTAATATCTTCCATCTCTGAGATTTAACACCTAATTGTCTGAAACTTCTCGTTTTTGTTGAATGTGGTTTGTGGTGCAGGAATGCCAGGCCTCACAGCATATGCAGGCTTTCATAAGGTTGCTCTTCCAAAACCAGGTGACCAATTAATGGTGTCAGGAGCTGCTGGAGCCGTCGGCCAGTTGGTAGGCCAGTTTGGAAAGCTAGCAGGTTGCTATGTAGTCGGTGCTGCAGGAAGCAAGGAAAAGGTGAGTAATGAAAATGTTGGCGCTCCCAATATGACGCTCGACGCCAGCATTTTTAATTTACTCCTGCCAGCTTGGATGTTGACCAACAGTAACTGCTACTTGGAACTTTCTTTCATCAGTCAATCGTTCTTTGAAATAGAGATTGGTGCCATTCGTCGAAGATGGCTCCGTAATTTTACTGGATGGTTCTTTAACTCTGCTGCTCTTAATCCGTTGTGCCCGTTGACAGGTAAAACTGTTGAAGGAGAGGATCGGTTATGACGACGCCTTTAACTACAGAGAAGAAACGGACCTTAAGGCTGCTCTTAGAAGGTATGGCTCTAGATCTCAATAATCTAAAATTTAAGGAAAACATGTCTTTGGTATTTTGACGTTGCTTTGTTGTCCATGATTTCTGTGCCACTGGACATGAGGATGGAAAATTCTGAAGCTGAAAATTTTGTTTTTGACAAACTTTAAGGTAAGCCTAAGTGATGCAGAGGAATCGTTCTAGGTAAAATTTGACATTAGTGATACATTTCTCACGGTTACTCGACACAGAGTGGAAAACTTACTGTATGCTGTCTGTTTATATCTATCAAAGTAATCATGACAGACTCGAATGTATTTATCACATTAGTCATATTCTTCGAACTTCTATCGTCAAACCTTTGATAAGCTTTATTTTATATTGTATTTTCCGTTAGATTAAGTCTACACCTTCAATGCTTTAAGAATCTTAACTTTGTGGTTGACTGCACTTATTATGGTTGGAGCCTATCTTCCCTTACAGGCATCTTCCCAAGAAAATCGACATATACTGGGAGAACGTGGGTGGGAAAATGTTAGAAGCTGTATTGGAGAACATCAACAAGTTTGGGCGAATTCCTGCTTGCGGAATGATCTCACAGTACAACCTTGAGAAGCCTGAAGGGGTGTCCAATCTCTTCCGCATCGTTGCAAAAAGTGTGAGGATGCAAGGCTTCCTTGTCTTTGATTACGAAGACCTGTACGAGGAGTTCACGGAGAGAGTGAGCGGGCTCTTGAAAGACGAGAAACTGGTATACTTTGAAGATGTGAGTGAAGGCTTGGAGAAGGCACCGCGAGCCTTGATCGATCTCTTCGAAGGCAAAAACATTGGCAAAAAAATTGTCAAAATTTGCGATCCCGACTGACTCTCATATCACTTCTTACTCATGCTGGTACTGTCCTCTTGTGTTGCAGCTTCTTGTACAAAATATATCTATCTCGGGATATCTCGTTTTGTACTGACAAAATCTTGTAAATGTGAAGCAAAAAGTTGTATGAAGACGTAAAACAAAAGTGAGTAAGTAGGTAGGAAGACGAACACGACGACTCTTGTTTTTTTCTTCTGTATAGTGCAACTGCTGAGCTTAAAAGCAGATGAAGCTCCTTTGTTACAAAAGGGTTTCAAAAGGTGAGCAACTTTGCTCTCAATTTTGTGAGTTTCAAGGTTTCTATGTTATACAATATAATGTCCATGTTTTCTTGTTTATCTTGAGAATGATATTAGAGAACAGGACAACTTTCCTCCATCACCATCCCTAAAAATATTTGCTTTTTTTTTTTACATACATGTATGTATGTATATATGTACATTTCTTAAAAAAAAAATTGTGTTCCAAGGTAATGGGGACAAGATCCTTGATCAATATCCGGAGTGTTCTAGATCGTTGGTGCAATTAGGTTTCTTATAGACACTTCTTTGGAAATTATCCCTCATGTAAGGAATGGATCATTCCGTTTTTTATACTAAAATCTGATTTCAGGGTGATAGAATTTGATTTATGTTTTGGATGTACAAGCCATGCACCCTTTGTTTATTCAATATTGACATGTTACATATTTAGGTCAATAAATTAAAGGGAGTGGATTTTTCTAGTGACATTTTCACTTTTCATATACCTAGCTTAATTGAGCCTAATGGCTTATCTTGTATGGTCTTGAAAGGCACACAACTCAAAATGTCCTTGTTTTTATTTTTCTTGTTTTCTTTACCTAATCTTAATATTGTCATGTACTATTTGTATGGTGTTCAAGGTTTGGGTGTGGAAGGTTGCCCTTCAAGGACGTTCTGTTCGAGAAGGGCCTTCGGCGGAGGGCGATAGCCCGAGCGAGGTGAAAGGCCCTTGTGACAGTGGAATGGCCGAGGAGATAGACCTTGAGTTGAAAAGAGAGTTGACTCTTTTTTTTTTCCACTTGTCGAAATTTTTTCCACATGCACCTTGTAGGCATGAAAAGGTGCACGTAAATAAAAATAAAAAAGCAACCCATGGATTTCACTTGGAGAGGCGCAATTGTTTTCTTCATGAAAACTGACAACTGGTTTTTTAGTGGTGTGATGTAATTTGTATATGTATCACCATGTATAATTCATGTGCTATTGTTCGGTGAGATGTTATTAAAGTTCTTATTATTGGGAAATGATTTTTCTTGGAAGATTCCCTCACGTTCTGAAGATTTAACTTTCTTCCTTCAAAGTTAATGAGGGCACTGAAGTCCATGGGTACAAGGTTGTTTATGAAACATTCAATGAACCTTTGAAAGTGGATATCATATACCTTTTTTTCGAAGGGAGTATAAAGTTTGAGCTATCGAGATGGTACGATTGCCAAATATAACACAATTCTATGAGGAACTAGGAAGATGGAGCCTCTCACTCTGATAATATCACTCAAAAAAATAAGTGCAACAAAAAACTAAAGTTTAAGAGATAACATTCACATGTAGTTACAAGCAAGAAATAGAGGCATAAGGAAAAAAGTAAGGTAATCGCTATGCTTTCACATTTCTTCTCCTAACCTCACTCTCTACCCCATCCACACACTTTACACCTCTCTCTCTTTCACTAAACAACCATCCAACACTAGTCACACTCGACTTATCCCATATATGTAATAAGATTCTTTAATCGAGATATCACAGGTATTGAGATGATAAGAGTGCCAAATATAACACAATTCTATGAGGAACTAAGAAGATGGAGCCTTCCACTCTCATAATATCACTCCAAAAAATAAGTGCAACAAAAAACTAAAGTTTAAGATAAATTCACATGTAGTTACAAGCGAGAAATAGAGGCACAAGGAAAAAAGTAAGTAATCGCTATGCTTTCACATTTCTTCTTCTAACCTCACTCTCTACCCCATCCACACACTTTACACCTCTCTCTCTTTCACTAAACAACCATCCAACACTAGTCACACTCCACTTATCCCATAAATAAACTAAACTAAACACTTGGCAATCTACAAAACCCATTATAAGCAAGCAATGGAAATTTGCATCTCACATAACTATTGGAAATAATATTATACAAAACTTTAAGTGCACAATAGTAAAAATGCTTTTAGCATGTGGACACAATCACTCTCTTGTACTATGAATTATCAAATTGAGTACATTTCATTTCTCTTATGGGACCTTAAGCCCGTGTTTTTTTTTTTGCAAAACCTTTAGTTACTATTAGATATTAACAAATTGTACATATGAAGCGTCCAAAGCAACCCAAGGTAGAACAAGTCCTTCTCCAAAGACGAAAACTATGCAATGCATAGGAGGACTATTAGCACACCACACAAGAAGGAGGTCCAATAAGTAACTAGCTACACAATTCTAGCCTTGCATTGAGTTGAAGAGACGTTCTATTGACACATTGTAAAAGTTACAACTGGCTACACAATTCTAACCTTGCATTGAGTTGCAGAAAATGAGGCTATTGACTTATTTGTAAGAGTCGCAACAAAAATCAAGAACGTTGAAAGCTTAAAAAATTTGTCTCTAAAATTGTTAGAATTACAATTTGCAAAAAACCAAGTTGTTGTAACATATAGCATAAGAACGAAGAAAAATTTGAAATTAACAAGCCAAAAGCTTAATTGGCAGGCATACACGAAAGGCATGTGATAAATGTATTATGAACAGAATTATAGGAGCTTGCGTCTCTTTAAATACCAGTATGCCTTTGAATTTACAGGATTACATCTTAGTTTGTTGTATCCAGACTCGCTTGTTGATTTGTAATGTCGAACATAAAACCTTTCGATTCTGTTAGCTATTTTTCTATCTTCAACAACATCTAAAACTTGAACATGAAACTGTGAAGAATTGAAAAAGATTATCTATGTTAGATATAGGGGTCTTATGTTTTTTACATCAAGCATCTAGGTGTAGGATGTTGATAGGAATAAATTTGGCATAGATGGCAAATTATGCATTTCCACTTGTAATGCCACTATTGAGCCAAAATAGAGTAAGAGGCTAAACACTTGCTAATTAGAGTGTAGACAAGTGTAAAGTTTTTGTTTGATGAATTCCAAGAGGTCCAATAGGATATAGAGGTGGAACCTTGTGAGGTCCAATAGGAAATTGAGGTGTGCTTGAATATAGTCCAATAGAATTAAGAGGTGCATAGATCAATGATCCAATAGGATCAAGAGGTGACAAAATGTGGTCCAATCATAGTGGTAGCTCGTGGACCTACTAGTATCATTGTACTCCTCATTTTGAAATGAATTGATTTGGTGATTTCATGGATTTTGTGAGTTTTTGGATTTCTAGCTTTCTCTCTCTACCAGAGAGCTCTTGATGCATTTTCTCTCTCTACCCGAGGAGAGCAGCTTGTTTTTACTTAGATTATTTTTTGAATACTTCCCACACGTGTGAGTGAGAGTTGGAAGTGATTGAATGCATGTAGTAGTGTGTTTTTGCCATAGGATTCAAGATTGATCTTGAATCTCAATCTAGTCTTGATCTTGGTGCATCTACACACCTTAGGAGATCACAAGTACATGTAGTGGACAGTCCACACGTGTGAAAATCAACATGGTATCAGAGCCTACCTAAGGTTACCATGCATGAATATAGAATAAATACGAACATGGAAAAGCGATATTAAAAATTAAAAGTAGAAAATTGAAAATTAAACTACGTTGGAGTACAAATGTGTGCAAATATAATTGCCATCAATAAGATTAAAAAACAAATATTAGGAAGCAAGAGGATTAAAAAACCTTTACAAAATATCATGAAGTGTCCTAAGTTGTGTTAGAATCTAATAGAAGCACGATCCATGTCCTATTGCTCAATACATATGGCAAACTACAAGGCATAACAATTCTATCTATTTATGATTATACAAAGCTATGTGATTATGTTGTAAATTAAATTTGAATTGTATGTGTTTATTCACACTTGTATGTGATCTCATGATACATACATTTGTAATCCTTTTGCATGTTAAGATCTGAAAGATACGGACAATCATAATATATCCATTTTAAAATGATGAAATAATGTCGATTGGATGCGAATAGCCTTTTCCACATTGTTAGCCAATGCTTTTCACCTGTGCCCTTTGTCTAGATCTCGTCGTCGCAGCCTTCAGGATGTGGGATGGCGTTATGTCTAGATTTTATTCCAATACCAAGGAACCATGCATCGGTGCATGTGAACCAAGAATCCTTGGCTACCATTGGAATAGTTTCCGGTGATAAGCCTAAACTCTCCCATCGATGCGCCCCTAAAGCCATTTCTCCCTTTCTAGATTCATCAGTGACCCTAATTCATATGAATGATGGGTACTTGATTGAATCCATGACTGTCATCCAAGTAGCCGCACATCTCCTCAACAACTCTTTCGCCATAGGAAGCCTGTGAAAGGATCACATCCAGTCCATCCTCCTCCATAAACTTCTCGAATCCCACAAGGACTTCCCAGACAATAAGGTTGTGTGCTATGATTGGCACACCTTCATTCTTTCTGAGTTGAAGAGGGCAATCAAGCCCAACGCACGTGAGAAATTCGCAGCAGGTCCACTTCTCTCCGCCCTTGCCGTCACCCGCCTCGAACAAAAGGTTTGGAGATTCCACTGATCCCAAGTTTTGACCACCGCCATTCCTTCCACTAGTTGTTGACCTCCTACCCTTCCATTTGACTCCCATCCAACAAACGTATGTACAATGCTACATCTTCCACCGCCAACCCTCTCTCTAGCAGCACTCGCCGCCATACTGGCCCAACCCCTCCTACCACCACTTCTGCCACATCTTCTACACCGAATTCCTATGCCTATTACCCGAATTCCTCCATCTTCCACTGTCGTCCTTGCCACACCCACACCTTCCATCACCATTGAGGACTCCATCCCTCCCTCCTCCCTTGATTCTTTTGTTTCCACTCCCCCCATTGCCATGAGTTCCCACAACTCTCAATTGTCTCCCGGGACCCTCACCTTTCTAAACATCATCAACCTGTCACCCCCACATTTTCCTCCATCCTCGACACCACCTTCCAGTTTTCCATGCCCAACATCATTCCCTCCTTCGAACACCTCATCCCTCCTCCTCTACACACCTCCGTCATTCCATCCATTCCCCCCACCGACTCATCCCTACAGAATGTCGAGTCTGACAAACCATTGGACGATGACACATTCCAACAAACGGAGTTCGTTGCCTCACCTCTACATGCTGACCCCATCGCACCTGAGGGTACGACACAAGAAACTTTGATTGAAGATGACGATGTGACATCTCAACCAGCCCTAGTCAGTATCACCAAGTTGGATAGATTAATGGATGTAGACTAAAGATTGATTATTTGGATAAATCCAACACTCCCCTACCAGCTCCTTCCTCGAGCTCATTTGTCTATTAATGAATGCACCCTTCTTGATATTGCCTCCTTCGGAGGCCTTGACTTCCACTTGCCTCTGATCAATCCTCTGCACTTATAGGTTGGGAGCCTACTCTTTAGCCTTCCCTCCTTATCTATGTTGTCCATCTTAGAGCCAACGCCTTCAACTCTAGTTGGACCCAGTTAGACCCTCCCCCAGTTTGGCGTACTAGATTTGCTACCATCCACTCTATCTTGTTAGTGAGATGTCATGCAAGCTTCATTATTTTGCTTACCTCATCGATTCCAACTCCCTCCCCCTATGTGCCAAGTGGCCTTTCTCTCTGATCAACTTTACCTAGTTTGCCAATTGCACAAAGAGACTATTGAGCATTTGTTCTTCTACTGCAACAAGCACCTCAGAGGGGACTTTGCACTCTTGCTCTACCATTGGGTGGCCCTTTTTCATCTCATTGTTGATTCCAAATTGCTAGTTGATTCGCACCACATAGCCAAGGTTTCGCTCACCTTTTGGCATATATGTAGGCTTTCTACGCTATGAAAGCTTTGGATTGCGTGGAACTTCCTCATCACTGCCTTTGGCTGTTTGGTGATTGCAATTCACTATGCACTTGGTTTAGTTGCTAGCCACCATACTTTTTTCTTCTTGTTTCCAATTCTAGCCTATGCCATGAGCAATGTTTACTCAACGTTGAGGCTATCCACGTGGCATCCGTTTGTTGGCCCTGCAACGTTGAGGCTATCCTAGTCACATGCCATTAGTTTGTTGGCCCTGCTCTTCTTGGGCATTCATCTAGGGACAAAAGCTATTCTTCACCAACTAATGACGTGTTAGCATCACGTTCATCTGGGGACAAAAGCTATTTCCCAGTTTTGCAAAACATTTTTATTAATGATATTATTGGACGTGCACATGAAGGCCACGTGAATCATTATGTGGTCATCGTGACCCCATCATGCTGCACGTGATAAGGTGATAAGTGATAACGATCAGAGCACAACCTCTATCTTGTTGTTGAGACACTGAGATAGAGCACAACTTGTATCTTGCTGCTCAAACAAATGCTTGCATCTGCTGAAGAGATCGTGCTGCAAGGAGGTATCGCTACACAGAACAGTTGAAGAGATCGTGTTGCGAGGAGGTCCAGTTACGTGACAGAGAATTGTCTATTATAATACTCATAGTGCATTTTGCAATGTGGACATGCCGTCCACAAGGTACCAGCATGATTGTTTGGTTCATATTTTGCTGTTGCATTTGGACTCAGATGGGATGGGCGGTAGCGTCGATCTCAGCGCAACGAACTCGTTGAAGGGGCCGTTGAGATTGAGGGTGGAGGTGATGATCATGACATTGTGCTCAAACATGCGAGCTGCAAAGCCACTGCCGCCGCCTAGATCAAGCCCAATGCGGATTGTCCCCCAGAATTTGCTCGATCTTCATGAAGTCATGGGGAATCGCCCAATGATTTCTTTGTGGCCCAGTGAGCTCAAAGCAATATGTGTAGTCAGCAAAGGCTTTGCTCTCTCTCGCTTTTCTATTTATACAGTCGAAGCTCTTGCAAGAGTAGTGTGTCCATCGCACCGTGTCACCAGGTGGGCAAGACCAAAGGACGCTTGGAGTACTGGATCAGAGCTCTAGCAAAACAACGTCATTGGGGGAGAGGCTCACTACCATAAGCTTCTGCGCCAGCACCCAGTGCGCCCAGTCATCAGGACACAGATCACCCACAGTGTAGCTCATATACTCTTTTAGCAGCTCTTTATGTAGGTAGCAGAGATGGCCAGTCGAGGAAGCCATGGTTTGTGATCCATAGGAAGGATTTCTTCTCAGAGGCAGACGCCGATCTTCAGTGAATTCTAGCAGCTCTGAGCTAAGAAGTGTTTCTTATTCTTCTTGCTTTTGCTTGAAAATATTGTCTCCATAGCTACACCTTGTGTGAGCTGCGCATGTTGTCCAACAAATGTCTTTGTGTACGACGAAGTTCCTCACGGATTGAGGATAGTTCATGAAGGATAGATGTTGGTAGATCACTATGGAGCTGGGTCCAGCTTGTAGAAGACAAGCTATGCTGAAGCTCCGGAGCTATAGAGAGGCGGATCCATTTGACATTATTTCATCATTTTAAAATGGATATATTATGATTGTCCGTATCTTTCACATCTTAACATGCAAAAGGATTACAAATGTATGTATCATGAGATCACATAGAAGTGTGAATAAACACATATAATTCAAATTTAATTTACAACATAATCACATAGCTTTGTATAATCATAAATAGATAGAATTGTTGTGCCTTGTAGATTGCCATATGTACTGAGCAATAGGACATGGATCGTGTTTCTATAAGATTCTAACACAACTTAGGATACTTCAAGATATTTTGTGAAGGTTTTTAAATCCTCTTGCTTCCTAATATTTGCTTTTTAATCTTATTGGTGGCGATTATATTTGCACACATTTGTAATCCAATGTAGTATTTTCAATTTCCTACTTTTAATTTTTAATATCGCTTTTCCATGTTTGTACCTATTCTATATTCATTTTTGGTGCATGGCTATTTATTTTGTTATGTGCTATTGATGAATTTTTAAAACCACTTTTGTGTTGATAATTATTGATTTCTCCTTGATGAACAACTATTCCTTTACCTAGTTGTTTTTGATGAATGTATAACTACTATGGTTGTTTGTTGCATGGTTAGCGCCAATTTCTGGTTATTTTGAATTCATTTATTGTTCACGGCTATTCACTTAACTATGTGCTATTGATGACTCTCAATAACCATTTGTGTACCTGATAATTATTGATTCATCTTTGGTGCACAACTATTTACTTGATTGGGTGCTATTGATGAATTGTTTGTTGCATGATTACTCTTCAGTTTCGGAATATTCTAAATTCATTTTTGGTGCATGGCCATTTATTTGGCTAGGTGCTACTCATGAATTTCCAATAATTTTTTCTACACCTGCTAATTGTCGATTCATTTTTGGTGCATGGCCATTCATTTGGGTAGGTGCTATTGATGAATGCATAATTATCATGGTTGTTTGTTGCATGTTTATTATTTAAGAATTGTGTGCAATCTATGACTGTGTTGCCTGAAGATTTTAAAAATATATAAATGTTTCAATTTTAACATTTTTAGTATATGTTTTTATTTTTGTATGTGATTTAGTACATTTCAATTTTGTATTTCATATTTCAATTACAACACATGCTTACAATTTCATATTTCTAGTATTATCAACTCATTAACTTTTTTATGATTCGTAATAACTTAATTGTGATTCATGAAGTGGGCTTTATTACGAGACTAGGTCTGTAAATTGTTATTCCTAATTAGTAAAAAAGATTTTTTTATCATATGCAATTTGTTGTTTTAACAGTTGTTCTGCAATCAAATTTGTTATTGTAAATTCAATATTTCGGCATTAGTAACCGTTAAGTTTTTCCACAAAAATTATTGGCGACAAAAGAAAAATTCTTCTCAAATCTTTACGTACATCTATTTGCAGAGATTTCAACAACATTCAGTTACAAGAAGTTCTTTGTAATGACTATGTGCTTGATGAATCTCAATAACCATTTGTGTACCTGATAATTATTGATACATCTTTGGTGCATGTCTAAGTCCTCTCCGATTTGAAGTTGGAGTGGAAAATCAAAATCTGATTGAGCTTACGTTCCATCCTTTGGCTTGCACTCTCCAATTTAGAAGATCTTTTACTTTGTTTTCTTCATCTTTTGAGATCTCTTAGTAGAGATCTACTTGCGCATTGAGAGTGACGAGCAGCGGATTCGATCGAAACCAAGAAAATGTTTTAGTATGACAAAAATTTAGACCAGGAGTTTGCAAAATGAACGAGATATGAATTACATAGGCATGATCCACCTTCTTTGTAATATATGATGTAAGTTCACGAAACTTTACTTGCATATATCATTCAACTTTGAAAAGCTCTACTGACTTTTCTCAGAAGATGAGTACAAGTTATTAATATGCATTTCGCATTGGTAAAATAATGTCAATTAGATGCGAACGATCTTTTCTTTGGCAAACTTCAAAGTTCAAATTTCATATTGCGAAATTGTACGAAGACAGGCATAATCTCCTTCTTGAAAAATTTGAAGAGGACAATTGCCACCTCTTCATGGCAACATGCCAACAACACAATACTAACATTTGCTTCTAGAAGAGGTTGGGCAGCTTGGACCCATGGTGTGATCTGAGAGTCGATGGGCAGGTCATAGATCTGGGTGGATGCATAGAAATTTGTGTCAAGTGATTTGGGTGGTGTTGGTCTCGTCAGATGGATTGGATGGCTTTGTCGAGGTTGGTGGAAGAGGCCATGTCGGTAGACAGGGTTGGGAAAAATTTGGTAAGGGTAAGGGGAGAAAAAGTGGTTAAAAGGTCAAAAAAGACGAAAAAGGCTCAAAAAAATATAGCGGATATTGATTGGATAAAGGTGGAATAGAGGGAGATGGTACTGGAACAAGTGATAGAGAGTGTTGAGAATGGTGTACATCCTTCTTGGATCTTGCTGCAATGACCGTTTGTAGTGTAAGATCTTTTTGGTAAGTGATCTTCATGTCATTATTAGCTTGATCTGTGCTATTGTGGTGGCTAGTAGTTATGCAATCGACTACCATTGATGGTTGTATCAAATGGTGTCCCATCAAGATGTTCAAATTTCATGGCTCCATGGTTGAGGATTTCCTTGATCTGGTATGGGCATTTGTCTGTAAACTTCAATTTTTCTTTGATCGCCATATTCTTGTACATTAGGACTAGATCTCTAGAACAAAGATCTTTCTTGTGTAACCGACGACCATGCCATGCCTCGCGTTGGGCTTTATCAGCTGCCAATGCATGCACAACCAATAGGCGTGTTGCAAAGTTTGTGTAGAGCTTCATTGCGTAGTTGTAGAGATTTGGACTCATTAAGATGTTGTGCGGTGGCAACCCTCAATAATGGTACCAAAAAATCCACTGGCATAACAACATCTTGACCATAAACTAGTTGGAATGGTGTTTGATCAGTTCCCTTGTATGTTGTCCTGAATGCCCACAAAGTAGCATGTAACTTATGTTCCAATAAGATCTGCTAGCTTCGACTGTTTCATGATTACGCTACATAAGATCTTGTTGGATGATTCTGCCTGCCCATTATCACGAGGATAATATGGCGTGCTGAATCATGGATCATGAAGAATTCCTCTAGTAATATCTTGATGGTCTCATTGACAAAATGACTTTAGCAATCGCTGACTATCTCTATCGGACAATCGAAGTGCACAACGATATGTTCATATAGAAATTTTGCAGTAGTCCTAGCATCAACCCTTCATATGCCTTCGCTTCTACCCACTTGGTGAGGTAATCTATAGCCATGATAATATATCGAGCTTGTGAGCTCATGGGTGCTAGATGGATGGGACCGATGTAGTCCAATCCCCACTTCTCGAATGGTGCTTGAGCTAGAATGTGGCATAGAAGATCATAATTCAATCTTGTCGGTCTTCTAGCTCGTTGGCACACATCACATTTCTTCAGGTATTCTTTTGTATCCTTATAAATTGTCGGCCACCATCACCCTAATTGCAAAATCTTGCGAACTGTAATGTCAGATGCAAAATGCCCACCACCCATGACTTCATGTGATAGCAATATTATCTGGGTGGTTTCATGTGGAAGAACACACCTTCCAAGAATGATATCTGATCCTATAAGTTGGTAAGGTTTGGCTCTAGCTATCAACTTCCATTGTTTCGCCTTTGATAATGTCTTGTCTGGTTGGCCCCGTATTAAATATTCAACAATATCAACAGCCCAATCTGGTATTGTGTCAACATAGAACAAGGCAACATCGGGTAGCTCTTCATCAGGTTGGATTGTCATTTTCTTCTCTTTGATTTGTGAGACATGATCTGCCATATAGTGCTTCTTTTCCTTGCATACCACTATCTTGAAGTCAAAAAACAATAGGAGTAACCATCGTGTGATCCATCATGTGTTACAAGTTTTATTCATTAGATATAGCAAGGGTTTATGGTCCATATAAAACACAAAGTGTGTGGCCATCAGATAGTGTCTAAACTTCTTGACCACATAAAATCATGGCAAGTGCTTCCCCCTCTATGGTTTAATAGTTCACCTCTGATTCACTAAGCTGTCGGCTAGCAAATCGGACTAGGAAATTATCTTCGCACTCGCTGGATCAAGATGACTCCAACTTCATGTGAAAAATACAGATCCTAAGTGGATCTAAACTCCAAGATCATTGGCTTGAATGCTTGCACTCCAAACTACATAAGCTAGGAATTGGCAACACATTCTATGCTACCTAGAATGCAAAGAACTTGATCAAAAAGCATTTATCACAAATGGAAACTTCCATAAACATCAAGTGCGGCCCAAAATAGCATTATACAGTCCATAATACATCAGCCTATCACTTTTGGAAAGCACCTAAGATCATACACAATAGCTTGAAGACAATACACACAACAATGCTCTCAATGGAGGAAGAAACAATGACAATGATCTATTGATCTCAATGAAGCATACAAAAGGTTTCTCCAACCTGTTCTCCACGACTTCCCTACTATTTATGGATGAGGAAGATGACTCTCTCTCCTCTCTCTAGAAGGTACTTGACCCTAGATATTCCCTATATAGGAAAAATAGCTAAAAATGGCTTATATGACCAAAATACATCAAAATGGTCTCATTTTGAAGGGTATGAAGTTTGACACTTCATCATACTGAAAAAATACAGTAAATAAAAACATTGTGGCCTGGTTCACATGTGTGAAACTCCAGAACCAAAACTATTTACAATTTTAGCCAATTTAGGCCTCAAACTAGCTAGGAAATGTTGACAATTTTCACACTCCCTCTTCAACATTGGATGCTAGTTTCAACATAGTCTTTGAGCACATTCCAAGATTAGATCTATGCATTAAATATAGGTCCTTTCCCAATGGTTTGGTGAAGATATCAGCCACACACTCCTTTGAAGAGACATGTTGAAGCTCCACCTCTTTGGCAATGACTTGATCTCTCACAAAATGGTGAGCAATCTCAATGTGCTTGCTCCTTGCATGAAAAACAGGATTGCTTGCCAAGCTTTGGGCTGAAAGGTTATCACAAAGTATGATTGGAGTCTTCTCTGGTTCCAGCAAGTGAAGATCCAATAACATCCTCTTGATCCAAAGAATCTCCTTGGTGCATGTTGTTAATGCCTTGTACTCGGCTTCGGTGGAAGATAGAGAGATAGTTGGTTGCTTCTTTGATAGCCATGAGACCACTCCATCTCCAAGATAGATTGCAAAGGCACTTGTTGACTTCCTATCCATTTGATCACCTGCAAAATCTGAATCTGAAAATCCACAAAGGTTAGGTGTAGTACCTCCATACAAGATGCCAAAATCTCTAGATCCCGAGATGTATCTAAGTACTCTCTTTCCTAGCTTCCAATGAGCCTCACTAGGATCTTGCATAAATTGACTTAGTTTACCAACCACAAAGCTTAGATCAGGTCTTGTGATGGTTAACCATATAAGAGATCCTATTAGCTTTCTATAGAGAGTAATGTCCTTGAAGGATCTTTCATTACTTCTTGTAGTTAGCTTTACATTTGATTCCATAGGAGTAGAAACAACTTTACAATCTTCCATATGAAACCTTTTTAGAATAGAGTTAACATACTTTTCTTGACATATGAATGTAGATTTAGAAGTTCTAATAATATCTATTCCTAAGATATAATGAAGTTTACCAAGATCTTGAATTTCAAACTCTCTTTTGAGTGCCATCTTGATTTCATCTATATCTAGATTGTTACCACCACTTAAGATAATGTCATCAACATAGATCAAAAGTAAAGTGATATCATTTTCATTCAATCTAAAGTAGAGAGAATGATCATACTCACTCATAACAAAGTTTTGAGAAAGTAAGAAGGAATTGAGCTTAGCATACCAACTCCTTGGTGCTTGCTTTAGCCCATACAAACTCTTTTGGAGATAGCACACATGATTAGGCTCATCATGTGAAACATAGCCCTCGGGTTGCTCCATGTAAATATCTTCTTCAAGATCACCATTCAAGAAGGCATTAGTAACATCCATTTGCCACATATCCCAATCATAAAGAGTTGCAAGAGAGATTAGGATTCGAATAGTTACCATCTTTGCCACGGGTGCAAAGGTCTCATCATAGTCAATACCATATTCTTGAGCATACCCCTTTGCCACCAACCTTGCCTTGTACTTGTTGATTGATCCATCTTGATTTGTCTTGATCTTGAAGATCCACTTACAACCAATTGCCTTCTTGTCCTTTGGAAGCTTTACCAACCTCCATGTGTTGCTTTTGATGAGTGCTTGATGCTCATGATCCATGGCTTGGATCCATTCCTTCTTTTGAATTGCTTCATCTACACAAGTTGGTTCATCAAAAGAGGTAAGAAAAGCAAAGTTAGAGTTGTCCACCACTTGCTTTCCTTTTTCATCATAGGTTAGCCTTGATGGCTTAGCCCTTTGCCTTTGAGTCTTCCTTGAAGTTTGCTTTGGAGTGGCATCTCCATCTTCATCCAAGACATCTTGCACATCATGATGATTAGTAGGCACATCAACATCAACATCAACAACATTGGAAACATTCTCTTCATGAAAGATGACATCCCTACTTATGACAACTTTCTTTGTAGAAGGAATGTACACTTTGTAAGCCTTGCTTACTTCACTATAGCCAACAAACACACCCTTCTTTGATGAAGGATCTTCTTTAGTTCTATCATCAAGTGTGATATTGACAAAACATGTACATCCAAAGATCCTACAATGCTTGACACTCGGCCTTCTACCATAAAGAACCTCATGAGGAGTTTTACCATCCAAGGAAGCACTTGTCCATCTATTACATAGATAGTTAGCACATGCTAAAGCTTCCCCCCAAAAAGACTTAGCAAGATTAGCATGTAGTCTCATTGCCTTGGCACATTCACAAAGGGTTCTATTCTTCCTCTCGGCCACTCCATTCTGTTGTGGAGTCCTAGGACTAGACATCTCCCTCTTAATCCCATGTGCTATACAAAAGTCTTTGAACCTATTTGAGGTGTATTCCCCTCCATTATCAGATCTTAAGCATTTGATCTTTGTATTGAATTGGTTTTCCATTTCATTCTTGAACTTGACAAATGCAGCAAACACTTCATCCTTACTTTTAAGAAGATAGATCCAAGTATACCTACTAAAGTCATCAATGAAAGTTGCATACATCTTTGCCCCACCATTGCTAGTTGTACTAGAAGAATGAATATCAGAATGCACAAGTTGAAAAGCTTCTTTAGATCTAGAAATAGATCTAGAATAAGCAAGTCTATGAGATTTGGACAAGGCACAATGTTCACAAACACTATTGTTTGCAACAAGACTTTTAGGGAGACCAAGAACAAGCTCTTTCTTTGCCATTACCTCCAAAGATTTGAAGTTGGGATGGCCCAACCTCTTGTGCCAAACTTCTTGGTTTGTCAATTGCTCCCTAGCCATACATCCTTCATGATTAGAGATCACACATGCATCAAGCTTGAAAAGTTTACCATGCCTCCTACCTTGAGCAATCAAGGATCCACATTTACTTATCAAACATGCATCTCCAATGAACTCCACATCAAGTCCTTTGTCAATCATTTGACTTACACTAAGCAAATTCTTAGTGATTGAAGGAATGTACAAAACATTTTCAAGATTTGCTTTCCTATTTGTTGAAAGGGAAATAGGAATAGTGCCTATGCCTTTGATGTCACATTGACCATCATTTGCAGTGTAGATGATGTTACCTTCTCCCTCATAAGACAATAAGGATGTAAAGTATTCCTTATGTCTTGTCATGTGAGATGAGGCTCCACTATCAATCCACCAAGGATCATTATCATCTATGTTGGCTAACAAACTTGAAGTCATAACAAGTGATTCACATGTGTTATGTTCTTCCTCATCTATTGTAAGATTTCCTTGCCTCTCTCCTTGCTCTCTTTTCTTCTTATAACATTCATTTGCAAAATGACCTTTTATCCCACAATAAAAGCACTTGAACTTTGACTTATTGTTCTTAGTAGAAGAGGAAGAGGAAGAGTGATCATCATGATCAAAGTTACCACCTTTGGACCATTTCCCTTTGCCTTTACCTTTGCCCTTGAATTTGCCTTTTGTGAAGAAAGCCTCTTCACCTCCACCTTGCAAGGATGCACCATCAAGCTTTGATTGCAACCTATGTTCTTCAGCCAATAAGATTTCTTGCAAGTCAACCACACTTGGCAAGACTCTTTGAATGGCAAAACTTTGCACAAGGGTCCCTTGGGAGATGAAGTGTTGGGTTCTGAATCTGAATCCTGATGGCATGTATGCCCAACCATATGGTCAACAATGGCTAATGCTTCCATCCAACTCACAATTTCATATTGTGAATCATAATTACCTCCCTTGATTGGTCTTGGGCGATCAATGTTATGGTCGGTGGTGGAGGAGTCGTCATCAGCTTCATCGCCCAAGTGGTGGATCTACCTTTACTGTTTGCTCTCTATTCTCGAAGGTGAGTTTTCTGGTTCCTCAGTTTTGAATCACTTGCGCGACTCTCAACTAAGGTCTTCCCAGTTGAACTCGATAGGTGAAAGGAGATTTGGTATTTCCATCACCATGAAGGTGCTCGCAAATTGCACTACCGCTATCTTTACATGAATATCTTCAACTACACCTGGTTTAACACAAGATTGGTTAGCTAGCTTGATAGAAAATTTTGCTGGCTTTAGCCCTTGTAAACCCCATCTCTGATATAAAGTATTGGAGATCAAGTTGAGATTATATCATCCATCTACCATTGTCGCTTCGTCCTCGTATCGCTTGTGCTTGATTGGCAGGATGATGTTGTGTTGCTCAATTTCCCAACGTTGTTGGTTCCCTCATACCCAACACAGTACAAGGGTTTTTTTTTGTTCTAGTTCTGGTTCCAAATTCAACCATCCAGTGAGAACACTCTTTGCTTGTGGCTCAATTCATAGGAACTCACCAAGGGATAGGTTCATTCTGCTAGTCAATAGACTTGTGAGCAGTTCTATCTATGGAACTTTAGGCTCTCCCATCTAGAATGGTACTTCCTGATGGTGTAAATAGTCATTAAGATCTGTTCTTAGTGGTGAGCCTGTTGGTGGTGCTGGAACTTTTGCGGCTAGAGGTTCTACATGATTTTCATTGGCTTGTGCAGCTTCCTCTGCCTGGGCTTCCTATATCCAATGGTGTATTCTCTAATATTGTTGTCCTTTTGCCTTGGTGTTAGGATATAGTCATGCGGCCAAAGGTTGATTATCTGTTAGTGATACTGAGGATGGTGGTGATTTGATGGGGCAAGGGAGATAGAAAAACTCGAACGGAGAAGAGAGCAGGCATATTGCGGAATAGCTCTCCCGTTACAATCAACTGCTAGATGCGAAAACAATCTGATAGAGAGCCTATGCTAAGTATAATCATAGCCTTTTGGTGTTCTAATTGCCCAACATGATCTTAAAAAATAGTTCATACTCACAAGCGAGAGTACAATCCATCGAAGAGATGAGAGATGGTTTGTGTGTGTGTGTGGTGTTACTGGAAGTTAGATTCAATATGAAGTATAGTTTTGAAATAGATAAAAGAGCAGCATGATATCGCGAGTTCCTCAGGCGTCAAAGACAGCCATCGTATGAACATAAGCTGCGGAGTTGTAGACGTCTGTGTTCTGATCAAAGTGAGTAAACAAGCGCGATCGAACAACGATAGAATACATTCAAATCACAATAAACACAACAATGGCAGTTACAAACAGAATGACGGCGTAACTGGAAGGCTCAAATAATACGTCTTATGGAGAGCGTCTCATGTAATCTGTGCTGGGATGATCTATTTATATATTGCATCCATGTATTAACTACAATAAATGGTTGTCACCTAATAGGTAAGCCATTGTACTTGGAAGTATATGACTTTTGTGACAACTATACATAGTGTACTGTCAACCCATAGGGAATGTTGACGTGGACGAGGGCGTCACAAATTCTCTCACTTCGCTTTTTAGGGAAAGTGGCTTTCTTTCACTTTCCAAATTTGGAAAGTGGCTGGGAACGTCCCTCGTTCAAAGTAGACGACCTTCAACATTTTTCTCTCTCTTTGGGATTTTGCGAAAAAGGCGAAGGTGTCCTTAAAAAGGCGAAGGTGCTCTCAAAAAGCCGAAGGTGTCTTTAAAATAGTTTAACTCATGAAAATAGATGACCTTCGAGAATTTTCTCTTTCTTCGCATTTTTCGAGAAAATGCGAAAAAGACGAAGGTGTTGAAAATAGTTGAACTTTTGAACTGCACAAGTTAAACTTTTTTAACTATTCCAAGTTTTGCAAAACTGTCGCGAAACTTTCGCGAACATTTCGCGAAGTAGTTTAAACTGTTGAATTGTGCTAATTTTGCAAAACTGTCTTGAAACTGTTGCAAACATAGTTCATTTCTGCAGACTGTCACAAAAGTAGTGTATTTCTGTAGACTTGTTATAAATGCAAGTTTGCGGAAGTCCTTGAAAATGGCCAAGTCTTCAATGACTTCAAGTTATTAAACTTAACATCTGAACTTGAAAATTATGACAAGATTGGTTACCCTTTGCTGGAGATCCGCCGGAAGCCCGTTGTAGACGTTCTTCAACTAAATTGGTTGTCTGAGTTTGTGATTCCAAGGAGACAATTGTGGGCTTAATCTCCAACAGTCCCCCTTAAGGTCACGGTTGTTGTCTTGGTATCTTCGTCAGGTTCAACATGTTGAAGAACTTCTGGTACTTGATCCTGGGAAGCGCTTTGGTGAAGATGATGTCTACGACCATCTCTGTTGTGGAGTAGTATTGAAGAATCACTTGACCTGAAAAAAATTTCTCCCGAATGAAATGATACTGGATTTCTATGTGCTTGGATTTGCCATGAAATCTGGGATTCAGTGACAGTGAAATACAACTCAAGTTGTCACACAGAATGGTGGTAGCATTGAACTGAGTGATGTAAGTCGTGAAGTAATAACCTGATCCATATAGCTTCTTTTGAAGCTTGGCATGCTGCGATGTACTCTACCTCTGTTGAAGAAAGCGCAATTGATTTCTGCTTCCTTGAGTTCCATGAAATCGGTCCCCCTGCCAGATAGAAACAGAGCCCGGAGGTAGATTTTCTAGTAGAGACTGTTCCTCTCCAATCTGAGTCGGAGTAGTCTCACAGGATGAGTGGGTCAATAGAATTTCCATCATAACACAAAATGTGATCTAGACTTCCATGAATATATCTCATCACTCTCTTTAATGCTTTCCAATGAGAGATCCTAGGATTAGACATGAATTGACTTAACGTGCTAACAGTATATGCTAAATCTGGTCTAGTACACAACATTGCATACATCAAAGATCCTATTAGTGAATGAAAAGGGTACTTCGCTATGTCAAGTACTTCACTATCAGAATCAGCACAAGTAGGTTTAGTCAATACTATACTTGGATCCATTGGAGTATCAATTGTTTGCAATCATACATATGAAACTTTTTTAAAATGCCTTCTAGATATGTCTGTTGGCTAAGATAGATCTTCTTCTGAAGCCTATTTCTAGTAGCGTAAATTCCTAGCAAAGAATGGACAGCTCTTAAATCAATCATGTCAAATTCTTTTGACAGATCACTCTTAGTAGTGTTCAGAAGAGAAGTGTCGCTAGACAAAATAAATGCATCATCCACGTAAAGAGCTATGTGAACTGAATTGGTGCCTATATGCTTCGAATAAAAATTACAGTCAGCTGAATTGTTTGCAAATCCCAATTTTATGAGATAAGAGTTGATTCTATCGAACCATGTCCTTGCATCCTGTTTCAAACCGTAGATTGCTTTGTGCAGTTTGCTATCTTTGTGCTCTTGGCCTTTGACTTTGAATCCTTCCGGTTGGAAGGTATACAACTCCTCTTCGACGTTGTCATTGAGAAATGCTATCTTGACATCCATTTGGTGCATTTCGAGGTCTTCTGTGACTGCTTACGCAATCAGAGTCCTGATTGACTGCATCTTGATGACAGGATTAAAGATTTCTTGATAATCCACTCCTTGGACTTGATTGAATCCTTTAGCCACCAGCCGTGCTTTCCATTTAGCAATGGAACCATCAGAGTTGATCTTTTTCTTGAAGATTCACTTTTTGTCGATAGCTCTCTTGTGAGTGAGGAAGTCGACCAGTGTCCAGGTCTGATTCGTCAAAAGTGAGTTGTACGCTTTCCATAGCTTCTTGTCACTTCACAGCATCCTTGGAGTTAATTGCTTCGACTAGGCTCTCTGGTTCTTCTTATGAAGTCCAGAATGATTGAGGTGTATACCACTCAGGAACTGTCCGAGACCATGAGGATCTGCGGACGTTTGGTTGACCAAGATACGATGATGCTTCTTCTTGAATTCTCCAGATCTGCTCGAGCTAGCTTGGTCTGGTCTGATGATAGGTATTGTCGACTGCTCGGCTTCTCTAGCTGTAGCTGCAGGTTTTGTAGAAGGAACATCAACGTTGGAAGAATCCATGCTACGTAAAATAGGATGAAATGACATAGCATTGTCTATCAATGGTTGTTTGAAATCATAGTATGTATGTTCTTAAAATATTACATTCCTAGAGACAAATACTACATTGGTGGATGGATCATAAACTTTATAAGCTTTATGTTCATCAGGATAGCCAATGAAAATACATTTATTTGTCGCATGATCCAGTCTCTTCCTAAGCTGTTTAGAAATGTGAACAAAACATATACAACCAAAGATTTTTAAATGGCTGACACTAGGCTTGTGCCCATGCCAAATTTCATGAGGAGTTTTGTTGTTGACGACTGTGGAGAAAGAGAAAATTGTGAAGGCCAAATTGGAGGGAGGACAATTCTGGTGGTCAGATGCATAGGAATCCAAAATTTTGAGGATTTTCGACCTTCGGATTTTTTCGCGAACCTTTTGGAGAGCAGGAGACAGCTTGCTGCTTACTACCACCTCTGCTGCATGTGAGAGAGAAGTCTGCTCGCGAACCTTCTACAAAGTAGGAGATAGATTGCACTTACTACCACCGCTGCTGCATGTGAGAGAGAAGATAGTTCACTGCCAAAGATGGTGTTGTGAACGAAGGTCTGCTAGTCCGTAGGTTCGCTGCAATGGAGGTCTAGTGGTTCAAGCCAGATCGTTGGGCGTTCTGAAGTGTTCTTTGGAGAGCAGATTTCATTTTTAGCTTGGAGAGTAGGTAATCGTTTCCTTCTCAGTCGTTTGGAGAGTAGGTTTCTTTTTTGTAAATAAGCAAGTTTCATTGCACTTACTACCACCGCTGCTGCATGTGAGAGGGAAGATAGTTCGCTGCCAAAGATGGTACTGTGAACGGAGGTCTGCTAGTTTGTAAGTTCGCTGCAATAGAAGTCTAGTGGTTCAAGCCAGATCGTTGGGTGGTCTGAAGTGTTCTTTGGAGAGCAGATTTCATTTTTAGCTTGGAGAGTAGGTAACCGTTTCCTTTTTTAGTCCTTTGGAGAGTAGGTTTCATTGTCCAAATAAGCAAGTTTCATTGCACTTACTACCACCGCTGCTGCAAGTGAGAGAGAAGATAGTTCGCTGCCAAAGATGGTGTTGTGAACAGAGGTCTATTGGTCCGTAGGTTCGCTGCAATGGAAGTCTACTGGTTCAAGCTAGATCGTTGGGCAATCTAAAGTGTTCTTTGGAGAGTAGATTTCATTTTTAGCTTGGAGAGTAGGTAACCGTTTCCTGCTCAGTCGTTTGGAGAGTAGGTTTTGTTGTTTGCAAATAAGCAAGTTTCACATTTGAATTGGTGATGGATTGACATACCTATCAGTAATTATGGATATTGGAAATGCTAAAATTATCTGAAACGTTGTTAGAACGTGTGCTATTTGTTACAATGTGTGTTGTGTCAGAAACTTACTGATAGATGTAGAAACTTACTATTAGAAACTCTCGAAATGTGCAAATGTAATCGTAAATGCTTTTGATTATGTACAATAATGAATATGTGGAATATGTGATTTGTTTAATTAAGCGAAAATCTTGTTAGGAGTGCAAATTGAAATTTTGTCAGAATAGTGATCAATTTCAAATAATGTTATTTTGGGGATTGAATAGTAGGTCAGATTGAGGCCTACGGCTGTTTTAAAGTTAGGGTTAAATGGACATGTAGTTCAGTTGTTGGTCCAGTTTCTTGCCTCTATCTAAGTCTCTAAGTATGAGAGCAGTAAGAAACTCCATTTTTTAGGTTTAACACAGCCTTTTTCAACATGTGGCCTTAGGTGCTCTTCAAGACACATTTTAACACATAGCCTTTTCAACATGTGGCCTTAGGTGCTCTTCAAGACACATTTTAAGCCTTAGTTGTAGAGACACTAATAGAACTTTGATATTGTTATACATATACAAATACCTTATCAACCACAACATTTACTTGTGAACAAGGTTTTACTAAACCAAGATTCTTTCCTAAACAAATAGAAATCCTCTTTTGAAAAGTTTTGATCTACTTCAAACATTAAAGAATCAAAACCATTTGCTTATGGACTCGGGATGTATCATGATTTCAATGGATGCTTTGCAAGTCACTATTTGGATATGTTTAACGGGTTTGAAGTTTGAATTTCTAGGATTTTGTTTTCCAATGTTTTGATGTTTTGGAACACTACTTTTCGGGATGTTCATTCCAAAATGCTAGATGCATGGAACATGATCCGATGCAACTTAGTTGCAGAAACAAGTTGTGATAGTGTCACTCGTTTTTAATCTTGTTTTTGTTGTGAAAGAATTGATACTGCTTGAAGTGGATATTTTAAAGAATATTATTTCGAAAAGCGGATACCCGCTTTTCTGGAAAAAAAAAAAATGGGGGAACCCAACGATCAATAAGTTTAGTCATACCAAGCACAATAATCAAATGTTTTGTTGGCCAAGCATGCAATCAGACCAAGAAAATTGATTGTCTTTTTGGCTAATACAAAAGAATCATCTAATAAAGCCTTGGAGCTGCTTACTATGAGCACATAACGCATAGTAGTTTCTCAGTTTAGGATTAAAGTTATTCTCATTGCTTACAGTATGTATGGATCTCGACCTTGGTTGGAGTATTACATTTGAAATCTTTATTCAAAAATTTTGTGGCCATCTTTTTAATTTAACATCATGTGTATATATTGAGATTGTCGAAACAATAGTATAAGTATCCATCTAAAGGTAGTAAAAGAACAATAATGATTTCACAAGGTCGATAAGTTTCGAAATCCAGGTTCTTAAGTTTGAGCACTTAACTCAAACTAGGTTCAAGTTGTGACATTTGGCAAATGATCCAATAGTTTATAGTCTCTTCTGTTCTCTTAATTTAATTTTACTACCTAAGTCAGTATCATTTTCGTACAACAAGCCTAGCATATGAAAGGTATTGCCTATGCTTGAATACAAGGAGGCAAACTCTCAGCTCGCACCACGATGGAGTTGTGGCATTTGAGCTGTGAGGTTTCTCAACTCGAACCGGGTGCGAGTTGATTCTCTTCTATCTCAATTTCGCTTATATAGAACAGCTCAACCCAGGTTCGAGTTCAGACACATACATTTGTACGTAATTTCTCTATAAAGATAATATTACAATTATAATTCTCAAGTTGATTCAAATGAAGTCAAGTTTGAAGTGAGGTGTTTTTGTCAAGCTTATGGTTTGAAGTCTAACTCGAGTTCGAGTTGATTAAAGAGCTAGGTTCAGGTTTTATTTTTAGTGTGAGTATCTTTTTGCATATACACAGGTTAACGACTTAAATTAAAAAGATATTTTTGACATCAAATTGAATCAATTTGAATATTTATAAACTCGAACCTTGGTCGAGTTGATTGATTCTTTTTGGTCAATGTGGAGGTTTCTCGACTACACTAACATAGAAGATTGTCCACTCAAACCTCGAATCTGATTCGAGTTGAGTCCTTTAAACATACATTAAATGGAATTAAATTCTAGGTCGAAGGTCTAAGTATTTGAGTAGATTAATGGGCATGTACACAAGTTTAAGAGTTAAATCTATAGAGATATAATTTTTGACATCAAATTGAATCAATGTGAAGGCTTATGAACTCAAACTTGGTTTGAGTTGGTCGTCTTCAATTTGAAACTACACTTCAATTTATTGATATATAATTTTTGCCTTTAAATTTGATGGATGTTTAGGTTTCTTACCTCAAACCTGCTCTTCAATTCGAAACTACACTTCAATTTATAGATATATAATTTTTGCCTTTAAATTTGGTGGAGATAATCTGTTTGAGGATTTCTATAATGTTAATTTTCTCTACTGTTCTTGGAGACAAAAAAAATTTATTTTTCCTGAGGCAATTTCTGTATCTTTATATTGGTTGTTGTGCTATTGATTTAGTTCATGTTTGTTCTAGATTTGGCCTAGCAATGTCGTTGCAAGTCATTTCAAATTCTAGCTTGCATTCTCAAAATGCAAATCATTTAAATGATTTAATCTGCTAGAGCCAAGATCTCTTTATTATTGTCGATCATGGTGATTTTTGAACTTGAATTTAGCTTATGAGAGTGATTTAGTCACACTTTTATTTAGTGTGAGGGGCAATCGGATATATATTATTTTAAATAGCACTTGAGAGTGATTTAGTCGTATTATTAAGTGTGAGAGGCAATGAGGGGGAAATTTTTAATGTTTTTGTTCTTCGCATGTGTGAGTTACTTGTGATTTGATTAGTTTGTGTGGTTGTTGCAATTGTTCCTTATGAAGATATTGAAGTATGGAAATAGATTTATTACATGGGAGAAAAAAATACGAACCTTGTCTAGTGGTGTGTGATGTTACAAAGGCAAAAGTAAAAAAGATTGGAGTAATTTTGGATATGAGAGAAGCTATAAATGAGAAAGGTGGTGCAACATTAAAATTATTGTTCGTGATGCTTGGCAATGTTTTTATGGAATGTTTTGCATCATCTAAGCAGTACAATATTCATTTGATGGACTCTAGCAAGAACAACTCTTCAACTTCGTGTGTTTCCTTAGGTTGGAAAATAGATTTTGATGCTTTGAGAATCTCCCATATCAATATTCTTGCTGGGTTTGAAATCATTCGTGATGCTATTTCCAAGCTAGACTTAAGCATCCAACAAATCAAGAACAATGCCAAAGAACCATCCATGGCAAAGGAAAAACCAACTACAAAATCTGTTAAACTCAAGTTTAAACAACGAATTTTGGATTAAAAAGGTTCACTACAAATGTTGAAAAAAGAGTCATGGGTTTTGAGTGTCAAGATATGTAGAATATAGCAACAGTACACCTCCAAAAAAGAAGAAAAAGAGCATATCTAAAGAAGAGGTGATACATAATGTGATTGATGTTACAGCTCCCAAGACTTTAGCAACTTCAGAACTCAATAAAAGTAATTTTTTACAAGAGTCTGTTGCCAAGTTGCAGAAGTATGAAAATTGTTATCCGTTGGGTATCAAAATGACACCAAACATAGTTGTTGGAAAGTGCGTGTTGCATCCACCTCAGTACAGCTGCCGACCATTTAATGCTACTTATTGTGAGGAATTAGTGCACTCATTTCTTACTTCACCTTGAATAGTTTCTACTCCTGCTGATTTGATCCCACTTCGTAAAAATGAAGATGGATCGGTTGAATTGTTGGAGGTAAAAGTTTTGGATGATGTGCATAAAATCGGTATACAATTTTATATTGTCGACAGACAACATACAATTGAAGCTGCGAAGAAAGTTCTAGGAATACTGCACAATAACAAAGGCAAAATTGAAAATGTTGGTAAATTGAGAAAATATTATGAGACGAGGAAATCTCGTATTATAAGTCATTCAATTTTGGTTGTTGATTGTGTAGCCATATCTAGAGCTTTGAATGAACTGTCTGAAAAATACCATTTGAAAAGCTCTTATATGGAGTTGTTGTATCAAGCTAGAATGTAATGGGAGTCATTGGGTCATCCTAAAAGACACGAGAAAGGTGGCCAGGTTCCTGAAGAATGAAAGGTATGTTGTATGTTTTTTTGAATGATGTGATAATGTTTTTATTGTTTTTGTGTAATTTGAATAAATCACTTAGGTTTATGTTTCAATGATGCTGCAGAATTTCAAAAGTATGCTAATAAATGTAGTGAGAAAGAACGATCTGAAAGAGGTCTAAAATTGGATCTTCCTGACTGATGAGTATTGGAAAAAGTGGAAAAGGATTTGTCAAATATGGAAGACAGGAAAGTTGCAAAATAATCATGGGGAGATAACAAACACGCGCACAGAAATGACGTGTATATCAGGTGTGTATAAGTAGATAAGTCATATTGCTATATCAACAGTTTATGTTTTAAAACTCTCGTATCCAATATATACATTTTTGAATTTTTGTTTGTTTGTCATAACAGGTCATCTTTTACGACTTGTGCAAGGTTTGAAAGAAAAAGATATGGTAACACTTTTTGATGGGCTGATTAATGGATCCATACATTTTTTCAAGTCTGAAGATGTTGAAATACTCCTCGAGGCGATTCTATTACAAGTCTAACTCTAGAAGCTTTTTGCATTCGTGTTAAAGATCATAGATTATTGAGAAGAGCCATCAAGTCTTATTTTGTAGAAGAGCTTAATAGGTCTAAAGAAAAATGGTGTGATTTAGAAAAAAAATATCAATTCACATCCGAGTTTCTAGACAATTTGTCCTTGATTCCACTTCATTTTCTAGTTATACAGAAGATTTTTTTTGAATTTCTTTCGTCTTAGATATAAGAACAACCTCAATTCATTATTGCATCATTATCTTCATTCCTTCTATTGACTACTTGAGGTATTGTCTCAAAGCAGTAGAGAAACATCTTATCCATGTCCAATCAGTGATCAGTATTTATAAATTTCTTGATAAATCCGGTTTTTAATCTCCAACAGATAATTTCGATACAACTTTTTTTCTAATATCGTGTCGTCATTCAATTGTAGCCAAGGAGAAAGATTGAGCACTACATCGACATCAAATACTATTCAACATACCAAAGTACAGTATGGTAAAGATTTCTGGTGGAATTGTGTACAATTTCACACATGTGAGAATGCCCTACCTTGTGTGATTGATCTCCTAAGCAAGCTTGTGCACTTGTTGATGGATTCTAGATTGATTTCCAAGATCTAGATAAAAAACCCAAGGCATAGAGACAAAGATGGATGCATTTGTCGATTACCAAAGTACATACACATGAGAGGAAGTGCTTCTTGAAAATACTAACTAGAATTAAGCTCCTCTCCTCGGGTAGAGAGAGAATAGAGCTAATTCAACTCGGATAGAGAGAGAGAATATTGAACAAGCAAATCTCACCATACACAAATTTGACTCAAATTTCAACTTACATAATGATCATAAGGAGAAGTACATATCAAGTGTCTGGAGATCTCTCCTTGCATGCTATTCGACCCCTAATCATAGCCTCTTACATTCTATTGGACCCCTAACCATAGTCTCTTTGATTCTATTGGACCCCTAATCATGGCCTCCTTAATTCTATTGGACCTCTAATGAGGATCTCTTGATTTCTATTGGACCCCTTGACCAAGGTTGACTCTTTGACTTCATCACTCTTCAAATTGCATTGTTACAAGTGCCAAAAACCTATTCATATGCCTATCTAGCTCGAGATTGCATCATGACTCACTTTTGGCTCAATAGTGTTGGATTATTCTCCTTCTTACCGGTCGACTAATCGGTTTTAATCTTCATCCATTGTTTATCCAGTTTTGCGGATTTTCTCGTGTTTTTCCACAGTCTGCAGACTCCAAGTGTTTTTACACAGTCTGCAGAATTACACGGAGTTTACGACAGTGTCTCCATAAGGAAATGACTTTGGCAAAGCGTAAGGCAACCCTAAATGAGATTTAAGAACACCTTCTCTTTTTTCATATTTTTCGCAAAAAAAACCCGACAGTGTCGTCTGTGGTTGTTTTAGTTCATTTCTGTAGAGTTGTAGTTTTGGTTCATGTATGCAGACAGAATGTTTACGGCCAGTTTCACCGCTTATCAGCAATCAATGATAAGGACTGGAGGGATGCCAACGGATCACCAGCCAACTGGTGATTGCATTTGACGACCTAATTTCTTAGTATAAATAGCTATTCATATTCATACATGATCATTATCAGATTATCAAAAGAAGCATTTTGAATAGTTAGCTCTCTCTCTCAAGCTTGCGAGCTTGAACACTCTTGAGCATTCTAGCTTACTTCTTAGAGTTGTTTTAGAGATTGCTATTGCGCTACTACTTATCAGCATTGCGCTTAATTCATACTTTCTTTTTGTCGTTCAGAGATAGCATAGAGTACGCGACTTCGATTCGCAACTTATTGTACTCATTTACTTTTGTTACGTTTTCATACTAAATCAATATTATCCTTCATTGCGTCCATTTTTCATCTCAGAATGTATGTGTTTTTGTATTTCTTCACGACTAATTCGCGAACAATTTGCAACTAATTATTTGTCTGATAATTTTCGATGCTTAATTGTTTGGCTATGTAATCACTGTAGTACTAAAAATCTCAAAGTTAGTTACTATAAGCTCAAACGTGATTTCTATCACTATTGTTTCGTTTGAAATTGATAGGCGTAGTCATGCATTGGAAAGATGAAGATAGTCTATTCCGCCATGCCAAAAAGTTTTCTTTCTAGACACTCGAATTATTTTCATTCATTTTTTTGTTCGAATTCGTTTTCTTTTCGAACTAGGCCTATCTTCCACAACACCACTTTCTGACTTCTTCATCTGATTCCAGCATGATATCAGAGCGAAAGTTCTAATACTTGATATCTTTCGCGATATCAAATTGATATCATACTCTTCAGTTCTTTTCAACCTTTCAGTATCAAAGAATTAATTTCCTATTGCTGGGATTACCACATCTTAGCGTCATCGATACAATCGACAAACTAAGTTCTAGATGGATTCTAAAAGTAAAGCTGGTCTTATCGCAGACAAGCTGAATGGATCCAATTATCATTTGTGAAAATTTAAGATGAAGACCTTGCTAATCGCCAACGACTTATGGGATGTTGTTACAGGTACAGAAGTAAAACCTGAAGACGATGACTCAAAATGGAAATTGAAGGACGGTAAAGCTTTCGTGCTTATTATTCTCAATATATCAGATACACATATTGGACACCTAGCTGAAGTTAAAACATCAAAAGATGTTTGGGACATCTTGAATTCACTATATGACATGAGGGACGTAACTACTAAGTTACATCTACGAAAGAAATTCTTCACATTCAAAATGTTTGTTGGTGATTCACTTCAGAGTCACATCAACCAGTTTAAAAATCTCTTGCAACAGATGGCCACTATCGGATCAATCATAGACAATCAAGATGCAATTATGACATTGCTTTTAAGCTTGCCCTCTACATATGAGAACTAGGTGATGATCATATCGACACACTCAGATTTAACTCTTACTAGAGTTATCACTATGTTGCTACAAGAAGATAATCGAAGAAGTCAAGACACCGTCTACTTCCTCCTCTCAGGCTCTATATGTCAACAAAGGCTCGAAGCGACAAAAACATAAAGGCTCCAAGAAGGCTGCAACGAATCAAAAGCCAACTCAAGGTCAAGAACAATAATCAAATCCACAATCAAAGAAGAAGATGTTTTGCAAGTATTGCAAGCGCAATAATCATGAGATCAAGGATTGTCGATTTCTCCAAGCGAAGAACGCAGCCAAGCAACCTGATCAACAAGCAAACACAGGTTCATCATCTCCCTAGGTTAAAGTGGACGAAGGCGCATTCACGGTCAAAGATCAAAGCGCATTTTTGGATGATTTATGGTTTATGGATTCTGGAGCAACTCAACATATGACCAATCAATGTGAGATCTTCAACTCCTACACTCCTTATAGCACGAAGAAATTTATTCATCTTGGTAACAATAGTACTCACACTATTGAAGGTGAAGGTACTGTAAGATTGCGGTTCTAGCATGATCAATTCAAATTACTATCAAAGGTCTTATATATTTTTAAACTCTCTACAAATTTGTTATCAGTGAGTAGAATTACAGATTTAGGTCATAAGGTAAAATTTTAATCTGATCAATGCAAATAGTTGATAGGAGTAATAAGATCCTTGCACTCAGTAAGAATGTAGAGTGATTTATATAGATTGGCACATTGCTATTCTGAGTTTAGTCAAGCCTTGAAAACCTCTGTTCTTGTCAATAAAGCATTACTATGACATCATCGCTTAGTACACTTGAACCATGCATATGTTATGAACATGTCCGAACAATCCGTGGTTCTTGATCTTGACTATCCTTTTGGTAAGGTCGATCTCCCTGTCTATCATAGCTGCATCTTTGGAAAGCAGGCTAGGATTCCTTTTAGATCAAACCATATGCATGCAGCAAAAGATCTATTAGATGTTGTTCATACAGATATATGTGGACCTATGCAAACTCCTTCATTGCTTGATGCAAAGTATTTCATTACCTTTCTTGACGAATTCTCCAGAAGAACAACTGTTTATTTTATTAAACTGAAATCAGAGGCTTTCATCAAATTTAGACAATTCAAAGAGCATGCTGAGAATCAAACTGGCAAATGAATCAAAGCACTGAGGTCAAATAACGGGAGAGAATACATCTCTAACGAATTCAAGGACTATTGCCTTAGCAACGGCATTGAGCAACAATATATTACCTCCTATTCACCTCAATCAAATGGTCTTGCTAAAAGAAAGAACAGAACCTTAGTTGAATCGGCAAAGTGCATGTCATCACATGCGACACTTTTGAAGTGCTTCTGGGCTAAAGCTGTTTCAATAGCAACCTATATTTAGAACAAATGTTCTACTAAAGGCCTCTCAAACCAAACACCATTTGAATTTTGGACAGGTACCAAACCTTCTTTATCAAACTTACGAGTTTTTGGATGTACTGCTTTTGCACAGATTCCTCATGATCTCAGGAAGAAGCTCGACTTTCAGAGTATCAAGTGTGTTTTCATCAGCTACACTACTTCAGATCAAGCCTACAAGTTGTTCGATCCCATCGAGTCGAAGAAATTCAATAGCCGGGATGTCATCTTCTTCGAAGATCTATTTCAAAACCTCAAAGGAAAGGGCAGTCCCATGTAGCTGACCCATCATATTCTTTTAACTCTTTGAACTTTCCAGTTCCTTAGTCGACTATTCATATTGAAGGTCCAAGCTCCTCTACTCTTGACGAACAACAAATCAATGACAGACCAGAAGATGATGATGTTGCAGATCAGTAACTACAGTATGATGGAAATAATCAACTTCTTGTATTACACAAAAGATCTTCAAGGACCAGCAGACCACCTAACTGGTATATCGACAAGTCTACAACTTACCTTGTTCAGGAACCGACGTTTGTCCAAGAGGCACTCAGTCAGTCTGATTCAGATCTCTGGAAAGAAGCTATGGATAAAGAGTATTTGTTATGTCCATGACCAGTACATAGGATACAATATACTCCTAGTCTTGGATACACGGTACTCCAGTGAAACAAGCTGTTAGTTATGCCACATCATACTGGACGTGACCCAAAAGTAACTAATATCCTTGTGAGGCCCAGAACACACTAAGTGGAGTTTAGACAAGGTAATGAGACAGTGTATGCATGTGTAGAGTTATCAATAGCAATTCTAGGGATGTTCTTCCATCCGAATTATCTCATAATTTACCACCATCTAGGTCAGTAGACCACCAGATTGAGTTAATTCGAGGAAGTCAACCTGTCTCTTGACAACCTTATAGGTTCTCTCAAAAAGAGGAGAGAGAGATTTAAATCAAATAGAAAACTATCTGAGGATGGGACATATACAACCTAGTAAATCACCATGGGGCGCTCATGTTCTTCTTAAAGCGAAGAAAGATGGAGGTTTCCGGATGTGTGTGGATTACAAGGGCCTTAATAAAGTGACTATAGAGAATAAATATCCATTACCCAGGATGGATGACCTTGTAGATCGCTTGGGTGGAACACAGTATTTCATCAAGATAGATCTCAGGACAGGGTACCATCAAATAAGAATAAGTCAGGAGATGTCCAAAAGACAGGATTTCATTCTAGATTTGGTCATTATGAATTTCTAGTGTTGCCATTTGGATTAAGAAATGCTTTAGCAACGTTCCAGCAAATGATGAATGATTTATTTCGTCCATATTAGGGGAAGTTTGTGGTATTATTCTTAGACGACATTCCTAACATTACGACACTAGAGAGAGATGTGAATATAAGCCAAGGAACAAGCAGATGAGGGCAACGTGAAGATTCAAATGTGAATCCCATTGACAATGATGTCCAACAAACACTTTCAGTGGATTCTTCGATTGTTGGTTCTTCTAGTGCTTTGAAATTTCAGAGAGGAGAAATTTTACTGATCATCCAAGTAATTCAGCACTTCAACGTGATTATGCTCTAGAAAGATAAAAGACACTTTGAATATTGGTTTTGGTATATCTAGAATTGGTATTTGTTATGAATACAAACCACCTCATAAAAAGATAATACATCGACAATATGCATATTCGAAAAGCAACATTGAATTCAGCAAATATTAGATGAAAAGGATTTTGTATCAATTATTGAGTTTGGAACTTTTATGGAATAACTCTTGTATCTATTTGATTATAGAGCCCTCCTTCAACAAAAAACTTTTGAAGTTCAATTTTCAAATGTATATACATGGTTACCATTCAATTTCTATTTTAATTCTTGAATTTAACTTGTTTTTTGGTATAGAAGATCAATGTACACAAATGATTGTTAATTTTCCTAGTCCCGATAGCAATATCATTAAAGTTGTGCTATATTTTAGTTCTAGCTGTATTAATTTGAAACGTGATTGTATTGCAAGAATGGGACTATCATTTTGTTATCGCCTAGTCAAATTCATAATACTTAATTTAAATGGATTACTTTTGAAGAAATGGCAAGGAAAATCAAGTTGTAAACGTGTGTACACCATAATGGTCTACTTCTTGCTAACCCAGAGAATCGTTGCTCCTGACGCGATGGACACTTTTACAATCGTTCTTGAGGGATGCCCAGCTAGCATCACTGTAGGAAAGCATCTTGAACCCTGCATCGCGACAATAACACAAGCCATAATCTCTCATTAATTAAAGATATTGCAAAATTTGTTTTTCAATCTTCCGAGGTGTCGAGCCTGGATTCGTGCAGAATTGGCTCATCATGAAACTGCATAAGCGATGTCAAGGCTTGTGTTGTCTGCAAGGTACAATTGTCTGCAAGCAGGCTAAAGTAGTGGAAGAATTCCAGAAGCAATCAACACAAATGAATATGATGGTAATTCCTTCTAAAATTATCCATTGGTTGTGGGCAAAGGTAGCATGTAGAACAACAAACCACATTACTTGTGTAGTTTTTCCAATCGAGAGAGAGAGAGGAAGAGGGGGAGGATAATCTTTTATGTTGTCATCTGGAAGCAGCTTCTAGAGCAGTCTGGTTATTCTAAAAGTCAAAATCATTGTGACGATGAAGTGTTTCTTGACAAATATACCTCTGTTAATATATCATGCTCTGATTAACTTTCTTGTAGATGTTTTTGGAGCTTCCTTGATGAATGTTTTTGCTGACAATTAGGGGAAATTTATTATGTTGCTGCACACATATGATATCAGATTCCATTGGTGATGCTTTGGACAATGACAATGTTGAAGATGAGATAGAGCAACTTACAAGTCAAGTAAGGAATACTATTGCTAATATTCAAGATAATGAAGTCGACTTGTGCAAGATCAATAAAGCCCTTCAATTATAAAAAAATATCACTTATGGACTAGGCTGAGTAAGCAAGGAGTTATTTTTTTTTATGAAATCAAAAGTGGACTCAGTTTATTCAAAAGTTAAAGATCCAAAACAATTATAGTCCAAGACTATCCACAAATAGCTTGTAGACCTATCATAAATGCTTCTTGGTACAAAACTCATCCTACCAAAATCTCTTAGGAGATCCATCAAGATAAAAATGACTTCAACTCAGTCATGAGTACCCTAGATACTCTCCTGAGATAAGTGCTCTATCCCTAGCATCATATACCAGAAAATAGCAACCATTTAATCTTGATAGACTTAACTGCTCCTAATTAATCGGAGATTTTAGGCTGAAAAATAGTACACAAGCATTCCTTGACTACAATCTGAAAAGGTAAGCAAATTCCTCATAAGTAAACAATTACTTAATGAAAATGCCTGTGAGATCCAAACAATCTCAAGCTTGTACACAAATTTAGAGTTCAAATAACAAATCTAAATTTTAACTCCACCAATTGATCAAGAATTACTCATCATCTTAAGAATCATCATATTTCCCATATAATCATCTAATGACCTTTAAGTATCAATTTATGATCCGTCAATCATAAACATTTAAAACCTTATGATTCGTCAATCATAATCTATCGGATTCTAAACCCATACTTAATCATTTAGAGATACTGGAGTATATGCACAACATACCACTCAGGAAATATAAAAAACATTCTGAAATCTTTTCCACAAGGAAAATTACTGGATTTCAAGAATATTCTTCCATCTCAATTCTTAACCAGATTATGAGTTCCAAATTTTACAATCAACCTGGTGATTAAAGACCATTATAACATTTGTCTTTAACAAATAATAAACTTTATACAATCACCTAGAACCACTTCTGCTAAATTCCAACTGAATCAGTGGTTATCCTTGACATTAGTTAGACTCTGTCATCTAATATATGTATATGAGCTCACTGGGATATAGCCAATAACTTAGGATGATTCATGGGAAGAGTTAAAAGCATACAAATTGGATTTTACCTAGTTACTCATTCTGAGGACTGAACTAGTTTAAGGGGGGAAGAATGTTACGTCCATGTCCAGTATAAAGGAATCGAAATAATTCCTGACGTGGATAGCCGGTCACTCCAGATGTATATAGTTATTGGTTATGCCTCGTCATTCCGGGCTCGGCCTGTAATGTAATGAATAATCATATGAGGGCCCAGACCTATAATTGGACATAGGAGCACATGCATAGTGAATGACTGCTTTAATGCAAGAATAGGAGGTCAATAGCTCAATATAGGTTGCATGGGGATCCTAGGGAGAATATTACATCTGTAAACCCTCAAAAACACATTTTCAAAAAAAAAAAACCCAAAATTTTTTTTCTCGTTTCGAACTTGAACCAGACGTATCATACGCGTTTCGGGTGCGTTTCAAAACGACGTACGAAACGCGCCCATGAAACATTGTTTCCGTAAAATGGTCCATTCTCTCCAAACAACATCTGTTTCTTGTCGAGTCTGTTCCGGCCAGTCGACAACGTTGAGTGGAACCCATGGGAACAGACAGCACGTCGAACGGGCATACAGGCAGCCCGTAACCTCCGTCGAAGTTCGGCCCCGAAACGGGCTTCTGGGACAAGTGGCCCGTCGGGTTCCAGAACTGGTCGGATTTCCAGATGGGGGGAGTCCCCAGGTTCGCAAACCCGATGAAGCCATTCTTTCCCAATTTCGACATCATTTGGTCAAAACAATCATGAGTCCAAGGAAAAATGCTTTTGGGGCAATGGAACTAACCTAGTTTGGCAATTTTTCGTAAAAAGGTTCATTTTCTCCAAACGGTGTCGGTTTCTCGCATCGTCTGTTCTACCAGTCGACAACGTCGAGGGGAACCTGTGGGGATAGACAGGATGTTGAACAGGCATACAGCCCGTAACCTCCGTTTGAACTTTGGCCCCAGAATGGGCTTCGGGGTCAAGTAGCCCGTCGGGTTCCGGAACTAGTCGGAATCGTCCGGATTTCCAGATGGGGGCTGGTCCCAAGTTTGAAACCTAATGCGGACCTAACAAAGCTATTTTTGCCCGATTCCGACATCGTTCGGTCTAAATAATCATTTGTCCCATGGAATACGCTTTTATGAAAATGACCTAGTTTGGCAATTTTCCGTGAAACGATCCATTTTCTTCGAACGACATCGGTTTCTCGCGCCGTCTATTCTGGCCAGTCGGCAACGTCAAGGAAAACTTGTGGGAATAGACAACACATTGAACGGACATACAGTCGGCCCGTAACTTCCATTCGAAGTTCGGCCCCAGGCTTTGAGGACAAGTTGCCCGTAGGGTTATTGAATTGGTAGAAATCATCCGGATTTCTAGACGGGGTGGGTCCCCAGGTTTGCAAACCCAGTACGGACCTGATGGATCCATTCGTGCCCAATTTCGACATCGTCCGGTCATAACAATCATTTGTCCCAAGGAAAACACTTTTGGGGCAATGGAACTGACCTAGTTTGGCAATTTTCCATGAAATAGTCCATTTTCTCCGAACGGCGTCGGTTTCTCGCGCCGTCTATTCTGGCCAGTCGGCAACATCGAGGAAAACTTGTGGGAACAGCAGCACGTCAAACAAACATACAGTCAGCCCGTAACTTCCATTCGAAGTTTGGCCCCGGAACGGGCTTCAAGGACAAGTTGCCCTTAGGGTTACTGAACTGGTAGGAATCGTTTGGATTTTCAGACGAGGTATGTCCCCAGGTTCGCAAACCTAATACGGATCCGATGGCGCCATTCGTGCCCAATTTCGACATCGTCTGGTCATAACAATCATTTGTCTCAAGTAAAACATGTTTGGGGCAATGGAACTAACCTAGATTGGCAATTTTTCGTGAAACAGTCCATTTTCTCCGAACGACATCGGTTTCTCGTGTTGTCTATTCTGGCCAGTTGGCAACGTCAAGTGGAACCTGTGGGAAGAAACAACACATTGAACGGGCATACAGGCAGCCCGTAACCTCCGTTTGAAGTTTGGCCATGGAATGGGCTTCAGGGACAAGTGGCCCGTCTGGTTCCTGAACTGGTCGGAATTGCCCAAATTTCAAGATGGGGGGTGGCCATAGGTTCACAAACCCGATACGGACCCGATGGAGCCATTCATTTCCAATTCCGACATTGTCCGCTCAAAACAATCATTCGTCCCAAGTAAAACGCTTTTGGGGCAATGGAACTGACATAGTTTGGGAGTTTTCCGTTAAATGGTCCATTTTCTCCGAACGACGTCTGTTTTTCATCCCGTCTGTTCCATCCAGTCGATTGGAACCTGTGAAAACAAGCAGCACGTCGAACGGGCATACAAGCAACCCGTAACCTCTATTCGAAGTTTGGCCCGAAATGGGTTTTGGGGACAAGTGGCCCGTCAGGTTCTTGAACTGGTCGGAATCGCCTAGATTTCCAGACGGGGGGTGTCCCCAGGTTCACAAACCCAATACAGACTTGATGGAGTCATTCATGCCCAATGGTCGAAATCGCAAGGATTTCCAGAAGGTGGTGGCCCCAAGTTTGCAAACTCGATAGGGACCCGATGGAGCCATTCGTGCCCAGTTCCGATATCGTTCGGTCAAAATAATCTTTCGTCCCAAGGAAAACGCTTTTGGTGCAATGAAAATGACCTACTTTGGCAATTTTACGTGAAAAAGTCTTTAAACGATGTCAAATTTTTTCGCCGTCTGTTCCGGCCAGTCGACAACGTCGAGGGGACCTGTGGGAATGGACAGCACGTTGAACGGGGCATATAGGCAGCCCGTAATCTCCGTTTAAATTTTGGCCCCGAAAAACGACTTCGGGGACAAGTTGTTTGCCAACCCATTTGTGCCCAATTCCGACATCGTTCAGTCAAAATAATCAATCGTCCTAGGGAAAACGCTTTTGAGGCAATGGAAATGACCTAGGTTGAAAACTATTCCATTTTCTATGCCCATGCCCTAATAGCGTCTTTTTTCAGCATGAAGGTTTTCTGGCAAACAAAGTCGGAATTGAGCAGCAAAGAGTCCCTTGTGTTCGTATTGGTCACACGGATCTGGGGTCTTCTTTCTCCGATGTTCCGGCATGTACCAGCTGATTTCGACAAATTTTTGGTCCAACAAAACTAGTTTTCCTAAAGCCCTTCTTGGGTCTAGACTTAGTGCGACCATTTCTCTATTATTGATTTGTTCAAGGTCTAGGTTGTTCCTATGGGTTTGCGTCGACGTTGCCCATTGGCCGAAACAAACGGCTGGGTAAATCGAAACTGTTCGATGATAGTGCACCACTATTCGGGACGGTGAAAAAGCAGTCTCTTTCATAATGCCGTAATAGCTTATTTTTTGGCACGAAGCTTGTTTCCGGACAAACAAAGTCATTATTAATGAGCAGTGGAGGATAACTTGTGTTCGTATCAAATGCACAAACCTGTGGCCAAGATCCATTTGATGTTTTGGCATGTTTCAGCTGATTTCCCCCCATCAGGTATAGACTTTGCATAACCGTTTCTCTGTTCAGTGAGGTTGTATGATTTGAAGTGGTGTATTTCAAACGTCACTAAGTTTTACTTTAAAAATCACAAGACATTTGTTGAAATTTGTACTCAACAGAAAACACACTGTGTTTTTATATCCTAGGTAAATACTTAAAGTTTCTTGTTTTTGCAGCGAGAGGGGAGGGGGGTGAATGAGTGTTCAATGAGGTGGTATGAGACGTTTGCTGAAATTTTTACTCACTACAAAACACAATGTGTTTTTATATTCTACTTAAATAGTCATTTTTTTTTTGGTGTAATTCTATATAGCTATTTGGAGACATGACTTCTCATAGTAATTATTTGGCTGATACGTAGGTTGTAGGGACTCCTTGTCACAGACTTTAAACCTAGCAAGCAAGCTCATACTGGAAAGGTTTGAACTTTTTCTTTAATGCACATTTGCAGTACTTTAGTATAATCTTATAGTCAAATTTAGCCATTTTTTGAGATCCTATGATATCCACATGGATATAAAAAAGAATCCAATTTGGGTTTTCATTACATTGAAACCAGAACAAGTCAATTCATGTTAGCAAAGCCACACACTCAAACAATGATATTTTGCCTACGACAATAATTCGTGTATTATCGGCTAGACAAGCCATTCAATCGTAACTTTGGTAATTTCTATTTTTTAATGGCTAGTCTTGCCACTTGCTATAGATAATGGTAGTCATAATAACCGTAGTTCAATACTCCACTTACAAGAACGTCAAGAACCAAAAATATTATATGTTGTTGACTTTACATTCTTTTATTAAGGTGTGTCTTACTGGATCTTATTGCATTATCTTAATTTGATTCATATATTATTGCTTGTTCAGTATAGGGAATGGACCGTAACAATCATTTGAGTCCTTCCTAAAATCCTTTCTATTTTTTAAAATTCAAAGGCTAGGTCGACTTTTCAAAAATAGTGAGTCTCATATTTATGCCCATGTCCAATTTTTCAAAATAGCAACAAATACATGATGTGACTATCCAAAACTAGTCAATTAAGCTTACAATATTGTAAGGTGTTTATGAGACTTCTTATAAAAGAAACTAACGTTACAAATTGTAAGGTATCTATTACTCTCATGTATTTTTAAATAACAATGTAAAGCGTATAATTATGCCATTTAGTACTTACTCCAAATACAAAGAGAACAAACTTGTATGTTGTTATGAATGTGAAGTGAATCAAAGGAAGTTTCATATTTAGCGTGATTTTTAGTCCTGACATAGTCTGCAACTATGTGATACCTACATGTTTAGGTTTGATAGTGCAAGTGTTGACATAATAAGGGCCTTGTGATGACTATTTCTCATGATAATCTGCTAAATAATAGTTGTGTGAAAAGGACTATTTGAAAAAATAATTATAATATATAAGAAAGGATATAAAGAAAGATTAATTATTATTTTACGATTACTTCAAGATTTTATTTTTGCATGAGATTTAATGAATTGAGTTCGTCAACAATACCAATGTTATAGAATAGGATGGAAATGAAAACTTAATCATAGCTATGTCTAGATTATGAACTAAGTTCGACAAGATTGTTCTCTTGATAGAAGTGTATTGTTTATGTAATATATTGAAAATTATCAATTGCTTTTAATGAAAGTGCCCACATCTAACATTATAGCTATGTTGTCTTTATTTTTCACAAAGTGAGTTCAAAAAAATTCCAACAACCAATTACACTCAACTTTTACGATTATCTATAGTAAATTGCTATTTATTTGTGGTAACGATGGCAAATGAGTTTGCTCATTGCATCTGCTTTGATGGTATCATGCTGTCGTGGACAAAAAGGATCTCCCTTCAATAGATCACACAGGGTGATCAGTCTTACTCTTAAGCAGTAGGCAGATGCTTCAATTCAATTTTTGACCTTCAAGCCCAAGTCAAACCACGTAAATTACCGCTCTACCCATTTTTCAAGAAGATCAAATCAACCTTCTGAAGGCTGCAACATGACAGTGCAAGGTGGAGATTTAGCATCATGGTTGATCTGAAAAATGCACCTTCTTTTTCGAGAAAGGTACTCTTTTTTGAACCCAGTATAGTGGGATTAAGATGAACTGTGTTGGCAGAGTAAACGAATGCCCTGCCAGCGATGGCCCATAGACCACAGGTGGGATCATACACCGCAACCACAAGTTTTGAAAACCCATTGCCAACATAGTAGTGAAAACCCATTGCACTTGAAGCAAAAAAAATTTTCTCACCAAATGCCTCCTCGGCGCCGAGGAGGATTGCATGGCCCTCACTAACTAAAACAATGAAAGCACTCAAAGTCTGATTAGGTAACAAATGGTCAAATGGGTGTGCAGTGGGCGCAGATTTGAAAACACGTAGTGTTGAAAATGCGTAGCAGATGGCTGAGTGAGGTCCACCAAATGCGATCTGATCCATCTGTGATTTTGATGGCCAAGTGTGATCCTCTTGGTTTGAAAATGCACAGTAGATGGTCAAGTCTGATACTCTTGAAAACGCACGCGCAGTAGATGGCCGAGTCCGATCCACCATGGGTTTGTCTGGTCAAAGAAGACGTAGATGATAGATGCCAATGATCGCACTCCAGTCATGGCCAACCACAAAAGCCTGGCGTCCTCTCAAGGCATCCGATTGAGCACGCACCTTTAGGGATTATCAAATGCCTCCTCGGCGTCGAGGAGGCTTACACGGCCTGCACCGATTGAAAACAATTCAGTCAACAAAAACCTTTAAATGTAATTCAAGCACCCCTACGCATGATCTTTCGAGCTTCAAGCCTTATATCCATAGCTGACATGCTGTTTCTAACTTGCAATCTGCACAAAATCAGGATTCCTCATTTGTCTTTCTTGGCTCACACCAAGTTTATGACTATTCTTTGCAATATCAGGCTATTGGTGTTCCCTCTCCCTCCCTATCTATAGAGTATATTTTTATTTGTTAGGCATATCAATGATTTTATTTTTATGCAAGGCATTTTTTTTTATTTACTGCATAGTTATGGAACAGCAGCTGCAACTCCATCAATGACCAACTTTAACAAATAGAATCAAATAACATGTTTTTAATTTGGTAAACACAACATGGTTTTGACCAGGTATCAAGCACGTTTGCAACGAACAATGGACAATGTCGAGGTGACTGACATTACTAGCACGGATGTTGTCTCTTGCTTGAGGTAAAATTACTCATCGATAATTTCATAATGGACTAATGTTTGTCAAAATTACTGCATTTAAACAGCAAGATTTTTTATTGATGGGTTTGAAAATGTGAAATTTTAGGTTGAACGCAATGATGTTGTACTGGAAGTAGCTGCTGATGTCACTGAAGATACCATAGTGTGTGAACCGATTAGCCATGAAAATGATATGGCTATTGCATTTGTTGTCGTTAATGAAAGCATATCTTTGGTGGGGGAGGACATATTGGCATCCCCTTCTAGCCCTGATAAGGAAATAGCCATCCAAACACGAGAGCGATTGTCATCCGCCAAAAACAAAGGAGGGGCCAAAAGTATTGACGATGAGATAGGGGTGGTTGCCATTGTCATTTCATTTAGATATGTCATCTGTCACTTTGAATGAGCTTCGCTTGCATTGCCCCTCGTCCTTTGATCCCCCTATGTCGTGTTTACTAAAATACAACAATTAGAACAGTTGGTAGTGAAAGACTACGTTTGAAAAGGACATACAAAACTGAAGGTTACATAATGGAAAAAGGTGACTTCATATTGTCCTTGACAACATCTTCAAACAAATACATATTGGTAATGGATCACAAGAAAACTTTATGAGATCCAATATGGGAAAAGATGAGTAATGATTTTGATGAGCAGGTGAGTGTAGATCCTCATTGGCAAGACATGAAGATCCTCATTTTTCATGCAGTCGCCATGTGTGCATTCGTGCTAGCTTCATTCACCCTACACCTGAGGGTGAGATGCAGCTCTTGTCATCAATGAATCGAATCAACAAGTAAGTGGCTTATTTTTTTGTTTGCTAATTTACATTTTTACCTGCTAGGAAATTGTTGCATGATATTTTAATGGAATATTATTCTATTTGTGAAGGATAAATGAAGTTGGAGTTGTAAAGAGTGATCTAAAAGATCAACTTTATAGTGTGCGTTGATTGGCCGAGTGTAGTCCAACATACTTTGCACAACGATTTACTACTTTGGAATTAAAAGAGGTCGAGAAAATAAGACTTGCAGAGGCCAAAAAATCAAACTGCACACCTTGGTAACCATTGACATGTTTCATGTTGGGCAAAATCTTGGTTGAGGTATATACAGATTTGATGTTCAATGTTTTATTTGTTGTGATAAAGTGATACAAAATATTATTGAGACAAGAATTTATTGTAACATATGGGTTTATTATTGCTTGGTTGTACTATTTTATTGAGTAGGCTGACATAGAAAAGGATCTGGAAGATGCTAGAGCAAGGTATGATGCAGGAAAAGAGAAGAAAACAAAAACTTTAAAAGAAGTGGAATCTATTGTGTACTCAAAATGGGCAAACAAAGTACGAAAATTGCTCGGTTTGAACCGTTATTAGGAAGAGAGTGGTTTGAGATGGTTATGAATATTGACTCTTCAAAGTTGCGGTTCATATTTGGCTTGGAGAAGCTGCATACATTACGTTGTGCTTGTGTGGAGAATGACACCAGAAATCAATGGCTAGAAATGACTCTTGGCACGTTAAGGGGTCAATTCGGAATTCCAAACAATGACAAGGATTATAGGTGCTGGGTTGCAAAAGAGAATTGGTTCTTTTACTTATAGGATCAGGCTGATCGTACCTTGATGGAGTGCCAACGTTATGGTAAAAATACATCTTTTCAATAATAAGTGTTTCATTCACTGCATTTTCCATGTTTTTTCAAATACTGATTTTGAATTGTTTGTATGTATGCAACAACCACAAAATCCATGAAAATACTATCCCATCTCTTATCCGGGATATTCAATGGATGCAACAATCCGCTAGCCTTAAGGCGTTCAGCTTTATTCAACTAGCATTGGTCACACTTGACCACATAAGATTCTACAAAGGGCTTGAGTTTTGGCCAATAAAAGTCCCTTCATACCAAATCTAGTGTACGATGTATGTCGGGATGTCCTGCGCATGGTGAGTCATGACATTCATAAAGAATTTTATTTTTAATAACATCCACATCAGGCACACAAACCTTCCCTTTCCTGAACAAAAGTCCATTACGGATAGAGAAGTCATCAGTACCCTTTTTATCCTTTCCCCTAGACTAATCACCATGAACATCAGTCTCGCTTGATGTAACTGCTAGAACCCTATTCCAGATTGGTCCAAAATGTGGGTCTTTCTCATAAAGGCCTCTCAAGGAGAGATAAAAGTCTGTATTGATCTCATTGAAGGAAAGTTTGTTCACTTTACCAATTCGACTAAGTGCATCAACCACCTGATTAGAGGTCCCCTTGATATACTGCACTTTTTGCATGAGTTTTGCCCATCTGGCCTTACGACCTCTCAAATCATTCTGATTACATAAATACTTTAAAGGTTGGTGATCTGTGTTAACCACGAACTTATTACCATATAGGTAATGTCTCCATGATTTCAAAGCATGGATCACCGCAAAAGCTCTTTTTCCTGCGTGGTGTACCTGACATGTGCATCGATTAGTTTTTTACTTTCAAAGGCAACGGGCTAGCCCTCTTGTAAGAGAATAGCTCCAATAGCCATGTCACTCACGTCAGTATTAATGACAAACGACAAATCTGGATCCGCTATCCTCAAAACTGGAGCTGAGGCAATTAGAAGCTTGAGTTTCTGAAAACTCTCATCTAACTTCTCATTTCACCTTATGGGAGGACTTGGCCTACCTTTGCGACTTTTAACTCCTTTCAACATATTGTTGAGAGGTGCAACGATCTTGGAGTACTCCTTTGCCAATCTAAGAATGAATTAAGTTCACGAACCGTTTGAGGGACTGGCCATTCCACTACCGTCTTTACCTTTTTCTCGTCAATCTTGATCCCAAAAGAGGTGATCTTATGACCAAGGTAAAGAAGTTCCTTTTTAAAGAATTCGCACTTTGATTCCTTTGCATAAAGCTTCTCTTGTCTTAAGATACGTAAGACAGTATGGAGATGCTTAGCATGCTCTTTGAGTGTTCTACTGTAGATCAAAATATCGTCCAGAAACACTACTACAAACTTTCTCAAATATGGACAAAATAAATTGTTTATCATTTGTTGCAAAGTTGTCGGAGCATTGGTTAAACCAAAGTGCAAAACTAGAAACTCGTAGTGGCCAAACCTGGTCCTAAAACCGGTTACCGATCTATGAGATCATCTACCCTGGGCAACGAGTACTTATTTTTTACCGTAAGTTTGTTCAAACTCTTGTAATCCACACATAACTGGAAATCCCATCTTTCTTACTCTTAAGAAGGACAGGTGCTCCCAATGGAGACTTACTTGGTCTGATGATGTGCCCCAAGCTGAGATATTCCTCGATTTGCCTAGCCACTTCCTCCTCTTCCTTTTGACTAAACCTATAAGGTTGTCTGAAGATAGGACGACTGTCGGGCGGAAGATCTATCTTATGGTCCCCACCGACCGAGCGGGTGGTAGTCCATAAGGTAGTTGTTTTGGAAAAACTTCACCAAACTCTTGTTTTAAATCTTGCAGTACATGTTGCTCCTTATGCGAATTTTCGGAGTTAAAACATGAAAACACATTCACATGACCAACATCACAATGCATACGAGATTTTAAACCAAATGAAAGAGTTCATACTCAGAATTATGAAGTTTCTCTATTAATTCAGCCGAGAAAATCATTGGCGATGGCAGTACATTAGTCTCTCTAGAAATAGAGACTATTTGATATTTTTTATTTTTTAATACCAAAGTATGATTTTTGAAATCTATCGCTAATGAATCAAATTTATGAAAAAACCATTCATAACCCAAGATCACATCAGTCCTGTCTAGATTCATGACATGGAAGTCGAGCAGCTCAACATAATCATGCATCTGAAGCTCTAAGTTTGAAACTTTGACATCCCAAACATCTGTGTCCGACCTCGAGGCAAGATGGACCACATAACGGTGATTACTGGCCATGGTGGGCACTTGGAGCTTCTGCACAAGTCGAACATTCAAAAAATTGTGAGTACTACCAGAATCTAATAGTACATTTACGTCTTTCCCTAATATATTGCCTCTTACACGAAACAACTGATTGTATGCTTGTTAAACAATCTATCAAAAACTAGTCATCAGAAAACAAGATCTAGTTTAGCAGCTTGATAGGAAACAAGTAGAGACAATCAAAGCATTGATCAATTAGTATAATCCAACTCCACACGTGTGGAAATAAGGCTGTAGTATGGCCTGTAGACAGTGTCTACAAAGTGCCAAAGCTGGGTTTCATTGGAAAAATAGAGTAATCACCATACAATGAGAGGAAACTCGAGTTTCTCCTTGAGGCTCCAAAAAGTTTCTATCTTCGCACTATGGAGAATGGGAATACATAGTAAAACACACTTCCTTTGCAAAGTTAGGTGAAAATCCAGCATGTAATAAGGAAGTAGACTCCACTTTCTTGCCCTGATGTGAAAACCCTAGCCTAGATCCAAGAGTCATGCTTGGTAGGTGCATGGTAGGTACAAATCTTATCATAAATCATGGTCTAGATCCTACAAAGTAGGAATCACTACCAAATAGACACAACACTCCTCTTGACTCGTGGTAACCTACTTTAGGTGTGTATGTACAAGTTGCACTTTGGCCATTGAAGTAACCGACAAACAATATTGACAAAATGTACAATATTCTACATGGCTAGATTTGCCAATGTAGGCAATTTTTCACACTCCTCCTCAAATCTAGCCTTGGAGATCACAATGCTTTTATCAATAACTCCAATTGAAGATCTAAGCTTGACAAATGAATCTTTAGGTAAAGGTTTAGTAAACAAATCAGCCAAGCAACTTGATGATGGCACATGTTGGAGCTTGATCTCTTTAGCTTGCAGTTTTTCCCTCACGAAATGATGAGCAATTTCGATATGTTTGTTCCTTGCATGGAATGTAGGATTAGTTGCAAGTGATTGGGCTGATTGGTTGTCACAATAGATGATAGGGATCTCCTCCTCCATGACATGAAGCTCCACCAATAGCCTTTTGAGCCACAAGACCTCCTTGCATGTTGATGTCAAGGCCTTGTATTCGGATTCTGTGGAAGATAGGGAGATGGTATCTTGCTTTTTGGAAAGCCATGATACTACTCCATCACATAGAAAGGTGGCAAAGGCACTTGTTGATCTTCTATCCACTTTGTCACCTGCAAAATCCGAGTCACTATAGGCTCTTAAGCCAAGATTAGTTCCTCTATACAAAATACCAAAATTCTTAGTGAATGAAATGTATCTAAGAATTCTTTTGGCCATCTTCCAATGTGAAACTAGAGGACTTTGCATGAATTGGCTTAACTTTCCAACACTATAACTAAGATCAGGTCTAGTTATAGCTAAATATATCAAGGAGCCAATAAGCCTTCTATATAATGTGATGTCCTCAAAGGATGCTTCATCACAACCAATAGATGCTTTTACATGTTGCTCCATTGGTGTCTCAATGCCTTTACAATTCTCCATTCCAAATCTATCTAGGATGGATGTAGCATATTTAGATTGACAAATGAAGCTAAAATCACATCCTCTAATAACCTCTATTCCAAGAATGAAGCTCAATAGGCCGAGATCTACCATCTTAAACTCTTTTGCTAAAGCAATTTTTACATCTCTAATTCCATCTAGATCATTACCACTCAAGATTATGTCATCTACATACAAAACAAGAATAATGATCATGCCATCATGAGAACTTATATACAATGATGGATCATAGGCACTCATTACAAAATTGATGGAAATGAGAAAAGAGTTTAGCCTAGAGTACCATGCTCTAGGTGCTTGCTTGAGCCCATAAAGGCTCTTCTTCAAAAAGCACACCTTTCCTTCATGCTTTGCCTTGATGAAGCCCTCGGGTTGCCTCATGTAGATCTCTTCCTCCAAATAACCATTGAGGAATGCATTTGTGAAGTCAAGTTGGAATAGCTCCCAATTGAAGGTTGTAGCAAGACTAATGATCAACCTGATAGTAACAAGCTTAGCCACAGGAGCAAAAGTCTCATCATAATCAATGCCTTTGGTCTGTAAAAAACCTTTGGCAACAAGCCTAGCTTTATGCTTGCTTATTGATCCATCTTGATTATACTTCAATCTAAACACCCACTTGCAATCAAGAGGTTTCTTCCCTTGAGGAATATCCATAAGATCCCAAGTATGATTCTCAATAAGAGCATCATACTCTACTTGCATAGCATCCATCCAACTTTTAGACTTACAAGCATCTTCATAGCATGTTGGCTTATCTAACATTGAAGTAAGAAAGGTGTAAGATGTGAAAGATGATGAGCCTTCCCTTTGATCACCTTGACTATCATAGGTGAGCCTCAATGGCTCGGATCTTGCCCTTGTAGATCTTCTTGGAGTTCTTGGAATTCTTGGAGTTCTTGCATCTTGAGGTGGATCCTCAAGTTCTTCTTCACTTGGAAGCTCCTCCTCCATCCTAGCATGATCCTTGGCATCAAGATGATTCGTAAGATTATCATCCAAATCACAAGCATGTCCTTCATCAAAATAACATCCCTACTCACTATCACCTTGCTAGTGATGGGATTGAAGACTCTATAACCTTTGCTATTCTCACCATACCCCACAAAGATGCCTTTGATGGATGTTGCATCATCCTTCCTTCTCTTATCCAAGGATTGGTGTACATAGCAAGTGGATCCAAAAACTTTGAGATCCTTGAGATTGGGCTTCTCTCCAAATAGAGCTTCAAATGGTGTGATTCCTCCAATGGCTTGGTTTGGCAATCTATTGCACAAATAGTTAGCACAAGTTATTGCTTCACCCCAAAATGGTTTGGATAGAGAAGCATCTAGCCTTAAGGCCTTAGCACACTCACAAAGAGATCTATTTCTTCTCTCACTCACTCCATTTTGTTGAGGGGTGTATGGACATGACAACTCCCTCTTTATGCCATTAGAACTACAAAAGTCAATCAACTTATTGGAGATATATTCACCTCCATTATCACTCCTTAATACCTTAATCTTGGTACTAAGTTGATTTTCTACCAAAGTCTTGGACTTTACAAAAGAATCAAACACCATTGATTTGCTAGACAAGAGGTACATCCAACAAAATCTAGAATAGTCATCAATGAAGATTACATAGTACTTGGCACCACCATTAGATTCATGTGAAAATCTATGAACATCCGAATGGATGAGTTCAAGAGGAGAGTTTGATCTTGATGTAGATCTTGAGAAGGGTAGTTTGTGAGCCTTTGAGAGGCTGCATTCTTCACATCTCTTCCCACACTTTGACAAATGCTTGGGGAGTCCAAATGCAAGCTCCTTTGTAGCCATAGATTCCATGGCTTTGTAGTTGGGGTGGCCCAACCTTTTGTGCCACAGTTCCACCTTTGATAGCTCCACCTTTGCCAAGTTAACACTCTCCACTGCAATATTAGCATCAAGCTTAAACAATCTAACTTGCGTAAAGCCTTTGGCTATATATTCATCATTTCTAAGGATGGAACAAACTCCATGCTTAAATTGTACATCTAGGCCATTATCCATTAACTGGCCAACACTAAGCAAATTCTTGGTTAACTTAGGAACATAAAGAACATTATCTAGATTCATCATTTTGGATGATCCCACATACAAGGGAATTGTTCCTATTCCACTTATCTTACATTCTTGACTACTTGCAGTATAGATTGATCTATGTAAGTCATTGTAAGAAAGTAAGGTGGAGAATATGTCCTTTTGATATGTCATGTGGGAACTTGCCCCACTATCAATCCACCAAGAATCATTGGGGTTGCTCTTGGATGATGGTGGTTTGTTGGAAACCATCAAGGATGACTCTTCATCCTCCTCTTCCTCCTGATGTGCAATGTTGCTTTGTTTGCTCTCTTGTGCCTTCTTCTTCTTGAGACATTCTAATGCAAAATGTCCTTTCTTTCCACAGAAAAAACATTTGTACTTGGACTTGTCTTTGATCTTGCCCTTTGAGCTTGAAGCCTCATCCTCCTCCTTGGTCTCCTTGAAGTGCTTCTTCTTGCCATTGGTCTTCTTCTTGCTTTTGAATGAGAAATTAGCTTTCTCATCACCATCTTGCAGAGAAATAGCATTCATTCTTGCATTGGTATGTAACATCCTATACTCTTCAGCTACTAATACACTATGTAGCTTTTCTATCGTAGGCAAAGTGTCTTGGATTGCAAAGCTTTGGACCAAATTTGTAAAGCCACTCCCTAGACCATTTAGGACAATATGAACAAGCTCACTATCTTGAATCTTCTCTCCAATGGAAGCTAACTCCCTATTAAGAGACTTGATTCTTAGCACAGAATCTTGTGCACTCTCATCACTCCTCTTCATGCTTTGTAGAATCTGATTCCTAAGCATGAGAACCCTCGAAGTGTTACTAGACTCATAGATAGATTTTAAAGATTCCCAAGCCTCTTTAGCACTCTTACATGATGATACTTCCCTTAAAAGATCATTGCTTACTTTCATCTTAATACAGTGAAGTGCAAGCCTAGACCTCTTCTTGTATCTCACTAATTCCTGTGCACCTAGAGGTTCATCTTCATCATCTATTAGAAACTCATAAAGATCCTGGAGCACCATTAGTGACTCCATTCTCACTTTCCAAATAGCATAATTGGTAGAGTTTAACCTCTCACTAGCTTCTAGAAGGTAGGCTCCCACTGATCCCATCTTACTAGCAAGATTCTACACACAAGATATAGATTTGTTTGTACTAGAAAGTCACAAAGGTTTCTAACTTGCAGTGTTTCACTCAAATGTTGACTTCTAATCCAACAAATGGATTAATCGTGCATATCAGTACACTGGCTTGTGTTTCGTGTAAGGCAGCTGATCAATGAAGGAACTGTGAATTCTATCACTCCCTCACAAGCTGGAATGAAGATAAGATGAGATGAAAACTACACTCAAGCAAATCTTGCCAATCTTGGCTATTCTTGGACAAAAACTGACTCTATCTCTCTCATTCACTTTGATGTACTTTCAAGACCTGGTTTCCACTTTAAGAAGGTCTGAAATCAGCCTAGACTAACTAGTTTTCATGAAACAAATTCAAAACTAATCAGTGGCAAGTGATCTTGGTAGCTTATCCTATGATTTGCACCAAAAATTACATCAAACTGACACCAAATGAATTTTCTATGATCCAATGAATATGGGTTATTAAATGCTGGTTCAGAGATGCCCACACATGTGAACAGTACGGATTTTGATCCTGAAAAAGTTTGGGATCAAATCCCCTCACCAAAACCTGGATACCAACTCGCCCTTCCAATACTAGCTTTTTGCACCAAAACCTGCTAAAACTGGATTAGATTCAGACACAGATCAATGGACTTGTACTTGGCTCTGATACCATCTGAAAAGTACAGTACTAAGGACCATAAATGGATCTTTGAATGATCCACAAGGTGATTGTATGCTTGTTAAACAATCTATCAGAAACTAGTCATCAGAAAACAAGATCTAGTTTAGCAGCTTGATAGTAAACAAGTAGAGACAATCAAAGCATTGATCAATTAGTATAATCCAACTCCACACGTGTGGAAATAAGGCTGTAGTACGGCCTGTAGACAGTGTTTACAAAGTGCCAAAGCTGGGTTTCATTGGAAAAATAGAGTAATCACCATACAATGAGAGGAAACTCGAGTTTCTCCTTGAGGCTCCAAAAAGTTTCTATCTTCTCACTTTGGAGAATGGGAATGCATAGTAAAACACACTTCCTTTGCAAAGTTAGGTGAAAATCCAGCATGTAATAAGGAAGTAGACTCCACTTTCTTGCCCTAATGTGAAAACCCTAGCCTAGATCCAAGAGTCATGCTTGGTAGGTGCATGGTAGGTACAAATCTTATCATAAATCATGGTCTAGATCCTACAAAGTAGGAATCACTACCAAATAGACACAACCACTCCTCTTGACTCGTGGTAACCTACTTTAAGTGTGTATGTACAAGTGGCACTTTGGCCATTGAAGTAACCAACAAACAATATTGACAAAATGTACAATATTCTACATGGCTAGATTTGCCAATGTAGGCAATTTTTCACAACTGCTAGCACAGTGCCCAGGTTTATTGTAAAGAAAACACAAAATTTGCCTAAGTGCAGTTAACCGTGCCTTGTCTTTTACCACTAGCTTCTTTTTGTTCTTTTTTTTTCTTAGACTGTTGGTACGCCTCTACTTCCAGCTCGTCAAAAAATTGCTTCTTCCGCTTATTTGTTGACTTATCCATTTTGGGTTTCGGGGCCGTTTGGCTGTGCATGCTTTTTTGCGAGGCAACAATGGTGCTATCATAGGCCTTGGCCACATGGATAGCATCTTCCAGTGAATGGAGGATATTCCGTTTACACTCGTTTTGATTGTCAGCTGGTAGTCCACAGATGAACTGCCATTGTGCCAACTTTTGATCAAATAGTGGCACCTTGGCCAAAGAATCCAAGAACTCTTGGACATAAGCGTCCAGTTCTCGATTGCCCATTTTGCAGTTAATGAAATGGATATATAACTTAGAATCGTCTATCATGATGAAAGCTTTTCATAATTCTGCTAGGAATTCAACCCAAGTCACCGGTTTTGTGGAAAGTTCCCTCCACCATGAGGAGGCTTTGCCTTCTAGAAACAATAGAACCGAGGTTAATTATAATGTAGAAATATGAGCAGCTATTTATACTAAGCAATTAGATCGTCAAATGCGTCATCTAGTTGGCTGTGATGTGCTGGCATCCATCCAATTAAGACTTCTCAGAAATTACTTGCTGAAAAATTAATGCAAGTCGGTGGCTTTGGTCGTAAACAGTATGTCTGCAGATATGAACGTAAACTGTCACCCTGTAGAAATGAACTTAAATTGTTATGCGAAAAATGTGAATAATGAGAAGGTCTTTGCCAACGTTATTTCCTTATCATTTGAAACATCCGGCGTTTTGGGAAAAAGTTGAAGTGAGATAAAATCCCGAAAATGCCGACACTATGAGCCGTTTTCAAGTAATTATGCAAACTATGTAAAAACATGAAGAAAGCTACAGGTTCTGATAAAAATTGGACGAAGATTAAAAATTCGATTAGTCAACTAGTAGGAGATTAATCCAACACATAAGAAATGGACGTTTTTGCACACCACCTCTTTCTTGCATAGTCCTACTGTACATTCTCTCGGATGCCGGAAAGTAATGAGTGCTGTGGAAATCAATTCTCTGATATCAAAACAAACTGATTCGAATTGAAGAGTTTGATATCGCGAAAGATATCAAATATTAGAGCTTGTGCTCTGATATAGTAATAGTATTAGGCCTTGAAGAATCAACGCTCTGATACCATGTTGGAAAGAGGTGATGAGAAGATAGGTCAAATAAGATTCGAATAAAAAAAATTTGAACGACAAGAATTAAAACTTATTGTACACAGCAGAATAAACTATCTTTCTCTTTCTCTATGCATAATTATGCCTATCAATTTTGAACAAAAAAATAATGATAGAAATCACATTCGATCATATAGTAACTGACTTTGAAATCATTAGTACTACAGTGATTACGTAGCCAAACATTAAGCATTGAATTATCAAACAAATAATCAGTCGTGAGACATACATTCTAATACAAACCTGAACGCAATAAGAAGATAGATTGATTCAGTATGAAAATGAAACAGATGTAAATGAGTATAACAAGTTGCAAATTGAAGCCACGTACTCTAAGCTATCTCTAAGCAACTAAATATAAGTCTGAATTAAGTGCAATAACAAACTCTAAATCATCTCTAAAGAACTGAGCTAGAATTCTCAAGAGTGTTCAAGCTCACAGGCTTGAAAGAGAACGCTAACTATTCAGATACTTTTTTAATTATAATATAAAAATATGAACAGTTATTTATACTAAGCAATTAGATCATCAAATGCGTCATCCAGTTGGTTGTGATGTGCTGGCATCCATCCATTTTGGACTTCTCAAAAATTACTTGCTGATAAATTAATGCAAGTCAGTGGCTTTGGTCATAATTTGGACGTAAACTGTCACTCTACAGAAATGAACATAAATTGTTATGCGAAAAATGCGAATAATGTGAAGGTCTTCGCCAACGTTATTTCTTTATCATTTGAGGCATCCGACGTTTTGATAAAAAGCTGAAGTGAGAGAAAAACCTGAAAGACAAAATCTCGAAAATACCGACACTGTGAGCCATTTTTGAGTAATTATGTAGATTGTGTAAAAACACAAATAAAGTTGCAGGTCTGGATAAAAAATGGACGAAGATTAAAAAGACGATTAGTCGATAATTAGTAGGAGAATAATCCAACAGAAAGTAGGCAAGAAGGCCATTTAAGTCAAATCAAGAAGACATATCTAAAGATTTGCTAAACATTGTACATATTGATATATGTGGCCCAATGCAAATACCATCACTGCTTGGTGCTAAATTCTTTATTACATTTATAGATGACTATTCTTGCATATAGGCAAGAAGATCAAAGCTCTCAAGAGCGACAACATCAGTAAATACATCTCAAACGAGTCAAAAGACTATTGCTCAGCCAATGGCATCGAGCAATAGTTTGTTGCTTCCTATTCTCCACATTCGAATGGAATGGCAGAAAAGAAGAACATGACCTTAGTCAAGTCTGCCAAAATGCATGATAACTCATGCTTCATTGCCCAAATCATTCTGAAAACATGTTTTATCAACAACAACTTACGTGCAGAACCGATGTATAACTAAAGATTTACTGACAACAAAACCTCTCATGAAGTCTGGACATGATCCAAGCCTTCATTGAAATATTTTGAATGTACTACCTATGCTCATGTCCCAAAGGACAACAAAAAGAAATTAGATAAGCATTCATTTAAAACTACTTTTGTTGGTTATTGTACTTCTAATGGAATGCATAGACTGTACAATATAGAGACCTGTAAAGTGTTCACTAACAGAGATGTGACTTTCATTGAAGATCGGTCTATTGATTTGAAGGGCAAGGACCAAATGAAGTCTACAATTTCTGCCCTGACAACTGATACATATCGAAAGACTAATTTGATTTCTTCCAACAATTACTCTGTACAGTTAGACCCAGAAGAAGAAGAAGAAGCTGCAACTTAGGAGCAGCTGACACAGCCGACACAAAGTCAAATTTTGCAGCCAAAGACTTTAACCAAAAGATCAACAAGAACCCGAACTCAGCCTGTCTGATATACTAATGAGTTTGATCACTACTCTATTCAGGAGCCAACCATAGTTGAGAAAGCTATGTCACAGGCCAATCCAGATCTTTGGAAAGAAGCAATGGACAAGGAGTACAACTCATTGTTGAGGAACAACACATGGACTGTCACCAAGCTGCCAGTCGACAGAAAGATAATCGATTGCAAATGGATCTTTAAGAAAAGCTTGACTCGTGGAAAGGGAATTTTCACAAATTTCAAATATCAACTACTTCAAAACTGTTAGTCTGGTTGTCAAACACACTTCCATTTGATTGCTACTATCATATGATGCAGTAGCAGATCTTGAGGTACACCAGATGGATGTACAAATGGCATTCCTTAATGGAGTTATCGAGGAGGACATCTATATGATCTAGCCAGAAGGCTATATCTCCAATGGTCGAGAAGATTAGCTATGCAAAATCCATAAAGGTTTGTACGGTCTGAAGAAATCATCCAAGGCATGGTTTCATCGGATCAACACATTCTTGATCGAACATGGATTAGAACCAAGCTCTGTGGAGTGTAATGTATATTTTAAAGCTATCAATCAATTCTTTGTCATCATCACACTCTACGTGGATGATACATTATTGTTTAGCAACAATGTCAGACTAAAAAAGGACACCAAAAGGATGCTATCCTAAGAATTCGAGATGACATATCTTGGAGAGGCACATTATTGTCTCGAGATTCAAATCCACAGAGACAGAAGCAAAAGACTTCTCTATATCACCTAGCAAAGGTACTTCTATAATTTGTTAACGAAATTCAATTTTATGAATTGCAAGTTTGTAATAATCCCATGGATCCAGGTCTGAAATTATCTAAAGAACAATGCCCTCACACCAATGAGGAGAAGGCAGAAATGAAGGGATATCCATATCAATCAATTATCGGATCCATGATGTATGCAATGATCTCTACTTTGCTCGATCTTGCATGCACCATGAGTTCCTTGAGCCAATACATGGCCAACCCTGGTATGATCCACTAGAAAGCTCTTTTCAAAGTAATCAGATTTGTATGAGTTACTATTGACCTCTATATCTGCTATGGTGATGACGATTCATCCGATATCCATATACTTCATGGATATACAGTTGCTAATTGGGCAGGTGATATTGTCACCAGAAGATCGACTTCTAGACTTGTCTTCATGTTTATTAATGGTCCAATATCATGGAATAGTCGTAAACAAACCTCCATTGCAATGTCATCTACATTATCTGAGTACATTGCAACCGCCTCTCAAGCTACCAAAGAGAAAATTTGGTTGAGAAATTTATTGTCTGATATTGGTCTCAAATAATCTGCTCCAACAGTTATTTAGTGCGACAATCAGAGTGCTATTGCATTAACGATCAATCCTAGATTTCACTCTAGAAGCAAGCACATTGAGATTAAGTACCACTACATCAGGAGCAAGATACTCAACAAGGAGGTAAGTCTGAAATTTTGCAGAACCCAATACATGGCAGCTGATATATTTACAAAAGGTTTAAATCATGAAGCACACAAGAATTTTTGTGCTATCTTAAATTTGAAAATCAAGGCGTTCAAGGATCCAAATTGAAGGGGGGATGTTGGATTTCTATCCTCTCGATCCCTATCTCTCTACTAATCTAGATCCATTCACTAGCTGTTGTAAATACTTGTACTGTCGCATACTCTACAGAAATACAAAAGAATCAATGATAGTGTCTCCTCGATTGTTCGGACAACTTCGACTATTTGGACATCCTTGATTATTCGGCCATCCTGGAACAATCGGCCGCAATCCGACTATCGATGAATCAACAAGTATATTGACTCACGCCCGACATTAGGAAATATTAGAACTCCAAAAGGGCCGTTTGTCAAGATGCTTTTTTTTACTTCACATGCTTTCAATGCTGAAGTGGACCAATCAATGGTGGCCATCTTTGACGAACTGTAATAGTGGTTGACGGATGAAAATTGTTTGTGCCTTCCCGGCCAAATTTTGGTGATTTTCAAAAATTCCATTGAGCAGAACAAATGATTGTGATCGGACCACAATTATTGCCCGAATACTCTTTTGTTGCCCGCATTTGTACACTCGAGGTTGATTTTACATCAATAGTTGTAAACTATTGTTAACTAATCCCTTTAGTTTAGGAACTTCTTGTCATTCTTAGATATACCTCTCATTATTTTCATTCTTTCCATTCTTAGCTTCCATAGATAGATTTTGGATTGTCATTCTTAGGTATACCACTCATTCTCTTCATTCTCTCCATTCTTAGCTTCAATAGACATAGTTTGGACAAATGGCGACACATAATCAGACGCCAAGAGGAACCATTGATGCTATCAATATTTGCGATGGAAAAAATGCTAAAAATCAATGGATCCGAAGAATATATCGTAAATATCAATGGATTTTGATGCATCCTTCTTCAAAAGGCTTTTTTCAAAAAAAAAAAAAAGATCTAATATATATATATATATATATATATATATATATATATATATATATATATATATATATATATATATATATATATATATATATATATATATATATATATATATATATATATATATACTAGTAAAGAGTGCCCGTCGTTGATGGGCAATGGAGGCCGATCTAGGTGACGGCCGATGATTTGGAACTCCAGTATGTCATGTCTTTGAAGGATGCTAGTTTTTCGATCTAGGTGGCGGTGGTCCCTATGCGGCCTAATTGTGGTCCTTACGCAGCGGTCCTTATGCGGCCTAAATGCGGTCCCTTTGCGCCCTAATTGCGGTCCCTTTGCGCCCTAATTGCGGTCCCTATGCGGCTGATGATATATGTATAATTGCGGTCCCATTGCGGCCTAATTGCGGTCCCTATGCATCCGAGATAGATTGAGCATCGTGAGAACCGTGAGTGAGTGAGTGAGAGAGAGAGAGAGAGAGAGAGAGAGAGAGGGAGAGAACCGTGAGTGAGTGAGTGCGTGTGGTGAAATGTGGTCCTTAGCAGTGAGAGAGAGAGAGAGAGAGAGAGAGAGAGAGAGGAGAGAGAGAGAGAGAGAGAGAGAGAGAGAGAGAGAGAGAGAGAGAGAGAGAGAGAGAGAGAGAGAGAGAGAGAGAGAGAGAGAGAGAGAGAGAGAGAGAGAGAGAGAGAGAGAGAGAGAGCTCTAGAGCAGGGATAATCCGAAAGAGAGAGAGAGATTTAGATCCAGCAAGCAAGAGAGAAATGTGGTCCCTATGTGGCCTAAATACGTCCGTAAATGATTGTAAGTGACTCTCTTTGTATGTGAACGACATCGTTGACTTTGCGGGCCTTTGTGGAGGGGAGGGTTGAACGGAGGGGGAACCGTGAGAACCGTGAGGATCGAAGGGGCCGAAGGGAGGGGTCCGATGAACCACAGGCAAAGAGAGAGAGATGTGCGATCTCAGAAGGGAGGGGTCTCAGAACCGCAGGCAGAGAGAGAGAGAGAGAGAGAGAGAGAGAGAGAGAGAGAGAGAGAGAGAGAGAGAGAGAGAGAGAGAGAGAGAGAGAGAGAGAGAGAGAGAGAGAGAGAGAGAGAGAGAGAGAGAGAGAGAGAGAGAGAGAGAGAGAGAGAGAGAGAGAGAGAGAGAGAGCGGTCCCTATGCAGGTGAAATGCGAGATGAAGGGAGGGGCCACAAACACCCCCACAACCGCAGGCAGAGAGAGAGAGAGAGATTTGCGGTGAAATGCGGTCCTCTGCGGTGTAAGAGAGGGAGAGAGACACCCACAAGCAAAGAGAGAGACCCGTAGACAGAGAGAGAGAGAGAGAGGGCTTCATGAGATGGCCTAAATGCCATCCTTAGCGGTGTGTGTGTGTGTGTGTGTGTGTGTGTGTGTGAGAGAGAGAGAGAGAGAGAGAGAGAGAGAGAGAGAGAGAGAGAGAGAGAGAGAGAGAGAGAGAGAGAGAGAGAGAGAGAGAGAGAGAGCTTCGTGAGAGGCCTAAATGCGGTCCTTAGTTGTGTGTGTGTGTGTGTGTGTGTGTGTGTGTGAGAGAGAGAGAGAGAGAGAGAGAGAGAGAGAGAGAGAGAGAGAGAGAGAGAGAGAGAGAGAGAGAGAGAGAGAGAGAGAGAGAGAGAGAGAGAGAGAGAGAGAGAGAGACTCGCAAGCACCCTAAACCATGAGATGGCCCCCATGCGGTCCCTATGCGGGTGAAATGCGGGATGAAGGGAGGGGCTGCAAACACCCCCACAACCGCAGGCAGAGAGAGAGAGAGAGAGAGAGAGAGAGAGAGAGAGAGAGAGAGAGAGAGAGAGAGAGAGAGAGAGAGAGAGAGAGAGAGAGAGAGAGAGAGAGAGAGAGAGAGAGAGAGAGAGAGAGAGAGAGAGAGAGAGAGAGAGAGAGAGAGAGAGAGAGAGAGAGAGAGAGAGAGAGAGAGACCCGTAGACTTATTTGCCAATGAACATCACTTTTTGTAGTAGTGGAGTGAATTAATCAGTGGCTGAAAAATGATTTTTTCTTATGATATGAATGTATGAGAAAATGGTATTTCTAATGAACTTTGCCTGTGTTAAGGGCCAATAAAGGGCATTATCAAGCGGAACTCCTATCACATCATGTGTGTGTGTGTGTGTGTGTGTGTGTGTGTGAGAGAGAGAGAGAGAGAGAGAGAGAGAGAGAGAGAGAGAGAGAGAGAGAGAGAGAGAGAGAGAGAGAGAGAGAGAGAGAGAAGACAGACATTTTTTATTAAGAGACATTGTAAATTGTTCGAATATAAATTATCAACCAGTTTCAAAACATCGTATAAATGTCATCACTTAAATCTAATACCATTACCTGGCTATACACCAAGGTATCTAACATTGCCTCAAAGGCAGACGCACTAATCGTGTTGCCATTCCTATAAACATATCTTGAATTACTAAGTACCAAATCTACATCTAAAAGCAAACTAAAACTCTGTGGATATACTTCAATCATGCTCTCTTCACTGATCAAATAACTAATTTACAACTCTAACAACCAAATGGTTGTGCTGCAAAACACATGATCTCCGTCACCAAACAACTCTCTAAACTCCACGGAAAATCGACGATGATTCACCATCAACTTCACCATCTGCACAAACACACAGGTGGCCAACTGTAATAGATGACATACAAAATCCAATGTACAAATAACAAATAAAAGAATATGCGACACAACATGACTAAAATGTAATCTTTATCATGTCTTTTTTTCTAAAAGTAATATGACTCAAAATAATGAGTTATAAGAATGGAAATTGTGAGTATTGTTTACAAACATAAATATGCGTGCTAATAAAACATGACAAACTATTAAGTCGATCTTCAAAGCAAAGCAAATACCTTGCTCAAAAATACTTGTCTGCTTCACCATGAACTGCCTGTTTGTTGTGTGACACTTAATGCTAATGTAAACCATAATCAAAATCCTAAACCTAATCTAACTCTAATTGTACTCTAATTCTAACCCGAACTCTAATGTAATCCTAACCCTAACTGTAATCCTTGTTCCAAAACAAATACTACAACACTTCAGAATATACAATGTTTTGAGTGAACCTCGCCACTCCTGCTCCATCTATAAATTGGCCATCAGTATCAATAATCAACACTCGTACACTTTCGGCATTTCGCACTCTCGATAGTGCGACATACAATTGACCATGACTAAATACGGGGCGTGGCAAGTACAATCCAATAGTCTCGATAGTATGCCCCTGCGCCTTGTTTATTGTCATGACAAATGCCACTCTAATAGGAAATTGTACTCGCGGCAATTCAAACGACAAGTCTGAAGTGCTCGGCACCAAAGGGATCCGTGGAATGAGTACTCTACTCCCAATATTCCTACCAGTAACTATCTCTGTGTCTATGACCTGTCTACCCAATGTATGAACGATGAGTCTCGTACCATTGCACAATCCTTTGTGTGATGCGATGGACTGCAACAACATCACTATCATGCCAACCTTTAGCACCAATCTATGTGGAGGACACCCTCTTGGTTGCAGATTGTTTAGAAACTCTACTGGGTACACATGAGAGTCATCTTATTCAACAACGCTATCAGCACTATAAAATGTGTAACCATCCCCCGAAAGCTCCTCTACAACTATCGCATTGACCTTGTCCATGTCTGAATTCAATGGGGTCAATATTGCACGACTCCTCAAAAAGTCAACATCCGTGTAACGTTGTGCAATATCATGAAAAATGAATGATATCAATTCACGCATATCACGCGTCCTTAGACACATATCATTTGGCAAAGAAATCAAATCCAAACGCCGATGCCTGAATGTGAGCTCACGACCATCTCCAACGCTCAACAAATACTCTGCAAACCTTGACTACTCATTTCTATCAGCACCCTCCACATTCATCTCGCGCATGTTTGTTGACAA